>BSBK01007909.1:1050000-1436868 GCA_027943335.1 Chamaecyparis obtusa
CTTTGTGTGATCCCTTTGGGATCATATGATAGTTTCCTTGGGATGGATTGGTTAGGTTCTCATTGAGACAACATTGATTATAGACAAAAGATAATCAAGTGTAAGGATGATGTTGGAAAGGATTGTGAGATTGTGAGAATTCAATATCCTATATCTCTTCATATGATTTATGCTATGCAACTAAATAGAAATATGCAAAAGGATTGTTAGGTATTTTCTATAACTATGAATGAGATGGATAAAGTTGAAACTAAGGAAAAGACTCTTGATCATTGTACTCTTTAGGAATTTGCTGATGTCTTTACTAGTGAGATTTCAGGTATGCCACCAAAGTGTGACATAGATTTTTGCATTGATCTTATTCCAAGAGAACAACCTATATCTAGAGCTCCTTACTAGATGATTACACAAAGGTTGAATGAGCTTAAGATCTAATTAGATGATCTTTTGGTAAAGGTTATTATTCAGCCAAGTGTTTCCCCATGGGGAGCACTTGTACTCTTCATTAAGAAGAAAGATGAATCTTTACACTTCTGCATCGACTATAAATAGCTAAACAAAGTAAGGATCAAGAACATGTACCCTTTAACAAGGATTGATGATCTCTTTTCTTAGATAAAAGGGGCCAAGGTATTCTCGAAGATTGATGTCAAATCAGGATACCATCAGTTATGCATTGAGGATGCAGATATTCACAAAACTACATTTTACACTCGCTATGGACACTATGAGTTCAAAATAGTCCCTTTTGGTTTGACAAATGCTCAATCTATTTTTGTGTGCCTAATGAATAGAGTATTTTAGTCTTACCTTGACCATTTTTTCCTTGTCTTCTTGGATGATATGTTGATATATTCTAAATCCATAGAGTAGCGTGAGGAGCATCTACACCTAGTTTTGCAGTGTCTTTGTGACAATCAGTTGTATGCCAATGTAGAAAAGTGTGACTTCTTTTAGTTTGAAGTTCAATAATTGGGGCATGTAATCACATAAGAGGGTATTTTATTATATTCTTCCAAGATTCAGGGTATAGTAGATTAGCCAACCCCCACCAATGTATCCTGTTATGCCCTGCATACCCATCCCTACATTTTTGTTTGGAAAAATGTCGGGTCCCCTTTCCTTTGTTTTCTTTGTTTTCCTTTTTTTTCCTTTGTGGTTTTCAGTCTCTATCCCCTTTTGTGTTTTCTATTATCCCATTTTCCTAAAAAATGCAAAATCCAAAGGAAATGGCCTTTTCTTATGCAAACCCTAAAAACCTTGTCATGTCCTGCTGCAACTTGCTTCAATCAGTGAAGAATTTTTTTGATGTTTCATGGTCTGCACCCTTAACGAGGGATTACTTATGGTGTTGTTGAGCTCCAGTCAAGAGAGCATGTCTTCAAGTGCAAAAACCAGGGAGATATGGTTGTTTGAAGATCTAAAAAATGGGTTTGTCCATGCCCTAAGGTTTAAAAATTGTTTAAATCTGTAAAACCCTACCTGCTTCTATTTGGTCGTTACCTTTTTGGCATCACTTAAGTTCTAAATAAAGAATATGCTTTATTAAATCATTGGGTAGGGCCTTTTTTTTAATACTTATTTACCTAAGCTAGTGCCCCTTTTAATTTTTCATTAAACCCTGAGCGGTTTATTTCACTAAAGTTTTGACGTAGATTAAAGGCTTAATCACCTTTTAATCTAATGGTTGTCACACGTCTGCAAAGATTAATCTTTTTCTTTACGATGTTGCGACAACCATCGATCTTACTTACCACATAGTGCTTCTGTCAATAGGGTCCGCTGCCAGGTGTGCGCAGGTATTTGATTTTGATTGGTTGCAATAAATGGTGATGTGGATCCACTCCAATTTTATTCTCTTCCATTGATTAGATTTGGATCCTATGGTTGTTGCTTCTTTGCAAAGCCTTCATGACATTAGTTTCTTTCCTTTGTGATCTTACGATTGATTGCCACTTGTCCGATGGGCCTGATTACTGATAAGGACTAACAGATGATGAAGATCTAATGGTTGTCATGTTTTTGTGAAGGGAAGATGCATGATCGATGATCATTATGGTTTTGTGATAGCCCTCCGACGTAAAGACTGATAAAGTCATGGGTCCAGTTGCCAGGTCATGCCAACGTGCTTTTTTCTGATTGGCTAGGAAAAGAATGATGTGGCCAGACTTTTCAAAGGCTTAGTTGAGTGTTATAAAGATTTATGAGGATCATTTGATGTGCTGGGAAATGATGAAGATCAACGATCATGTTTCAAAATTATTATTTTATCTGTTATCAATCAATTTTTAAATTTGAATTTTGGGGTTGCAGAAATGAAAGTGACTATGCGCCATAACATAATGCAATCTGATTTCTTTCTTCATGAGCCATAAATGATAGTTTTGTAGTTGAGAATTTATTGAGTTCTGTAGTGGTTGAGGCCGAATATGATTAGATTTTGTTTGCTACCCTGAGCTTGATATTTTGCAAGTGGTTTTTTTTTCTAGATGCAGCAATTATGATTTGGACCAAGTTGTTAAAGAATTCATTTCCTGGTACACAGAGGTAGCTGAGATATTTTTAGTAATGTTTCTTACCTCAGGGATAAAGAGAATCATGCCCTAATTTGTAGTTTGACTGCTAGGGTTTGTAGAATGTAAAGGATATCATATTTTTCTCTGATATTTCTTGATTAGAATTAGGATTGCTTCCTTGTCACTTCTCCAATAAATGGTTTCCTAATTTCATGCTGCAGTGGTTGGAAATGTTTCCCTAATTGTGCCCTAAATGACCCTAAGCTTGTAGCAATCCTTGTTCTTATAAAAGGATTCCCAAGGTCATTTAGAAGGGTTTAGAATTCTCTGTAAATTTCTTCAGAGTTGGTCCCAAGAGTTCTTTCCAGGGTTGAGAAGAAGAATCACTTGCAAGAGACCAAAGATAGACTCAGTGTTGGAAATATAGATGTAGTAACTGAGAGGGGGGGTGAATCAGTTAACCACAAAATATTACCACTGATCCCTTAAATATCTTAACAAATTATTTACTGTGCCACTCGGTAAATATACAAAGAAATGCTGAAAACTTGATCCTTGAAGTGTGTAATAATTAAACTATTCTTAAGCATTCATCACTGATTAACTTACATGAATAAAGAAAATAACATGAACACAAGAGACACCAGATTTACTATGGAAACCCAATATGGGAAAAACCACCAATGTAACTAGTTACTATTTTTCACTCTTTTGAAGTGATGCCCAGTTAGAAGCCAACCCGGTAAAAGGTTACAAAACACACTATTAGGTGTGACCTTGTTAGAGGATTTAATCACCCTGCTAGGAGTGGCCTTATAAGAGGTCTTGAAACAATTCAATAGAACTGTTACCTTGTTAGAAGATTTACAAAATGGTTGTTAAACCAACTCGATTAAGAGATTTTGATATCACTACTACAATTGCTAGAGAGTAACAATAAAATAACCTACAACTGAATTGCTGAATATAGATCTCTGTTCTGTTTCACTAGATCCTTACTGATCAATTAAATCTTTGCTACTCCTCAAGGATATCTGACCATCCTTCAAAATTTGCACACACCTTTCTTCAAAATGATTTCTGCATGCTATATATATCTTATTCACCATTTGACCTTCTATATATATATGCCATTTCATAATCATTTAGATTGTCAAGTCGGCACTAAAAATTATTATAACAATCAGCTGGGATAAACAAACTATAATAACAAAATTCTTTGAAAGGGCCGACCTTTCTCGGTAAACATTAATCCTGAAAAGATTTCCTTCGGTGACCAAGAGAACTCGGTAGCCATAGAAAATTCTACAACATCCTTTGGAGACCGAGAGAGCTCGGTAACCACTAATTTTCCTTCGATAACCAATGAGGCTCGGTTAAAACTGTTACCCTATCATGTTTCCTTTAGACACTTGAGAGAACTCGGTAGACACTAAAAACCACCTAGCTGACCGACTGAGCTCGGTAGATACTGAGAACCGCTTAGCTGACTGACTGAACTCGGTAGATACTGAGAACCGCTTAGCTGACTGACTGAACTCGGTAGATACTAAGAGTGATAATTGATATGACATTTGTGTGACATCAAAGACAACACATAGCTAATCCAACAATGTCCTTCAGATAATTGTATCCAACAATCTCCCTCTTTGGCATTGATGGCAACACAACATGTCATAGCACAATGAAATTTCATAGAGAAACCAAGAGTAAGAAACATATCCTTAGCTTCATGCTAATTCCCATCATCTTCAACCTTCTTTCTCTAACTAAGAACTCTCCCTCTTAACTTCTCAAATTATTCTTCTTAGAAATTTCTTGAAATGATAGCAAACTCTCCCTCTTTGACAACACATGCCAAAGACAATTTACATAGTTTCGGTAATTATCAATGTACCTTATGTACTGATTCATATGCAATGATTCCCTGACTATGCTGCATCAACTGATTGATCTTCAACATGTTCTGGTTGATGCATCACTAAAACTTTATTTAGTGAACCTCGGATAGGGGAGTGACCCCTAACTTGCCTCTTAGATACAAGAATGCATCCTTAGGTAGTGGTTTGGTGAAGATATCTGCAATTTGTTCTTTTGTATGAATATATTCCAATCTGATTTCCTTGTCCTGCACCAATTCTCTGACAAAGTGATATTTAATTGCAATGTGCTTAGTTTTGGAATGCATTACTAGATTCTTTGAAATATTTATTGCACTTGTATTATCACAAAACATAACAACTGGTTCTTTGATCTCAACCTTCATGCCTTCCAAAAGCTGTTTAAACCATATAATATTAGAGCAGTTTACTGCTGCAGCAACATATTCTGCTTTTTTTGTGGATTGGGATGTGCAGTTTTGCTTTTTACTAGTCCAAGATACTAACCTCTTGCCAAGAAAGAATGCACCAACACTTGTACTCTTTCTGTCATCAACGTTTCTGCCCAATCAGCATCAGTAAACACTTTTAAATCTAGATTGCCTCCAAATTTATACCACAAGCCATAATCTTCAGTTCCCCTTAAATACCTCAAGATTCTTTTGATTGCCGTCATGTGATTTTCTCTGGGTTTAGCCGAGAATCTTGCCACTATTCCAACTTCTAAGGCAATATTTGGCCTTGTGTGTACTACATACTGTAATTTTCCAATCATTGATTTGTATAAGGTCTGATCTACTTCTTTTGAATCATCATCTTTGGTAAGCTTCAGTCTAGTACACATGGGTGTACCAACTAGTTTTGAATCTTCCATACCAAATTTCTTAAGTATTTCCCTGATATATTTAGACTGAGTAATGTAGATACCATTTTTGTTCTGCTGAATCTGAAGTCCAACAAAGAATTTTATTTGACCAAACATAGACATTTCAAATTCTTTATTCATAAGCTCTAAAAATTCTTTGCACTGATCATCATTTCCTATAAACATAGTATCATCCACAAATATTTCTGCCAAAACAATTTTGTTATCTGATCCTTCTTTGATGTATAAATTATTGTTGTCATTAGCCCTTTTGAAATTAATCTAAGTAAGATAGTTATGTAATCTTTCATACCATTCTCTAGGAGCTTGTTTCAGACCATACAATGCTTTTTGTAATTTGCAAACCATATCCCTTTTGTTTGGATCAATAAAACCTTTAGGTTGCTCAATGTAGACTTCTTCCTCAAGAATACCATTGAGAAAAGTAGATTTGATATCCATCTGATATACCTTAAATCCTTTATGTGCTGCATATGAAAGTAAAGTCCTCACACCTTCTAATCTTGGAACAGGAGCAAAAGTCTCTCCATAATCTATTCCTTCTTGAGAATATCCTTTACATACCAATCTTTCTTTGTTTCTTGATACTTGACCATCTTCATTCAACTTATTTCTGAATACCCATTTTGTCCCAATTACATTTTTATCTTTAGGCCTAGGTACAAGAGTCCATGTCTTATTTTTCTCTATTTTCTCTATTTCTTCATTCATAGCCTCAATCCAACTTTCATTTTCTAATGCATCTTTGACATTTTTAGGTTCAAAATCAGAAAATAAACATGTACCTTTTAGTTTACTTCTTGTCATAGTACCATCTGATTTGTTTCCAATAATCTGATTTGGTTTATGATGCTTTTTGACGTACTTGGCTAATATAGGTTCCTTGCTTCTTGAATGAGTTACATTGTCATCTTCTTCATCTTCAGGTTCAGATTGCTCGGGCTCAATAGATACTTGCTCGGTAGCTTCAGACTGAGACTTGGTACTTTGTGACTTGGTTAGAACTTCTTCTTGTGACTCAGTTACTGTACTGGGCTCGATAGATGTAGTCTCCTTACATGTGTCTGGCAATGTATCAGGTTCGATGTAAATAAATTTTTTGTAGTCCTCTAGTTCCTTTTTCTTTCTTCTTCAATCTTTTCTACAAACTCATAAATTCTCACATGTGCACTTTCTATGATTTTGTGAGTAGACAAATTTAGACATCTATATGCCTTACTTTTGCAAGAATATCCCAAAAATATTCCTTCATCACTTTTTACATCAAATTTTCCTTTTCTAGATTTTTTCAAGATGTAACATTTACTACCAAATACTTTTAGGTAACTTACATTTGGTTTGTAGCCATACCATAGCTCATATGGAGTCTTGAATGTGTCTTTTCTCAGTTGTACTCGGTTCAAGGTATGAACTACAGTGCTGATAGCTTCCTTCTAGTATTTTATAGCAATGTTCTTTTCAATCATTAGAGTCCTTGCCCAGTCCATGATAGATCTGTTCCTTCTTTTGGCTATTCCATTCTGCTCAGGAGTTCTCGGGGTTGATACCTGTCTTTTGATTCCTCTTTCAATGCAGAAATTATTGAATTCATGGGAGATGAATTCACCACCTTTGTCTGATCTCAAGCATTTTATTCTTTTTTTTATTTCCTTTTCTACTCTTGCTAAATACCATTTGAACTTCTCAAATGCTTCAGACTTTTCTCTTAAATACATAACAATCATCATTCTAAAATAATCATCAACAAAGAGAATAAAGAATTTTTCTCCGGTATAGCTCTCAATTCCAATAGGTCCACATAAATCAGTATGCACAATTTCCAAAATATCTTCAGACTGATAGTTTTTACTTTTGAAACTAAACTTTCCCATTTTACCAATTTGACAATTCTTGCATAGACCAACATCAGGTTTTTTCAAAGTAGGAATACCTCTTACTTTCTTGAATTTTCTTATTTTCATCATGTTGTCAAAATTTACATGACATAACCTTTTGTGCCATAACCAACTTTCTTCAATTTGAGTAATAAAACATGAGTAATCACCAAGATCAAGATAAAACAGGTTATCTTTGGTTTGTTTGCCTGATCCTATCAGTTTTCCTTTGTCATCCAGCAGTCTTGCTTTGCCATTCATGAATTCAACCTTGAATCCAATGTTGATTAGTTGTGCTACACTTAGAAGATTATGCTTTAGTCCTTCGACCCAATATGCATTATCACATATAAGTTCTTTGGTTAATGAAATTCATCCCTTTCCTTTTATACAATAGGGTTCATTGTTTCCAAACCTTACATTACCACCATCAAAGTTTTCAAAGTGTTCAAACTTGGTCCTGTCACCAGTCATATGATGTGAACATCCAATGTCTATAATCTATGTATCGTTCTTGCTTATATGAGAGATAAGTGCCATCTCATCTTCATCATTATCAGATTCATCTTTTATAGCAATGAAAATAATTTCTTCTTCACTATCATCCGAATCTTTAGCTAAGAAACATGTTTTCTTACCTTTATCCTTGAATGATTTGAAGTTTTTCTTGCCATTGTACTTGTAATTTTTCTTCTCATCTTTGCTTTGCTTGTTTGGACACCTAGCTACAATACGACCAATTTCTTCACATGAAAAATAGATTAAAGGAGTTTTACCTCTATATTTTTCTCTGCCTCTTGAATACTTCTTTGCAAGTAATGCTTCAATAACTTCAAGATCGCTATCAAAACTTTCCTCTGATTCTTCTTCACTTTCTGATTGGATTTTCTTCCCTTTCTTGAGTGAAAGTTTGGCCTCAAAAGCCGATTCAATATTTTTAGAAGTTGGAACATAGTTGTCATAGTTATCCAGTTCAAAAGCTGTCAATCTTCCAACTAAGGCATCCAAAGTTATATTGTGATTTTCTTCACATCTTCTTTCTTGAATAGCAGAAACTCTTATTGCATAAATAGGGAGTAATGTTCTAAGAACCTTACTTATAACCGTTTCATCATCAATTTTTCCTCCAGAAGCTCTAATTGCACTAACACTTGTCTTGATCCTTTCAACATATTTTGCAATATTTTCTTCTTCTCTCATTTTCATTTGATCAAACTATCCTCTTAGGCTCTTTGCTTTGGCTCTCTTCACATTGTCATCACCGCCATAGATTTTCTTTAGCTTGTTCCACATTTCATGAGTAGTTGTGTAATCTTTGATTTCATCAAATTCTTCATAGCTAAGAGCTGATGCAATGTCTATCATCATAGTGTTATGGTTCTTTTTCTCTGCAATGTCTTCAACAGTCAATGTGCCAGTAGGAATTGTATATTCTTGATCAATATATTTGCATCCTGAATCACCAATGGAAGCCAAATGAAATCTCATGAGACCTTGCCATGCTGAAAAGGTATTTCTGTTAAGCCTTGGAATTTCTCTTTTGTAAGACATCCTGATCTTTAGCTTAGGTCCTTGAAACCCTTCCTGCAAGCACCAAAAGCTCTGATACCAATTGTTGGAAATATAGATGCAGTAACTGAGAGGAGGGGTGAATCAGTTAACTACAAAATATTACCACTGATCCTTTAAATATCTTAACAAATTATTTACTATGCCACTCGGTAAATATACAGAGAAATGCTGAAAACTTGATCCTTGAAGTGTGTAATAATTAAACTGTTCTTAAGCATTCATCACTAATTAACTTACATGAATAAAGAAAATAACATGAACACAAGAGACACCAAATTTACCGTGGAAACCCAATATGGGAAAAACCACCAATGTAACTAGTTACTATTTTTCACTCTTCTGAAGTGATGCCTGGTTAGAAGCCAACCGAGTAAAAGGTTACAAAACACACTGTTAGGTGTGACCTTGTTAGAGGATTTAATCACCCTGCTAGGAGTGGCCTTGTAAGAGGTCTTGAAACAATTCAATAGAACTGTTACCTTGTTAGAGGATTTACAAAATGGTTGTTAAACATACTCAGTTAAGAGATTTTGATATCACTGCTACAATTGCTAGAGAGTAACAATGAAATAACCTGCAACTGAATTGCTGAATATAGATCTCTGTTCTATTTCACTAGATCCTTACTGATCAATTAAATCTTTGCTGCTCCTCAAGGATATCTGACCATCCTTCAAAATTCACACACACCTTTCTTCAAAATGATTTCTGCATGCTGTATATATCTTATTCACCATTTGACCTTCTATATATATATGCCATTTCATAATCATTTAGATTGTCAAGTCGGCAATAAAAATTATTATAATAGTCAGCTGGGATAAACAAACTATAATAACAAAATTCTTTGAAAGGGCCGACCTTGCTTGGTAAACATTAATCCTGAAAAGATTTCCTTCGCTGACTGAGAGAACTCAGTAACCACATCGAATTCTGCAATATCCTTTGGAGACTAAGAGAGCTCAGTAACCACTAATTTTCCTTTGATAACTGAGGAGGCTCGGTTAACACTGTTACCCTATCATGTTTTCTTTAGACACCCGAGAGAACTTGGTAGACACTAAAAACCACCTAGCTGACCAACTGAGCTTGGTAGATACTGAGAACCACTTAGCTGACCAACTGAACTCGGTAGATACTGAGAATCGCTTAGCTGACCGACTGAACTCGGTAGATACTAAGAGCGATAATTGATATGACATTTGTGTGACATCAAAGACAACACATAGCTAATCCAACAATGTCCTTTAGACAATTGTATCTAACACTCAGTTCAATAGGCTTGCATCCAAGGATTGGTAGAAGAGGTCTGTAACCTCTCTGTTGTACAAAAATCTTAATAAATCCATAGTGTTCTTATCTTTTGTGGTATATTTTATGTTCAGTTATTCACTCCTGTATCAGTTTGTGGCAAACTTGTATGGGGATTCCAAAAATTGCTTTGAACCTTGTCTCCTATTTACTTATTTGTAATTTCCTATTGATGAAGGGTGCTCCCCTTAATAATGCAAACACATAATAGAAACAAAGAAACAACAACAACAATATGCAAGAATAGAAAATTGGCTTCTTATTATCTCCACAAATGTGGAATTACAAACTTTCAGAATTAAAATATGCAAAGCCACATGGGCATTCCCTTACAATATTCTATAAGACAAAGCCTCGAATCATTACCCAAATCTACCCAAAACTTCCCTAGACAACACTATGGGCCTTCTTTATATAGGCATTTTCCACCACCCAAGAATGTTCCAAAAATTTAGCCCTAAGGGTCGACCAAACTTAGAATTATTTTATTTTTCAATTTATTACATCAAAGTTGGCTCAAAATAACTTTTGAAACCTGAACAAAAATTTTGAAGGAAAATTATTTTGTGCCATTTCAGGTGGCCCAACTTTCAGAGACCATAAGTCATCACCAATTGACTCGATTGACTATTGTAACCCCATTTCAGAAATGCCATGAAGGGCTCTACAGGCTTGACCGATGCAAGTGCCCATCACCCAAATTTTTGACCTCATCCGAGGCCTCTAAAGCCTTCAAAATTGAGTTTGAAGTTTCTGTACCCTACTGCCAATACCAAAAATCTTCAATATCTTCAAAACTAGACCTGATCTAGCCATGAAACTTTATCGGCATGCTGATACGACTGAGATGAACCTCCACATGTGAAATCAAAACATTCTGAGATCATATGACCAACTCACTAAAAATAGCAAGTTTCCATAAATAGCAGCCCTACACAAGATAGCCCTTATTGAATTAAAAAATAGAAATATTTTTGGGTGATGCAAGATTGCTCTTACGCCCAGGATGCTCCTGCACCAAACACCCAGGGTAATTTGAAAAGTGACCCTGTCATGACTCAAGTGTGCAGAGGAAAACCAAGATGGTTAACCTCCTCTTTTGTCAACCATGATGAATCTTCAAAAGGTCACCCTTTCCACTTGACCAGATATTCTTCATATGTCCTATTCCTTGTGCTTCTGCCAACATGACTGTCCAATATGTCTTCAAACTCCTTGATATTTGAACTGGTTGCTGGAATACTCCACTGTGCTGCTGTAACCTCATCTTCAACACCTCCTTCATGATACTCTATCAAATCCAAAATGTTAAACACTAGTGAAATATTTAGCTCAGTAGGCAATTCTACCTCATATGCATTTCCTGAATCATGCTTCTTTAGTATCTTACATGGTCCAAACTTCTTCATTTTCAGCTTGTTATATGTACCAACTGGAAACCACTCCTTCCGCAAATGAACCATGACTTCATCCCCAACCTAAAATTTCTTATGCCTCCTTTTCTCATCTACCTTAGCCTTATAATGTGCGTTCATCTTGGTAATGTGCTTCCTCACCTCTGCATGGATGTTTTCCAAATGTTCTACAAAATCCTCAGCTTTAGCACTACTTATTTCTCCTTTATCTATCTTTCTCAATTCAGATGCATTTCTGGGACTACTTCCATATACAATCTGGAATGGTGATTTACCAGTGCTCCTGTTGATAGAATTATTATATGCAAATTCTGCCTATGGTAAAATCAAATCCCATCCTATTGGCTTGTCTCCAACCAAACATCTCATCAAATTTCCTAAACTTCTATTCACCACCTCTGTCTATCCATCAGTCTGTGGATGATGTGATGAACTGAACTTCAAATCTATCTTCAAATTTTTCCACAATGTTCACCAGAAATATCTAACAAACTTAGTATCTCGATCTGAAACTATGGTCTTTGGCAAACCATGTAGTCTCACCACTTCTCTGAAAAACAATTTTGCTACATGAACAACATCATTAGTCTTCTTGCAGGGAATGAAATGTGCCATCTTTGAAAATCTGTCAACCACCACAAAAATTGAATTATGTCCCCGCTGAGTCCTCGGTAAACCAAGAAAAAAGTCCATACTGATATCCTCCTAAGGCTTCTCTGGTATAGGTAATGTGTGCTAGAAATTAGTCACACTTTTATGAATCATTACATTCAAGAACACTCAAGAATGAGGTCTCAAACAATGATTCATAGCTCTCTATTCGTGGAGTGCAGGGGTTTGTATATGAGGCCCTCAGATTGACCTAGTTATGCCCATGCAAGTACACCAAGAAATGAGAGATTCAAAGATGAATAGAAAGCATGCTAATCTCCATGATCATTAAGTTATTGCATGCAAATGAAACTAGTCTAGATGATAACAATGCAAGAAATAAACTATTCTATTCAAATGAATGCTTATACAATGTTAATCTATGAAAGGAAACATGAATTTAAACTATTATGTGAATGCAATATTAATCTAAACTATGGATTTCCATAAGGCATGAGAGAAGAAGACAAGAAGAAATAAGTCTCAAATATCCAAGCTCCAAATGTGCTCAACAAGCTTCTTCTAAGATTGCTCTCCAAACCTACAGTATAACAATAACATGAAAATTCTCGGATCTGAAATGAGAAGGAGAGGGATCCTTCTATAGGAAAATGTGGAAGAGAATGCATCCTCAAGAGCAATGTGGGATAAATCCAAAAAGAGGAAATAAAGCTCATTTTTTAGAAAGTGTGGAGAGAAAAGGGATTTTATTTATTTTTAATTATTTGTTTCCCTTTTTTCATCACAAAGAGCTTTAAGAGGATTTTTTATTTATTTAAAAGAATGATTCTCTACTAATTAAATAAGATAACATTATTTAATTAAAGAGAGATATCATAAGATAAAATCATTTAATTAAAAAAGATTTTAATTAAATAAATTTATTTCATTTTAAAAGATATTTCTTTCAATTAAATAAAGTTATTTTATTTATTTAAGAGGGAATATTTCTTTCAATTAAATAAAATTATTGAAAGAATCAGGAAAAGGATTTTTGTTTTGTTTTTATTTGATTTATTTCGTTTTCCATCACAGATTTTGCTTTAAGTGGGGATTTTATTTATTTAAAAGAGGAATTATCTTTTAAATAAATAAGATAAGTTTATTTAATAAAAAGAAGAATATTTAATTAAATAAGATAAAATCATTCAATTAAAAAGGGTTTTAATTAAATAAGATTATTTTATTTAAGATATTTCTTTTAATTAAATAAGCCTATTTTATTTATTTAAAAGAGAATATTTCCTTTAATTAAATAAAATTATTGATGAAATGATCAAACCTTAGAAATATTTGAATTATTGATTTAATTGCGATTTGATCAAGAAATTGATTTGAAAATTGCAAAGCATTGATTCAGGAAATTGATATTTGACAAATTGAATAAATGGGGCCCAAAGTCTAGGTGACCATTTTATGGTGCATACATTTGCCCCTCTTTGACTAATGTGAGGTCGACTCGGGATCACAAGCAGTCAAAGAATGGAATTGAAGTGTGAGATCAATTTGGGATCACAAAACAACCTAGATGTGTGTTCGACGGATGGGAACACATCAGGACATAGATAAGCAGACTAAAAAAGACAAGGCCAACACCTGTGAATAGGTAATTGTCAAGTCTCAAATAAGAGATAAGAATCTCAAGCAAGGTTGCCCCAAAAGAAGCAATTGATAAATTTGATAAAGTTGAATCAAGCATTGAAGTTTGGTAGGTACTACCCCCTCATGATCAAAATCAAAATGAGATAGAGGAGAAATAGTAAATTGATAAATTTGATCAAATCGAACTAAACATAAGGTTCTTGACATAAGATGAAAGATAAAAAAATAAAATAAAATCACAGAACCAAGGTAGATCGGCAAGAAAGATTATGCCCCAAGGTTGAATTAGAAGAAAAGAAGTGGGGTGAAAGCGAATGGAAGATAGAAGTTTGGAAGAAATGGAAAGAAACAGAGAGAAGAAAGATAATTTGCCTCCAGAAAGAAGATGCCCCAAAATCAATCAACTATTTAAGATAGGAAATTTCGATTGAGATCACGAAAGAAGGTAAGGAAATGAAGATCAAAATGTGACCACAGTTGACTAAAAGTCCACAAGAAAGATGAAGGAAACCCTCTCAAACTCATAATGTAGCCTAAAAGTGAAAATTTAACATGAAGTCTAAATAATGCAAGCTACATGAAAATGCAAAGGTGTACTTGCAATAGGGTAACATAGGATTTTTGTGTTCATCATTCATTAGAGAATGTAAAAGAACTTATTTTGATCATAGGGCCGTTATTACCAGACATCGGACAATCACACAATCAACACTAGTAAAAAATGCAACTATGAAGATATGAATGTGATTTATATCGGATTGGAATTCGGAAAGATTCTAACATGAGGATCAAAGACATAAAGGTCAAGATGACTGCAATGTTAGCTTACCCAATTTAATGTAGAAAAACCATGCTCGCATCAAGGCATAAATGCTGGGATGACCATGAGAATGGTTGTGCAAAAAATAGTCAAAGATGATGGCTTAAATCTCCTAAGTGTGTCAAGGAGACAACAAGAGACACAGAAGAGGTTAAAGACAACACCCACAAGAAGAAAGCAAATAAAAACATGCCCCATGCCCCAAGTCTTCCAGTGATGCATCATGGAGAGACTTATTAGACAAGGACATTTAACGAAAATCAATAACAGTCAGGACAAAAAAAAAATCATGACATATCTCAAGCATTAAGTGTTGCATTTAAAAATTTTAAGTGTGTAAACTGATACTGAGTTCTGAGGATAAGGATCGAATGCTTGCTAGTAGGTAAGATCACATGACCAAACTAGATAAGACCAAATTGATAAGTGTTGAAAAACACTCGATGTCAGGGGTTGTGTTGAAAAACACAGTTGGGTTGGTGTTGAAAAACACCATTTGTGAGGTGTCCTAAAGACAAACATATCTAAGAGACCAAAGCTAACACAGTGATGCCCCCTAGAAAAAGACAAAGACCAATTCCAAACCAAGGCAACAAGGACAAGGCATGATGGAGAAAAGCTAAGTGTCGAGGACGGATGCTAAGAAATAGGGGTGCAAAGGCCTCAAGTAGCACCCGTTTCCAAGTTTTCACCACTTGGAAGAATTTTTTCAGGACTTTTTATAATTTTTTTTGTATTTTTTGCTACCAAGGCGCCTGTTTCTAGGTTTTCACCAAGGCACTTTTTCTATTTTTTTTGAATTTTTAAAATTTTTTATTTTTTTGGTATTTTTGGAATATATAATTTTTTTGAGATACATCAAAGTACCTATTGCTAGGTTTTCACTAAGATGATAATTTTTTTAGGACATTTTCTGATTTTTATAATTTTTTCAGCATCATATATGAATTTTTTTGGTATTTTTTTAGGATCAATAAATATATACAAAGGATGCCCCTAGATAGAATGGGCATCACACTCCCAAGCAAGATCGCATTGTGCAGTCCCAATGTCTAGCGAGGTGGAGAACAAGAGGGATTAGCAAGCTGGTGGGAGAGATGGAAGACAACAGAATGAAGGAGAACGAATGGAAGAAATCCTCAAAGGCAAACTCCTCAAGAGTACCCAAGCTAGGGAAAAATTATAATGTAAAGTGCATTTGGACAAGCAATGAAAGGTCAGCATAGGATAAGTCACAGAAGCGGAATGCAAAAGAAGGAAAGGATGCAGTCCAAAGGAGTAGATAGGTCAAGAGGCTTCATAGCATCATGTTTTACTCTTTTTTATTAGATCAAGACCAAAGGGGAAAAGGATAGTGACAGGTGAAAATGAATGGAAGAAGATAAATATGAAGGCTAAATAGGAAGGGAATGAAATCAAGATCATCATAAGACCACTCCCGAGATAGCCAAATGTACGTGTATAGATCAACCTTGTCAAGATCAAAGAGAGAAAATGGAATGGATGAGATATGTAGAAGAACTATGCATGATGCCTGTTTGCCAGGTTTTCATCATGGTACTTATCCAAGGTGCCACAAGGGATTGGTTTTCACCATAGGATGAATTTATTTCTCTTTACTTTTGCTACCAAGGCACCTGTTTCCAGGTTTTCACCAAGGCACATTTTCAATTTTATTTTATTTTTTTTCTCTTTTTTTTTTTTTTTGAATTTTATAATTTTTGGAAGAAGGCAATCTTTTAGATAATGCTCTTTGAAAGGATAAACCATGATATGCCAAGGATTCAAAATTATATGCTCAAAGATGCTGACAGGGAAAGGAATATGGAAGAGAAAAATGGAGGATATGGTTTTATGTAAAGTGAGTGGAGTTGGAAGATAGGAGGAATATGCAAATGAGGAAAAATGATAGAAGGCAAGAGAATCATGAATGGAAGGATTGTGAAAAAGTAGATGGAAAGGAAGGCAAGATCAACATTGACGCACACCTTGGAGGGTGGTGAGAGGATGGAGAAAACTTGAATGAAGGGATACGTGAAGGAATATGGTGAATGTTTAGTAGAGGTTGTAGTTCAGGTGCATGGAATGGAAGAATGTTTTTGAAAGAATATGAGGTGGAAGTCTTTGAAAGCTTGAATGTCAACTTCACTTTTTGTTCAACATGAGACTCTCTTACAAGAGACTTTGGAATCCATATAGCCTTAGGATTTTTATTTCCTTTTGATGATTTAGAGAGAATATCTTGAATGATGGATTTTGGAACCCATACTTGTCTTGTAGTTTTTTTCTTAGATATCTCCTTTGACTTTATGCCCCCATGTCAATTAGAGGAGACATGGTGATCTTCTTTCTTTGATGGATTCTTGTATTGTTTCTTTTTCTTATATTGAACATTCAAGTTACTTCCAAAAGACTTGGGACATGTGGAAGAAGAAGGATAATATGACTGGTGTAGATGGGTGGATGGATGAAAAGGATTCAAAGGTATGCATCTATGTTGATCTTGAGGAAAGATAGGAGATGGAGGGACATAAAGACCCAAGATATATGATGAATTAAGAGAGTTAGGAGGGGAAAACGAAGGGACATAAGGACCCAATATGGAAGGAAGACATGAAGTCCTTAGTAGTGGTGGAAGAGGTCCAAGGATTGAAGTGGAAGATGCAAAAAGATAATCAATAAATTCATCAGTATCTATAGGACAACCAAGGATATCAACATCTTTAGAGTGAGCATTAGAATTTTCAATAGGATCCTGGACATCTTGAATAAGAGCATTTTCTTTGATAGGATCATTCAAAGCTTGCGAAGACTTAGGAAGAGTAGAAAGTGGAAGTGAACATGGAATGGTAGAACAAGAAGATGGAAGACTTTGATCTTGACAAGGATCTTTGGATAGCACAAGTGCAGAATTTGTCTCTTGAGTAGGCTTAACATCGGAAGTAACAACACCATTTTTAATAACCTTAATGGAAGTATGATCTTTGGAAAGTGCAAGCGTGGTAAGGTTATTTTCATTATCAATAAGTTCAACGGTGTGGGTAGTAGCTTGATCTTGCTTCGGAGAAGACTCAAGACATGGTGGAATAAATGAGGAAGGGCATAAAGGATCAAAAGAAACATGAAGTAGATAGAGAACATCATGAAAAGGAGTGGATGACATGGAGGGTTCTTGATCTTGATCTTTCTTTATATTCTTTTCTATATCAGTTTTAGAGTCCTCTTGACATGAAGCCACTTCTAAGGACAAGGAAGCAGGTTGGAGTTGTATGGAAGACTTTGGAAGAGATGGTGAAGGAGTAGATGAAGTAGGCATTATAGGGAATAAAGACTTAGGCTCTTTAGATTTAGCATTATCGGAAGTATTTGCAGCCAAGTGAAGGTTATCTTGAGTAGCTTTAAGAGGTGGCCCTTGAGGATAACTATAGGGAATTGCATGGAAAGCATTAGAATTTATGTTGGATGCAGGATTTGTGAAAGATTTGGAAGATTTGGTGACTTTAGGAGATGTAGGGGTATTGAAAGAAGTAGGGGATGGAATGGAACCATCACAAGACAAAGGTCTAGCATTAACATGATCTTGCTTGAGAGTAAAATCTTTATTTTCAGCAGGAGAATTTTTAGAGGAGACATGCTCATAGTATCTACATTTATAATCAGCATGGAAAAATTTCTCTTCCTCAATAGAAGTAGATGTATCATCTAGGTATTGTTCAGGTAATGGATAATACAACCCTGTATTCTGCTTCACTCCTTTCACCATTTGACATACTCTGCAACTCCGTACAAACTTTTTCACATCTTGTTGCAACTATGGCCAATAATAATTCTCACTAACCAAAGAAAGGGTTTTATCATGACCAAAATATCTAGCCAATCCTCCACTATGCTTCTCTTTGATGAGATTCTCCCTCATAGAACTTCGTGGAATGCACAACTGACTCCCTCTGAATAGCATATCATCCTGGATGATGAAATCCAGCCATTTCATCCTATCTAGAGTAATAGGTTCTATACAAGCTTTCCAAGCTTCACCAAAATCAGGATCCTCTGGATACAAATTCTTGAGTTCCTTGAACCCAACCACTTCAATATGCATTTCTGTCAGCAATAGTTTCCTTCTGCTAAGAGCATCCACAACCTTGTTAGAATTTCCACTCTTGTGTTTCAAAATAAATGTATAACTCTGCAAAAACTCAACCCATTTCAAATGCCTCTGATTCAACTTTCCTTGACTATTCAAATATTGCAAAGCTTGATGATTAGTATACAAAACAAACTCCTTAGGAAGCATATAATGTCTCCACTTCTTTAATGCCTAAACTATAGCATAAAATTCTTGATCATAAATAGAATAATTTCTCTTGGCATCATTTAACTTCTCACTGAAATAAGTAATAGGTTTACCTTCTTGGCTCATAATAGCTCCTATTGCAGTACCACTAGCGTCACAATCTACTTGAAACACCTTATTAAAATTTGGAAGTGCTAAATGGGTTGTTTTGTAACTTTTTGTTTCAACAATTGAAAACTCTTTTCTGCCCCATTAGTCCACTTAAACTCTTTTCTATCCCCTCTCATTGTTTCAGTCAATGGACCACAAATAATTCTAAAATTTCTGATAACCTTTCTATAAAAACTAGCTAGACCATGAAAAGATCTTACCTCATTAGCACTCCTTGGAGTAGGCCATTCAAGGATAGCCTATACCTTCTCTAGGTCCATTTTTAGATCTTATATTGAAACTACGAATCTCAAATACACTAACTCTTTCTTCACAAAACTGCACTTCTTCAAATTAATCAACAATTTCTCTTCTCTCAGCTTCTCAACTGCCATACAAATATGCATCATATGCTCCTCCAATGTCTTACTAAAGATCAAAATATCATCTAGGTAAACAGTGACAAACTTACCCAAAAATTCTTTCAAAACCTCGTTCATGACACTAGTACGAAAACAACAAAATTAGACTAAAAAAACTACTAAAAATCACATATAGATGACCAATTTTGATCACATGACCAGTAATAGTTTATTGCCAGTCATTTGTAACACCACCAAATTTGTGACTAAACAAATTTTAGTCATTTGTTGGTTGTTTTGAATGATCAATTTGGTAGTATTTTTACTCATTAATTTAGTCATTTGTTGTTGTTAATTGGTCATTCATTTAATCTTGATAGTCATTTATTTAATCATTAAAATCATTAATTTGTGTCAATTGGTAATATATTTAATCATTTGTATCAACTAATTTCCATCCATTGGTAGTATATTTGATCATTTTAATCATTAATTTAGTTAATGTTGTTAATAATTAGTCATTTATTTAATCACGTTAACACTTAATTGATATCGATTGGTAATATATTTAGTCATTTGTATCAACTAATTTCCATCCATTGGTAGTATATTTGATCATTTTAATCATTAATTTAGTCAACGTTGTTAATAATTAGTCATTTATTTAATCACGATAACAATTAATTGATATCGATTGGTAATATATTTAGTCATTGTCACTCTTATGTTTCCATCTACTAAGAGTATATTTAATCACTATTATATTTTGGTTCTCATTAATTGGTATTAAATTTAGTTGTGATATAAATAATGTATTAAATTACATAAATTTAATAATGCAAAAAAAGCATATATTAAACTTGAAGTAAACCATAAAAGAAATTAAAAATATATTAACATATACAAACAATATTCAACATCATGAGAAAGAAAGGTAATCTGCAATTTTAAAATATGATATGTATCAAGTAATAAAATGTCAACGTTGAGAGTATACATAATTATATCTAAAAATATAAAAGTTATTAAGAGTTTCCAACTCATTACATACACCATGAATGTCTGGTATCTAGTGCATGATAAACATCAACTAATTCATTTTCTCCAAAAAAATTATTGGCCACCATGCAAAGGATCCTTCTTTCTCTTTTAGACGGATCGCTCCATCTAGTTTGTCTTCATAAACAAGTGGTACGTTACTTGTGACCCTCACAAGTTCTACATTTGCATCACTCGTTCCTTTCAAGTTTTCTCCATGTATGATAGATAGTGAATGGATCCACCCAACACCAACAGTAGCACTATCAAATGGATCCAACACTCTGACTTTATCTCCTTCTTGGAGTTCATGAATATTTTTCTGCAAAACTAAAAAGTGCATAGGTATTTATGTGACTTATTAACATAATAATTATCACATAGGTAAACATTTGACTTATTAACATAATAAAACAACCATTACTTGCTCAAATAGTACTTGCATGTGTTAAAACAAATACCATTAAATACACAACAATAAATAAAACTCACCTTGCTTTTAACATGAAGTCTTCTTTGAATATCATATAGATCCTCATCTAGTTCAACATGTTCACTATCAACATCCTTCTCAAATTGTGGAGCTTTATAGATAGGTCTATTGAGAGCGTCTTTCCCTGTATGCACAGTAGACTAAAGAGAAAACAAGTATAAGTCATATGCTAGAAGAGGGTATGATATGTAAACCTTGGCAAGAAATAAGTACAATTATAAATTGTGCAATGAAGATAGCTAATAAATATTGTGACAAATTAACTTACATCTGGAAAAATGCAAAATCTATAATTATTTGTTTAAAATAACATTTCAAGCATGAAGATTATGATAGATAATTGACAACTATTACATTACCTCAACTTTACCACAACTATAATTGTGTTGATCTACATTCATGTCCACTAATTCATCACAATCACTGTCAATATCAGTAGCTTTGTTGGCATCAAAGCATTTTTGTGCAGCTTTGATAGAATTGCTCTGCATGTGGTTAAATTGTTAGTAGATAGATCCATGCAATGGTAGATTAAATGCAATGGTGGTATTTTCTTCCATGTCAGAAACAACAATAGTGTATTGCAGACTGACCATCACCAGTCATCATTGCTACAGGATTATTACATCAGATAAGTGACAAATAACTCTTTAAGGTCTTATAAATAGATCAGCATATTCCCCTCTCATTATTACATAGATCAATGAGGAGTATTATCACTATACAAGAAAGAAGAAAATAAGGGGGCTAACATTATCCAAGAAATAAGTAATTGCTGTCTAGAAAGAGGAAGTTAGATCGCACAAAGGAAGAAGACATCTCATCTATAATTGCAGCCAAAGTAAGGAATTAATATGACCTAAGTTAGATAACTAACTAATGATATTGTTAGTTACAAGGAAGATGTACGATTTGTTAAAATAGTAATTTAGTTTGAAAGAGTTCTGATCAAAGAGATACAACTTTTCACATCATGCCCTTTGTTGCTTAATAAGGGAAGATCATCCATTTCTTCAAGGGGCATATTTTATTGGCATATAGTCTTCATACCTGAAGCACTTAAAGGGATTTAATATAGCCAACTAAAGGAGTATTTGTCCCCTGTTGGGCAAGGTCACAAACACATGAAAAGAAGAAATTGACAAGTAGAAACAGCATCCCGAATTATTGCAAGAATAAAAGATTTTAATCAGACTAAGGCATAAACTTCTCACATAAAATTGCATGAAACTTGAGCCATTATTCAGCAACAGTGACAGAGATTAGACTCACAAGAATGGTTCGGGATCAACAAAGTAATTAAGAACCTCATGTTCATATTTGAGAGGATATATTTTTTTTAGGCTTAAGAGACGGAGATGTTTTTGAATATGTTTCAATCTGGCATCATTGCCATGAGGATTAGCTATATGAAATCTTTTATATATTTCCTTTTTCGTAAGAAACTTCCTTAATGCCATTGATGTGTATAAGTTTAATTATGTTAAACTTTTGGCATTTTACACTGCTTACAATTGTGATGAATACTTGTACAGTTACAACCTCCTAACTCTTATCAATTAGAATTCTTGTCGATCAAGAAAGGAGTTGTCTTATTTATTCATTGGTATTTTGATGGAACATGTGTGCGAGAGTGTGTATCATTGACAAGATATGTAAAAGCCTGATGAAATGTGAATAGAGTATGTGCTCGATACAAAGTGATGCAGGAGCATCCAGACCAGGGATGAAGACATGAAGACCTAAGAAGAAAAAAGGATGTGAACATGATCTTAAGGGTCATTTGATGTAATAAGACCAATAATGGTCCATTAAATGTGTTTGTCATTTTCTATGGAAATCCAATATGTAAGCCTTCAATGGAATCATTGTAAGGACAAGGGGTCATTAATAAGTTGTCAAAGAGTCCTAGAAGGTACTATGGTGTATTAATGTGGTCAAAAGTCACAAAAGTCATATTAAATGCAATGTATTTTCAAAATATGTCAAATTGGTGAAATGTTGTCATGTTAGGCCACATAGGCACTATGATAGATTCTAAAGGGTAAGTAGAGGTCTAGGGATCTTTAGCTATTAAGAAAGGTAAATGAATAATAGTTTCAAAAGATTGCATAAGTGTTTGGGTCGAAGTAATAGTAGAAATGCTATTAAAAGGAAATTAAACTGTCCACTGTCAGTTTTCTGTCCCATGATAGTTACATAGGACAGTTGGCAATTAAGAAGTTTCTAGAGGATCTTTGGTCAGTTAGAGTCATTAAAAAGGTGATATATTTTTGGAATGAGGAGGTTAAGAGGGAGAGGAGATCAGAGATCCTAATGTAAAAGTCTGAAAATCAATAAAATTCTGAGTTCTCTGCTACAGAAACTATCACTGAACAGTGATTTTCCATTTCTCTGTCTTTTAGTTGTACCTGGAACCTCTTCCTCTGTTCCTCCAGTTCTCTATGAAGATTAGTTGAAGTCAAGGATGCTTGGTGAGCTTCCTCCAACCATTACTAATGTCCAACAAAATCATTGTCATGTCTTTAATGTTTAGTGCCTTAAAATTAGAAGCTACAGTTTAATTTATGATTCTTATATCCTCACACATTTTTTTAAGTAATTTTTCAAAAAGTATATGTATTTGTGCCACCCCACCACCCCCATACTATCATCCCCCTTGATCCCCAGACTTAGGCCCTTGGTCCCCATTGCTGAAACCTATCCCACTATCAAAAATCTCCATGGAAAATAGGTTTATAGTGAATGGAAGATGTGGAACTCCATGGACATCAATCAAATCACAAGGTTCATGAAGTGTCCCCCACAATCACTTGATTTTAATTATTATTCCAAACCTTGTAACTATTTGTTAAATTAATGAACTCTGTCATAGCACAATTGTCAAGAAGTAACATAGTTCTATACACTTGATTAAGCATTCTACGACAACCACTATATACTACACCATCATATGGCCTTGTCTTCAAGGTTCAAATGAAGTCTACACCCCAACATTCAAAGTTGCAAAGGTTGAGAAGACCAGAGGGGCATAAAGTCTCTTTCAAGTAGCCTAGCAATTCATTAGCATATATCATATCCGAATACCCATTCTTAACTATTGTGTTGTGGTGTTGAGCAGTAGGGGAATACTTGCAAATTTACAATATTTTCCTTGCAATTGCATCAAGTCCCATGTGACTACCTACCAAATCATCACGTGCTTCTTGAAGGACACCCCAAATATCTTCTTTCATAACACATCTCTCCAATATTTGATCAAGTCGCACCTTGTATAAGTGTTCATTATCATTTGGAATGTTGTGAACTTGTGTGTTTCAATGCCAATTTCCTTCTTTCTGCAAGTTGCATGTCACTTGGAAAGACCATCATAGACCACTTGTTCTTGTGGAACTTTCCTTGATAATAGCCCAATCAAGTAAGGAGAGGTCGATGTAATGTGTTTGGAATCAGTAAAGTTGGTTATTTGAATTCAAACCCACCCCCCAAAAAATTGAATGAATCTTGAACCCGAATCTGAACCAGCAACTTAGGATTTAATGGAACAACCTTATCATTCATGAACAATATATTAAAGGTAGAGGTAAAACATTTGAAGAGAATCAAGATTTTATTATGCCTGTGCCTAAACAAAATTGTAGAAAGTGATGTTCTATTTTTTCCCCACTCATATGATCCAGATTGGAGGCACTTAAAGTAGAAAATGTAAAGAGTTCTTAACCTAAAATTCTATTTTGTGTTGAAATAGGTCACTCCTAAGGGTTTTCATGGAATTCCTTGGAGGAATGTGAGCCCATTTTAAGACCTTGATGAAAAATGACAAAAAAATTCATAGGGACCTCAGTGATGTTGTGTTACGAAATTACTTAAATCAGTAGGTATACATGCCTTGGCTGTATCCTTATAAACTAGGCAATAAGAAACTTAACCTCGTATAACTATGTGGGATGTTCTATCATGTGTAGTTGCATGAGATCCAAATCTAGGCAGCAAACTCTAAGGTAAAGTGAGACTCTTATTTTCAATTTGCAACCTTTAAAGGTTTTGATTAATAGATTTGCAGTTCAATAGAAACTTGGAGGATTGAAGAAGAGCCTTGATTTACTAGTTACACCTCTCAGAAAAATAATTCAGAGTCTAACTTTATGGGTCATTGAAATTAGTTTAAATTCCTTTACCAAAGTAAAGCTATCTATCCTTTACCAAACAGAGCTATCAACCACATCCACAAAGCATAGGATAACGGAACTTAATATTAATCACCTGGCATCAGTTTTCTGAGTACCAATTTCTATAACTGCATTGATACTATTGTAAGATTGACTCGCTTCATTTGCTGCTCTTCCAATCACAAATGTGAACTCTGATGGCACACTCTAAAATAAAAGACAAGTTACAGTTCGTTGAGGGTAAAATCTTTTCATTTATAAATGGAATAAAATATTATTTAAGAAAATCTGGAGGTCTATCGAAATTAGATAGAACTACAAAGTGAGTTTTATGATTGGATGTTGTAAGGAGTCAACTTGGGAATGCAATTCTGAATTGCTACTTTGCTACAAAAGATACATTGTGTACTTGTCAATGTATGCAACTATTCAATACCTACTACATTCTCCACCTTCTCACAAGAGTCAATCACATTCTGCTCCAAGCAGCTCAGTCTGGAAAGACCTGGTAACTCCTTAAGCTCAATACACTGGTAAATACTCAGTTGTGTAGGCTTTGTAAGATCACCGGTTCCTGCCATTCTTTCTAATACTCTGTGACATATCAAGGTGTGTCTAATGAGTGTCATTGTAGCATAATATTTCTATAGCTTCTCAAAAGAAACAATCTCAATCTGCTCCAAGCAGCTCAGTCTGGAAAGATTTAATAACTCTTCAAGCTCAGGACACTCTTTAATGTACAACTTTTCAAGCTTAGAAACAATCTCAATCTGCTCTGAGCAGCTCAGTCTGGAAAGATTTGGCCACTCCTCAAGCTCATGATACTCTTTAATGTACAGCTTTGCAAGCTTTGTAAGATCATAGGTTCCTGCTACTCCTAGCAAATCTCTGCAACTTAGTTCAGACAGATCGACAAGTGTTGGCATTTTCATGTTCAATATCTTGCCACAATTATTAATTTGATTTTCTCCAAGCAGCTCATGAGGCAAGATTTGGCAACTCCTCAATCTCAGGACAATCACTAATAATTAGTTCTCTAAGATTTGTAAGATCACCACTTCTAGTACTCTCTGTGGTTCTCTAGATCATGTCAGAGTGGGACTGATAAGTGTTGTTGGCAGAGTAATGCTCAATCTCAATTTTCTCCAAGCAGTCTGGAAAGCCATGGCAACTTCTCAAGCTCATGACACTAGTTAATAATCAACCATGCAAACTTTGTAATATCTTTAATTCCTACCACATTGTGATTCTTCATAGTATTTCAAGGTAATCCTGATAAATGTTGGTGGCAGCATATATTAAATAGATTAAAGTTCAAACAAGAGTGAATTTTAGTTTTCTCTAAGCAGCTCAGTCTGCCAAGAGTGGGCAACTTCCCAAGCTCAGGACAATGAATAATACACAACCAGCTAAGCCCAATGTTATGAAAAGCTTCTAAATTAGGCATACTTGATTGTCCTGACAAGTACCAGATTTCATTTATTCAATTCCCTTGGAGAGGATTATAATCTATGTTCCAGTTCCACCAAGTTTCTGGGATGGGGATGGCAGAAAGTAGGGAAACATGTTTTTGCTGCTAGGCCATTGTCTAGCTATTTTTGTGCTATTTCTGTTAATCAAAGTGGTAAAAGGGTGGTGGCCTTGTATTTTCCTTTTTAGTCCCTCATCAAAAATAAAATTTATGAATAGTTCTCATAAGACTCATAAAATCTCATGAGTTTTAACTTAGTTTGAAACATGATACATGTGGAACAAGGTGAACAAAGAATAATAGTAAAAGATTTGAAAAGTGAATATGGGAGGATGATATTTCCCATCCCCTTCAATGCCAAAGGAAAGCTTCAATTTAAGAAAGGATCCATTCCATAAATATAACATTTATTGATCTTGTCCTGATAGATATAGTGAGTGGGTAGAAGAGCAATGTAAGGATGGAAAGTGTTTACTTGGCACTGCTGAGAGTTCTGATAAAAAACTTTAGGTCACTAAGAGTGGGGGTTGGGGTGGGGGTGGGGGTGAATTAGTGACAAATCAAACTTTCTTCTTTTGTTATGTTGCACTTAAGTATGATTGTAAACTTAAATCCAATTTTCAAAACAAAAGAACTTTACAATATAGTATGCACAAAATCAAACTCTCATCTCTAGGACTCAACCAATTCTTCTTTGTAATCATGAACCATTAAGATGTAAACAAAGTTCAATCAATGATAAATTTATCACTAAGAAAGTAAGCCTTGAACATGAATACAAGATTCAATCAATAAACACTTATCACTGTGAGAATAAATCCTTATACAAGAATCAATCAATGCAAAACCTTATCACTTTTAACTGCCAAAAATAGTCTGCACAATCTTATTTGACATTGATATCATTGATGTCTTGGTGAAAGAGTTTTGGTAGTCCTAATACATTCTCACCGTTTTAATAAATTTTTTCTGTCTTATTCCAATAAAAAACACATGTTCTTCATCAACCTGTATAGATACATGAGCAATGCTTTATAATTTGTTATTGTCTCAAAATAAACCTTCCTTGTACATGAGTCTCTAAAAGTTACAACTATATTTTTTGCTATTAAAAATAATTTGTGACTGTTACCAATTGCTGTACCTATCTTTTGAACCAATTGCACTTTTCAAACTGCAATTTTGTATATGTAAATCTCTTCACAATGATTGTGTTCATCCTCCAAACCAGTTACAGACTGTTCTACCAGTCTAGAACCCATGAACTCCTTATAGAACATCAATAAACTATTGTAAACACTAATAATTCCCTTTGAAACACTAGTCTTGAAAATCATGAAGGATAACAAAACAAATAATGATTGGTGTTAAAAAGTTATAAAAACTATTTATTTACTGTCACATGACAGTTATGACAGGGTTTTGGTCAATCTCAGAGGTTTGGGGAGTTAGTTTGTGGGTAGTTGAGAGAGAGAAGAGTCTTGAAAGTAGGGTCTTTTAAAATATAGAACAGTTTTTGGTCGAGAAACTGGGGGAAAAATGGAAGAAATCAGTGATATTTTTGTATTGACTGTCATATAACAGTCTGCTGTTCCAAAAAGAAGTTGATATTAATACAAGTTATTTCCTTGCATTTAATTTGTTTCTGACTCTCCTAAGCATTTGGAATTGTCTTTAATAGGAATGTAGAAGTTATTTTATACTTTGGGAAGGCATTGGATAGTTTCAAGTGCAATCTTTAATCAAAATATCTGTTCACTGTCTATCACTGTCACGAGACAGTTTGGAATAGTTTTGTTGTAATAAAATGGAGTGATCCTCTCCCACTTTCTATTGTATCACTATTCCTTGTGGGAAAGGAATTTATAAATGTAAATAATATGATATGTTTATGATTTGAATGTAGGGGAAGTGCCAAGAGAAAGTGGACTGGCAGAACAGTGTATATGACTGTTACACAAAATAGTGAAGGGTGCATTTGACAGTACCACGTGGTGGATATGTTAATCTGAGGGTTGGATTTGAGAAAAGACTATTGGAAACATTTGAGGGGATGTGTTTCAAGATATTTGAACCATTGGAAATGTTTTATGAGTTAGTCTAGGGTCATTTCTACAAAGCCCTAGTTAGAAACCCTTGAAAAGGAGGGTTTGTTGAAAAGAGGCTTAGGAAAGCTTGGAGGGTCAAAAAAATCATGGAATCCTAATGTTGATTAGATGCCTTTAGACTATGCATAGGTTTGGGATATTGAGAGCAAGTGAAAATAGGAGTTGCTTTAGAGAAGGAGGGCTAATTAGGCCTAATTGTCTGAGAGATAGCCATAGAAGAGTGTAACAATCATATGTTGAAAATTTGATATTTGGAGGGTTGGAAGTAGTCCATAAAGGGTATCTAGAAAGGTGGATAGTTCACCAAGTTGTTTGGGAAGATTAGGAGAAAAGTGGAATTTATTTGCAGGATAGGGCTAATTGGACAGTCCTATAAAAGGCAGATTTGAAGATTAGGATGAGACTATTGCTTGATAAGGGTTGGAACTCCTTAGTCAGGGTAATTGAAGATTTTTGAAGCCTTAGAAGGATCAGTGTAATCCTAGAAGATAGAGATTAAGAGTTGATTGCATAAAAGGAGAATTAGGAGTGTTCCCAAGGAGAGGGACATTGAACTATTGGTATGGTGAATTGATAAGTTGCCTAAAATGAATCAAGATAGTGAACCTATGATAGAGGAGTGTTTTGTTGTTGTCCTAAAGTTAGGGTCTTCTTATTGAACCTTGGGTTGAACTCTTTTTCCTTGAGTGGATTCCAAGACGTTGTTGAATCCTCGAGTTGAACAGGGTTCCTTAAGGGGATATTGGAAGGCTCTACATCAGTTTTTGTCCTCCTATGTGGTATAAAATCACCTCATTCAAAGGATACTTTGCAAAAATTACCTTATTCATAAGTAAGCATGAATTCTCAAAAGAAACAATCTATATGCTTAAAACTAAGACAAATCAAAAGGTAACGTTAAACTCTGACATAGCTCATTTTCTGCAAATATACCATTCTTTTTTGCTATTATCAAAATTCCACTGAATTTTTTTTTTTTTTGCACTTGCAATTATACCCAATCAATTTGAAAGACAATAAAAAGAATTCTTCAGACTCTACTAGTATAAAAGTCAAGCAAGCAACCAATTTGCTGTGTTCTAAAAAATTGATTCATCATTTTGTCTATGAACAACTTTTGAACTAGAATTGAGTAAGGAATCAGAATGAGTCCTCTCAATTCATTTGCAAATGAACTGCAATCACGTGTGACCAGTTCCAATAAGTGAGCACTATCAATTCATAGATGCTAAATCCATTGTTACCTATTCACCTCCTACCATGCCCAGATCCAGGTTCAGTTCCTTCTTGATCTATCTTCAAGGCCAATTCAATAGGGAATTAGACCAAAGTGCATGCAAATGATGGTGGATTCATCCCAGATGAACTGAGCACACCCATGAAGGGGCCATCAGAACCCAACGGTACCTAAAATGAACCCACACAAAAAAGTGGCTTGTTAAAATATTTATCATTTTTAGATTTTGATTTTGACTGGGAAGGAGTACGTTGGGAGCTATAACCCTAAAAATGTTCTCTACACACAATAAAGATTTATGGTAGACTACATAGTTATGGCCAAAGTAGACATCCTCAAACTAAAATTAAATATTAAGTACACCCCTCCCACGAGTTACAAGACCCTACAGTAGTGGGAGGGTTCCATTCTCTAAAACTGTCTCAGAAAATAGAGTTGTTGTTACGTGATAGCCAATGTTCCACAAACAGTCCTTTTTATTTCTATTCATTGTGTACTAAAAGTAATATTTCTACTTGTTTATCTCCATCATTATGAAGTTCAAAGTTGTAGTTTGAAAAATAGTAAAAACTTGTTTTATAAAATCCTTTGGTTGGCGTTTTATAACATACTAGTTGACAATGCTAAAAAATTCAAAATAGAATTAAATAAATAGAGCCTCTTACCTTACTTGAATCCATAAAATTATGGACATTCCATGTAGAAACTATAGGCTTAACAGAAGTGGCCAACTGTGATACTGTCTCAGCCAGTCCATCCATACGCGCAGCAGAGGCAGCCAACTGGGATACTTTCTCAGTGAGTCCATGTATGCAATTCTTTGTTTGTTCATACCCATCGTTTGAGCTAAAATGATCTGCAGAGGCTATTACATGGCATGCAATAGATGGCTGTGAGATCTCATTTGATGGACTAGATTTCCAACTCATATTGTTGTTTGATCTAGGATCCAATGTTTCCATATAATTAACAATTTCTTCTACACTTGCTTCTTTGTTATTATTTTCCATCTACAATACAACATTAATATCAAAAAATAGTTAGTTCAATAAATAATTCCAATAAATATTCACATAAATTGAACCAAAAAATTAGGCACTTACTCCAAATTTGTCCTTTTTAGCCTGCAACCCGCCTCGGCCAAATGTGTATCTAGCTGTTACATTATCTCTTGCTCTCTTGCCTCTACAAATTTTAATCAAATATTCTTCAGAACTCATGCTTTCTTTCAATGCCTCCCATTGTCTAGGAGATAGAGTAGATTGTAACTTGTCTTTCCCATCCATGATAGTTTTTCTGCAAGTGTATCTAAAATTATTCATCAGAATTCTCATTTTTTTCTTGTAATATCTTTGAGAGATTTTTCCACCAGTAGTCTCAAAATTATTTTCCATCTTTTGTATGACAATTTCCACATTTCGTGGATCTTGATCTGCAAAGTTTGTCTTGCAAATATCCAAATGGGTTCTACATCGCATGCCCAACTTAGAGGCCCACCTTGCAACATTTTTCCCAATGGGCTCACCATCTCTTGATACCTCAACCAAGAATGGTTTCTTGCCTTCTAATTTTCTCTATTTTGCATCCCTCTTTGTAGATCTATATAAATTTTGACTCAATCTTCTCCTTTTGACAAAAGCAGGCACATCTTCCATGTTTAAACCGCTGCCAATATTTTTTTCTGATTTATTAGTTCCATCAGAAGATGTAATAGGTACATTGGATGCAAGCAATATCTCTTCATTCCTTTCAGCAACCTGAAATTCACCATCTTTACCCACATTAAGTGTGTCATGAGTAGTTATATCACTACCTATCTTTGTAGACTTTTCCTCAAAGACATCCTTTATCACTCTTGCAAAAAGCTTTTGCATATTTTCTGTTCCTTGACTCCCATGTTTTTCAATAATCTCTTTGAGACTTTGTGTTAAAAGATCTTCGTGATGTTGTGCATCACCATGTTCTATATCTAATTGTGCATCACCATGTTCTATATCTAACTGTGCATCACCATGTACTTTATCAAGATGCACATCACTATGCATTATACCTGGCTGCACATCATCACAACTATTGTTTCCACCAAGTGCATGTGCTGTTGAATCACAAATTCGTTGGCTTCTACGAGTTGTCGGCACTCTATCTTTGATTTCCTTTTGTTGTCCTTTTTCATTTCCTATGCAGTTTGTTTCTTTCCTATATAACCAAAAATATCATATTATATCTTGTATACATAAAGCTCAAGCCTATAAATTTTTAGTAAACACTATTAAACAATAACATACTACTCACTGGATTTACAACTTACCTGTTTGTTAATCCAAGCTGTGACAAATATTCATTATTCCTTGACACACGTTTTCTACAAAACTTCTCGTACTTTGTCAACAGAATTTCAGCATTCTCACCACTATCATCTAATTTGGGCCTCACATTCTTTCTCCTCGTTTCCTGAAATCCAAATAAGTGATAATGTATAAATCAGCAACTTGAATCAAAATGTAAACAAAGACAAATTTCAACAACTAAATGCTTGACAAGATACTCAAAAAGAGCTTTATACTAATTGACCATTTTATACTAAATATTACAATTATACTTCAATAGTTCTCAACTAATATGTGGGAAAATCCAAAATTCCTCTGGTGAGTGCTTCACAAGTTGAGTGGTTAACTTATGCTACTGGTAATTTGGTGCTACTTCTATGTGCAGTAAAAAAGAAAATGTGGTAGTTGAAAAAAAAATAGTCCATGGGCTGCATGCAAGCAAGGAAGAAAATGCCATAAATCAGTTGACACAGAAGTTTAAAGAGCTCTTTGAAGAGCCTAAGGGGTTTCCTACAAGCAGATAAAAAAGGCATGAGATTCAATTGTTACTCAGTTGTCTTCTTCTCAACATAAGATACTATCAACAAAGCCTAGTTAAAGCCAATGAATTCAAAGTTGCAATAAGACCAAGCACATTACCTTGCAATTGTCCAATGATAAAAGTGCCTAAGAAAGATGGTACTTGGCAGATGCATGTATTAAGTGAACATTATCAAAGACAAAAGCAATGTTAACTAAAATAATTTGTGATGGCTAACATAGGTGTCAAATGCCAATATTTTTAATATACAATTAAGACATTGTTTCCAATTTTTTTAAGTTACAAATTTTGAAAATACAAGCTGCAAAATTATGTTATTAGTGGTAAACATGACATACTAGAATAAGTGGTGATGGACAAGTAAGGAAATGCCAATATATAACACCTAGTAGCAAACAGAATGTTTCCTAGTTTGCCAAATATTCCAGACATTTGACATTTTATTCATATGCCAGCTCAAAATTCACATTTATGAAAGAAAATCTTTAATAATACAAACAAAAAGCATAATACTTGATAGTCTTACAATGTTGTTCACATAATGAAGATAGAATATAAGAAAAGAAGCATTACATAGATGCACAGAGATTCCAAAACACATGCAACATGGCTAGATCCTCTATTCCATAGTAACAGCCAAAAGGATAGAAAGAAAGAAAAATAATACTAATATCCACGATCAACCAAAAAAGATCAACAAGGCTCAAAGACATAAGCTCATTCAAGCAGAATAATCTAAAATTGACTTTTAAGTTTTAGAGAGTTTAGCTCACTGAAGTAGTAGGATTTGTTGGTGATGGTAGGACAAATGATTAACATGCTTTATATAAGCAACTTGAAACTACAATTGGCCAACAGATTGAGAGGAAGCTGAGCAATGAATCTTTGTATCAATTGTCTTGTGGTTGTTTTTCTTTGACTATTTCATCTTTGCACAAATACAATGTCATTTTCTTTTCAACAATAGAAGAGAACGTTAATTGTATTCAAAATTCTTGTTTGAAACATTATTCCAGTAAGACATTGTAGACACCAGTAAATTTCCAACTAAATGGACTAAATCAATGTGTAAAGTTATTATAGAATTAAATGCTCCATCCCCATGGTGAAGTTATTGTAGAATTAAATGGTTTTCATAGATTTTCATAAAGATAGTGGTCATAGTATTAGTAAGAAGGTCCATGTTCTCAAAACATAAACACAGTTTTAAAACAACTTAAAAGACTTTAATAATAGTTCATGAAATGGGGCTCATCAATAATCATCTGCACTGCCAGCAAGGTCCAATTCTTGATCACTCATGTCTACATCTACTAGATCTTCTTCATCATCATCATCTATGGCATGCAATACATTCTCTCTTACAGTCTCTTCACTGGTAATCAAAATATCTTCTTGAAACAGTCCATCATCATCTTCATCCACTTCTTCAAATGTTTCTTGTAGATTAATATATTGCCCATCAGGAATTAAATCAACAACTTCCATGAATTTTTGTTTTGAACGAGACTCTGTTTGAATGACATATGACCATCATGGGCTTCTTACATCATCAATTAGAAATGATTGGTTGATTTGAAAAGGGAAAACATATGGCTCATCCATCTCTGATAAGAATTGCCCTATATTAGCACGTATAAATCCATACTCATCAAATTATACTGCGGATGGTCAGATCCACTTACATTTTAACAATATAGGACTATTTTCACCAAAATCTACTTGAATAATTTCTTGGATGAATCCAACATAGAATTTCTTCTTGGTTTCATGATGAAACTCAGCACTAACAACACAATCACAATTTATCTTTCCTTTATCTTTTTGCTCTACCCTTAAATAACTACCATAGGCCCACATGCCATTAAATCGCATAGCCCATAAATGTGGAGATTGTGAAAGCTCACTTTCCTCTATTGTTATATGTTGACCTTCTTCTTTTGCATCATGAACAACACTGGCAATCCATTCTTCAAATTTTGGAAAAGTATCACCTCCAACCAAACTATGATGTTTGCGCTTTTGAGGTCGATGTTGCAAGAAACTTTGATTTTCTTCCTCATATTTTCTACATACAACATAAATGACATAGTAAGATTAATAATATAAATGTGTAATACATTTGAGTAAATAAACAACTATGTAGAATGTTTTACCTATGCCATGTATCAAATGAAGATGTGTTTTGAAGAATAAATGCATGCAATGTACTTCTTTCCTGATGTGATAGCTTGAAGTGGCATCCATTGCCCTCTAATACTTCACCTGCAACTCTCTCATCTTCATCATCATCCCATACACGTCGATTCACATTTTCAAAATCCTTCATTTATTCTGTACAAAATCCCATCACCTCTTGCATTGAATATCCCTTAGCCATGCTGCCTTCTGGTTTTTCCCTAGTACAAACAAATTGTTTCAAAAACTTCATATATCATTCTATAGGATACATCCATCTTGTTCTTACTAGACCGCAATGCTCTAGTTCACATTCTAGATGTATCAAAAGATGCATAGAGATGTTAAAGATTGTTGGTGGAAATTCCCGTTCTAGAAGACAAAGAACTTCAGCAACCTCCTCCCTCAAACTGTCAAAGTTTGATGGATCTACTACATGTGAACTCATTCTCTTAAGTATTAGCCCCAACCTTATGATTGCCAATCTTGGCCCTTTTTCCAAACCCAATATATTAACCATAATTGGTAAAATGTTCTCGATTATCACATGATAATCATGGGTCTTTAGGCCTCTTAAGCTATTAATGTCAATTTGCTTCTGATGGCATTACTTACATATCCTGTAGGAAAGTGAGTCTGAGACATCAACTATAAGAATTGTGCACGTTGTTCTTTTGTCCAAACATAGGGAGCACTAGGTTTTCCATATTTTTCACCATCATATTTTTCAACCCAAAGATTTCAATGAATCTTTAAATCTCAGAAGTCTTCGTGTGATGAAATAGTATCAAAAGCACCAAAAAGAGTTTCTATAATAGCATAGGCTATATTTTTCTCTGTATGCATGAATTCAACAGTGTGCCTAATGGTTATATCCTTGAAGTATGGCAAATTATAGAATATGCACAACCTTTTTACACTACTTTGATTACATGGATCATATCTGCTACCAGGAACACCACCATTTGTAATAAATGACATTCTTTTTTTTCCATTGTCAACAATGTAATCACCTGTTATTGCCATAGGTGCTTCACGATTCTCTTCTTGACCATTGAAACATGTTTTTTGTTGACGATATGGATGATCCACTTTTAGATAAGCACGATGTCCACAATAAATACACTTACCCAAAATTCTTGAGTGCCTCACAAAATCCTTAAAGTTACAAGCTGGACAACCATGATATCCATGAACAGTGAGACCAGACAATGTACCATATGCAGGAAGATCATGAATTGTAACCAATAAGGAAGCTCTTAAAGTGAATTTGATTGAATGACCATCCCTTAAAGATTGAATTGCTTCAACTCTTGTCCACAATTCCATTAGCTCATCATATAGTGGCTCTAGATAAGCATCTATTGTATCTGAAGTCACACTTTTCTTTCCTGGTATAATCAATGATAACATCAAGAAAAATGGTTTGGTTACTAGCCATGGAGGCAAATTATAATTTAATAAAAAAATAGGCCAAGTTGACCATTTCGTACTTTGATCTGAGAATGGGTTCACTCCATCTAGAGCCAAACCCAACCTTATGTTACGAGGATCTTGAGAAAAATTAGGCCATTTGTTATCAAACTCCATCCACATATTAGAATCAGGCACATGTCATTGTTTCCCATCAGTGCTCTTATTTAGAGCATGCCACTGCATAAGCTGAGCAATGTCTCTACACTGATACATTCATAGTAATCATGGGATTATCGGAAAGTGCTGAAGAACTTTTCTAGGGACCACAACTGATTTCAATCCTTTCCTATACCTTGCTTCATGACATTTTGGACATTCATTATCATTTGCAAGATTTTTGCAAATAATACGCAACCATTCACACATGTGTGGATATTATCATACCCCAATCCGAGCTTACTGATTTTCCTTTTACATTGACTTCATTTTGTTGGTAATGTGGAGTCAGTAGGTAACAGTGAACATAATAATGCCAACAACTGATCTACACTCTCATTTGTCCAACCATGCACCACTTGCAAGTTAAGAATTTGAAGGATTGTTGTCAAATGACTTAACTTGCAATCAGCATACATAGGCTTTAAAGAATCCTCCATTGCCTTGGCCCAATCATCATCTAAACCCTCATTCAACATTCTATTGACTTCAAACCCTTCGTCTAGCTTTATTGTGCCTTCATCTATGTTCGGTGCCACTTCATCTATGTTTGGTGCCACTTCATCTATGTTTGCTGCCTCTTCACCTCTCACATTTTGCAATTCTATCATATCTTTGTAATAGTTATAAGCCCAAGGGCTTATACCACTATGCCCATGTCTTATCATATGTCGATAAATAAAATTTCTATTTTTCATTTTTCCACCAAGACAGTTATTACATGGACATGGATATTTTTTCACATCCCTCTCATCAGCTACCCTCTCATCATATGCATGATATTGATCTGTAGTCAACCTTCTTTGCTGATCCATTTGTAATATTCTGCATTCTAGTATTAAATTAGAATCTGATTTCAAGAGAGCAAAAAATAAATCTGAAAACAAAATCAAATAAAGCATAAAAAATAGTGAAAAAGTATGTTTCAAAGCATAAAAAGCAGAAAAGTTTTGAATTACCTTTGAATTAATTGCAGAAGGTGTCCCCAAATTTGACCTTTCTTCAAAGAGGCCTGATGATATCAATTTTTTTACGAACAGTGAATTCTTTGCCTGTCTTTCAATAAGTCTCCAAGTCCTCTCCAAACAAGCTTTATCACCCATGCAAGTAGCCACTATAGTTATATGCACCTAAAATAAAAAATTTCAAATACACACATCAGATAATTAAAGACACTATAACCTATTAAAAAAAAAACATAAATAAGAAGTTGAACAAAAGAAATTTTATGGTTATTAATATATATATATATATATATATATATATATATATATATATATATATATATATATATATATATATATATATATATATATATATATATATATATATATATATATATATATATATATATATATATATATATATATATATATATATATATATATATATATATATATATATATATATATATATATATATATATCACTAAACCATGTCAAGGATCGTGATAAGTGTTCTCCATGATAGAGTTATCACAATCATGGAGAACACTTATCATGATCCTTGACATGGTTTAGTGATATATATATCACTAAACCATGATAGGATCATTAAGGGGAATTACAGACTAAGACCCAAAAATAGTCATACTACCAGTTAGGAAACCTGTTAGTGTTTACACTGTTTGGAATAGTATTAAGGGTACTTAATGTCTGCATGTACTTGCTAGAGAAGATGTCAGAGGTGGATTTGGGGATTAGTGAAAGGTGTTCAGGGTCTTATGGGTAACTTGGAAGTATAAACATAGTAGGGGGTAAAGGTACTTGAAGAAGGGTTGTAGAGTCCTTAGTAAAGAAGGGCTAGTTGATGAGATTGGGGTAAGAATCCACATTAAAGAAGTCATCATACCTTGGAGGTAGGTGACAGGGTAGGACTTAGGAAGTCCTTGGGTGGATGAATGAGGGATCCATTGGATGGACCTAGGAAGATTAGATAACAAAGTGTGAAAGGTAACCTGATGCAGGAGCATCAAGGCCAAGGATGAAGACTAAGAAGACACTAGAGGAAACAAGATGACAACATGACCATATTGGGTCATTGAATGTAATAAGACCTTGTAAAGGTCCTTTTTTATATGTTTTGTAATCATTTTGTTAAAGTTCAAAATTGTAAGTCATTAATGGCATGATGGAAGGACAAGGGTTACCTAGGGGTCATTCAATGTAGTACAATGGAAAATGGAGTCCTAGAATGTACTAGGGTGCATAAATGAGGTCAAAGAGTCATAAAGTGTATATAAAATGCAACAAATATGACGTAATAGCAAAAATATGTCAAATTGTCAAAATGTTGTCAAACAAGCCACATAGGGCACTAAATTTGTCAAAATATCTAAATGCATCCCATTAAAAAAGTAATGCTTCCAGAGATCTTGAACACTTCAAGGAGACAATAGGAACTACATCTATGGTTAGCATTGAAGACTGTAATACTGAGAAAGTAAAATCCTCAAAGAATAGCCCATCCAAAATAAACCAAGACATTACTACAAAGGTTGTGGAAAGAGGAATGGATAATGTGGTTGCAAAAGGTAGTAACTCTAAGCAGAATGCAAGGGGTAAAGAGAAGAAAGAAAAAGGTGGTGGGTTCAAATCAAAAAGTTCTATCATCCCTGAAGGTTCTAATTCAAATCAGTTGCTAAAAGATAGACACACTAACAATTTTGTAGTTAAAATTCATGATTCTGTGGATCAAAACATTGTTTAGAGAAGAAAAGGATCTGCAGATGTTGATTGCAAGGTGGAGAAGACAAAAATCCCTCAATTTGACACAAACAATACAAATCCTTCATTGGGACATAATGAAGATACTGGTATTCAGGGCCTTAAACTTCAGTCCACGGCTGAAGGTTTCTGTCAGAAACTAGCACAAAAAAGTAAATTGGACACTAATGACTTGTCTTATGTAAAGAAATCTCCAAAAGAAAATCAAGGTGATGTTCATTTTACTAAAAAGATCCAACCCAAAAATAAGGATGTTGCTTCTAAAAAAAATATCACTGAGAGTTGTGATCATAAACTGAAGAAAAGAGAGAGCTCTTCTACTGTAGGCACAACTCAATCTCCAGAAAAGAACAAAGATATCAATTGGGTCACTAACAATGACTGGTCTCAAGGTGTAGATGGGCGTTATGATAGAAAGGACAATACTCTTAGTCATAACAGTGAGAAGAAGATTGCTAATGATGCCTATGTAGATAGTCAGCATGCAAGAGAGGAATGTGGGATTGATTGTAATCCAGGGAAACTTCAACTGGTTGGGAGAACTTATGATGGAAAAGTTATGAACAGGGCAAGAGATATGAGCACTATCAGTCCAAAAGTAAAGACTGCAAAGAAAACTAAGGCAGATAATCATTCTAAGAAGAATCACATATCACTATTTAGAAATTCCAGTGATGTGAGTACAGAGGGAGACAATGGAAGTGATTCGGGGGTCTCATCTCTAAAGGGGTCTGCTAGTGACTCTCCACATTCATATGATTCAGATGCAGGAAGCAGAGACAATATATCGAAGATGCAGTCAATAAAATCTAAGACAAATTGGGAACCTTCAACTAATGGTAGGAATTTTTATCTAAAAAGTGCAAAGATTTTAATACTTTATTACAAATTTTGTGTGTTGTGGAGTATGTTCTGTAATCTTTTAAGAGAGTCTAGAAGAACTTATTTATCAACTAATTTTCTTAAGCTATATCATGAAAGCAAAATAAGTATAAAAGAGAGTTTTATATCTAGTGATTAATACCATAGTGTGGCTATTGGATGAATTTTTGATGTAACTGCTTATAATTTTATTAACATTCCAATTGCATTCAAAATCATCTATAATTCATGTGTGAGATGCTGATGCAGGGGCATCATATGCTCATCATAGGAGAAGTGAAAGACACAATGCTAGGGGAGGATCTTCCATGAGAGGAAGAGGAAGAACAACTCAAGTTTGGGAGGAGAAGGACAAAGGTCCTAGTTTTGATTCTAGAGGAGGACCAAATCAGAGAGGTGGTAGGAGTGGACAAGGAAGAGGAAGTGGTTTGTTTATCGGCACATGCTTCACATGTGGAAAGGTGGGGCATCAATCCTACCAATGTCCTGACAAAGAGAAGAGAATACACCTGGTCCAAGAAGAAGACAAGGAAGAAATGCCAAAAGGTAATGCAGACCCTAAGACAGGAGAGTTCTTAATGTTTAGGAGAGGCAAGGAATGGACACCACAAGTAAGTATTTTCAGGAAAAATTGTTTAATACAAGGTGAAGTTTATAAATTAGTCATAGATTCAGGTACTTGCAGCAATCTAATATCATGGGATGTTGTCAATGCTTTGAAACTGCATATTCAACACCATCCTAGGCCTTATTATGCTACATGGGTGGAAGACAATCAGAATTTCATAGTGCATCATCAAACCATGGTAACCTTTTCAATAGGTGAGTACATTGATCAAATATTATGTGATGTTGTCAATATGAACTGTGCACATGTCATCCTAGGTAGAACTTGGCAAGTCTCTAGGCGAGTTGCACATGACTGCTACACCAATGTTTATACCTTATGGAGTAATGGAAAAAATATTCAATTGACACCATTACCTTGCAAAGGGAATGAGTCTCTTCTCATAAGGAGCATCAGAGAACTAGATACTAGTCAGGTAGAGGGTGGAATGCAATTGAAACAGCAAGTCATGATGGAAGACAAGGGGCAGAAAATTCAGAACTCTGTGACAGAGATTAGGACAGCATTTCAAAGTGGTGAAGGAGTATGGGTTGGTAAGGTATATTGTCCTAACAAGGACATTCAAATGAGTGTACAACAACATGGGAAAAGATAGCACTCACCCTGTCATGAGGTGACACAGACAAAGAAGGAGCAGGCAGACATAAAGACTGTCAAGACAGTCAAGGAACCCAACAAAAGAGTAGTGGTGACTGCCTTAGAGGCAGAGATCATAAAGGCTAACCCATGTTTGAAGTTTTTGCATGTAGGTACTAGGAAGAGAGGGCATTTTACATTAGGGGACTTCATTCCTAAGCATCAAGTGCAGAGACATGGAGAAAGGGAAGTCATCAATGCAAGATAATGTTCTTGGGACAAGAACAACTTTCAAGGTGGTGAATTTGATGTAGGGGCATCATATGCTCATCATAGGTATCTTGGAGATCCAAGGCATTCCAATGGACATGGAGCATCTTATAAGGTCAATTGGTCAATTCTTCGGTCAATCATGGCATATGAAAGCACAAAGAGTTATAATTTTGTATGATGTCTTGATTGATTCCAATGTTGAAAAGATGTAATTGATCCATGGAATAGGATCTAGAGGTTGTTTAGGGTAGAGAAGTCATTTGATAGGGTCTAGTATGAAGTCATAATAATATCAAGTCATTTCATAAATTTAAAACATTCAATAAGTCCTTTAAAATATAGTTTATTGCTTTATAAAATTCAAATTTGGAATGTAACGGTTATATGGGCATTTTGGAGGGAAACTCCATAGTTTAAATTTTATAAAGAGTTAACATATGAGACTGGTTGAAATTAGTTGAGGGGGTTAGTTACCACCCCTCAAGTCTATAAATAATTGCTTGTACAGACTGGAAGCAGCATGGTACAGACTGTTTCTCAAAACTGAATAAAAGTGCTCTATTTTAATAGAAATTGGCAGGAATTTCGAGTTTCTTGTTCATCTTTTGTAGTGGGATACATTATATGGTGTTTTTAGACATGTTTTGATGTAAAGATCCAAGATTTGAACCCAAATTTGTAAGTGGTTTGTTCAAATTCATTGAGTGCTGACTGTTACAGACAGTTTATTGACAGTTTTGAAGTTTCTTTCAAATAATCATGACCATTCTGTGAAATGTCTTCTGTTTCTTCATAGAATGGTATTTCTCTAACATGTATGAGTATTTCTAATCCATTAATGATCATCTAACTGTAATAATTGGTGGCCACCAAGCATTTAAAAGGTGAAAATAAGAGGAAAAGTGAGGGGACAGTCATTATAGAGAGTGATTGGTCTTAAGGAGGATAGTATTTGAGTTTTATTCATGATTATGATGTTGAAAATTTGATGTTTGCACTTGGAATTAGTCAAAGAAGTCATTGCATGTTTGAGATTGGTGATACCCTAGGAACAAGGGTTTATAAAGGATGAATTGGGGATTTTGGGGTTAGGGAACCCTTAGCATGAAATTGAGAGTGTATTTGTCTAATTAAAGACATTTGAGGAACCTATGAAAAGTTTGGAATCCACATCTTATGTCCTCCTATCAGTTGCTTTGTAAATGCACCATTCCTAGATTGTTGAAAATAGGGGTAGTCTGAAGAATCTCTGATATTTTCCAAAGGAGTTGCATCTCAGCCTTATGTATGTTTTGTATGAGGATAAAGGGTGTCTGAAAAGGTCATTTTTTCAAAGAGTCTTTTGAGAAAATCAAAAGTTAAGTCCACATTTGTCTTGCTGCTGTCACAGAATTGAAAAGTTGCATTGACAACATTTGGCTACTTTGGGCATTTTTACTTAAAATGTGTTGATACTAAAAGATATTGTTTGGAACATGTTATATATGCTTGAATAAACCTATTGAAGCCTTAAAACATCTTGGAGTTGATTGTTTGTAGATTATGCCTATCAGGACCTAGAAGGGTCACTTGGAACACTTCTACACTTTTGCTCATTTTGGGTTGTTTCTTGGTTCACCACCCTATCCTCTGCATCAGATGCAGACATTGTTGATATAAATTTTGAGGCATGATTTCATTTCAGAGTTAAAGGTGTCTTTGTGGCTGACTTTAATGTTAGGTTGCCTTTGCTAGCTTCATTCCATTTAGATGATCCTTTTTTTACATCTTCTTATCGCCGAGTATCTATTAGCTAAGGAGCAACTTTCTTGGCCTCTAGCACCTTTGAAGCTGAAATGATCTTATAATTCTTAATTTTTTTGTGAGAGAATTTTTTTCCATAATATCTGTGTACTCTTCACACTATCAAATCTTTCACAGGCATGTGCATGGTAGAATTTAAAGCACCTAGTTTCTTGTTAGCCTTTATCTCAAATTGCTGTTTCTTGTCGTTAACTATTTACATGCTCCCTTTTTCCACTACTTGCTTTTCTAAGCATCTAGTAGTTATGCTTTCTTGTTCTCTTAATTGATAATTCATTAGTAATCTATGATTTCCTTTTTGGTCCCTTTTCATCCTACTAGTTTGAATTGTTTCCTTGGGAGCATGGGAACTATGCTCAACTATCATCATATGCTTTTTTTGAGGTTGTTTCTTGTAAATATGTCAACCATGCCTAGACCCCTATTTCAGATATATTTTCATCATTGTGGAATGGGAACAGTTTGATATTTGAATTCCTTAGGGATTTTGTGTAGTTGCCCACTAATTAAAAAATATTTAAAGAGATTTTGATGAAGAATAAGAATTCTAGGAGGTATTGATGATCATCTTTTCATTCTAGATGATGAGAAGAAAGAAACATCTAATGAGGAGTATTAAAAAAGGAACTCCATAATGATAGGACTAAAAAGAAAAAGTTTCTTACTAAAACTAGATTTAAAACTAAAATAGTTTTAATAATAACTCAATCCAAATTCCATGGTCAAACAATAAGATTAAATGATTAATGATCTTAATGTGCAAACTGAAACTCAAAATTATAATTACAAAGTATAAAGTTGTAAAATACCAAATTTATATGGTGAATACAAAGTGCTGAAGTAAATACACATTGAGAAATTAAAGATCCATTGATCTGGTGATCAATTTGATGCAATGATACTGTTATTGTGTCATGGATCAATCAATCAGATGCAACACATGCTCTAGGGAACTGGGACTAGACATCTGACAGAATAAATGTATGACAGCAGTAGAATGGCCAGATGGTTTTTTATTTAGAACACCTTGGTAACTTGTCTGGAATGTTCAATCTCTTTATGATCTTCTTTCGATGTTCTATTTGTGCCTAATGGCTAGGATGATTTTATAATTCAAATCCTTAAAAAATGAAAGCACAATAATTTTAAAAAGATACATGCAGGTGGTGAAGTGCTCTTCTTTGGAGGAAATTTTTCACAATTGTAGTGGTTGTTGTAGTACTGCAAGCATTCATTGATTATTGTGGAAGTGGAAACTGTGGGCTTTTTGGAGGTGGAGGACTGATAATGTTTGATGTGAGTTCAGTGACTATAAAATATATGGCTATTGATCTACTTCCACTAGTGATATTAGGTGTCATTGGAGGAGTGGTGGGAGTAGTATATAACTACCTTCTTGAGCATACTCTGAGAATATATGCCTTAATCAATCAGTAAGTTCTCCAAGGCACAAAAAAAAAACTTCATATTAGATTGTGGCTAAAGCAATGAAAAATTGTATGTTCCCCTATTCTTCATTTTTCTCCGTGGCATATTTTCCCCTGCATACATGTGGACTACTTTCTTTTCTGGACTTTTAGGTCTCATGCATGTCTCTAGGTGAAAATATTAAGTGGAGTTAAAGAGAAACAGTGGTAGATTGCATGTGAAGCTTGTTCTTATAAGTGTGTCTTGTGACAGAAATGTGAGGATATCTCTGAACTAATTAGAGAACCCACATTGTGAAATTGATGGAAGAGTACATTATTGATATTAATCAATTAGCACAAGTAAATTCTTAGGGTTGGTTTGAAATCTTAAAATACTACAAACTTGGGTTAACACCTGGCAGTTGGCCATTTTCTGGAAGTATTTCCAATTAATAAGATGCCAAAATTGTGACAATGCATCTTATTTTAGGACTTGGTTATAGCAAGGCTACAGTGTGAGGGTATACCCTTAAACTCTATCCGATCATCAAACTATCCGAATGAACATACTAACAAACAACATGGTTAACAATGTGCAAAAAAGACAACAGTTTCATGCTCAATACAAATATCCTACACAATGAAGATTGCAATAATGCTATCTTCACACTCATAGAAATCAATTGATGGATGTTAAAGGACAAATCTGTCATCGAAAGATGGGAACATAATATTCATGGATGGGATAGGAAAGAAAAGAGCTATTGATAGTAGGAAAGTAGAAGATAGTCTTAACAAGAAGCTGAATATTCATTGAACATACCTTCAATGTAGAGTTCTCTTGTGCCCAGAATTGATCCTTCGCTCTCTTGCACCTAGCATTGAAGCTTTCTAATGCGCAGAAATTGCCATTTGTCGACACTGAATGGATGTGGAGATTTTATTGCACAATCCGGTGGTTTCCATTTTGGTTTCTTCCCGCTCTCCTGTGCCCAAAATGCATGCCTTGCTCTCCCGTGCCGAAAATGCATGCCTACCTCTACGCGGGAAACTCAACCTGCTTGAAAATGGACTTGTGTATGTCGATCCTCTAATTTATTTGCAGAGTTTTAGACATTAATAGGATATTCATTTTAATAAAAGACACTTTTATATGGTGAGTATTTTTAAACTATAATTTTTTATATTTATTTATTTACTTATTTATACTTGTATAAATATATATATTAAGGCTTGTAATTTTTAATAAGATTAATATTAAAAAACATTCATATTACTATTATTTAACATTTAAAATATATAGCATTTTATTAATAACTAAAATTATTAATATAATTATATATTTTTTAAAATTTTAATAATAGATTATATACTTAATTTTAAAATAATAAATTTATTTATATTAATAATAATTATATTATAATATATAAATATACAATTGAAAATATAAAATTATAATTAAAATAAACATTAAAAATAAAAAATAAAAAAATTTATAAAACTTAAAATTTAATCTTTAAGTATTGATGTTCCCAAATTATATCTTTTAAATATTAAAAATTTGAAGTTAAACATACTTTTAAATTAATTATTTTAATGATTAAAAATTTGGATGTAGTTTTCTTTTATCAAAATGGTACCATATTTTAGAATTCAAAAGTGTGATGCAAAAATTAACTACTTTGACATATACGACATAATTGCACTGACATACTCAACATCCGTGGAGAAGCGTGCAAAACTCCGATGCAAATTTTTGGCTCTAATATAGCAAGCACCTTTCTAGTGAGGATGAATAAAACTACTTAGTATTCATTGCATTTTGGTAATACTTGTACAAAGTCGAAGAACATGTCTCCTATAAAAATGAATGGAGCAATTAGCACTCATTGCATCTAAGTGATGCTTGTAGATGAAAGTCTCCATACTTCACCTCTCGAAGCATCACCTAGATGTAATAAGTGCCAAGTGTTTGGTTCATTCTCAAAAGAGATGGGTTCTTTAACCACAATTGATGAAACATCCAATTACTTTGACTCGAAAACTAAAAAGTGGAATTTTTATCACTAATGTTTTGGGTTCTTATATTGGTAGATATGAAATTAGAGTCTGTTAAGCTTACTAAGTTTCATATCTTGTCTTTCCTTTCGATTATCATTAATCACATCATATTCTATTTTTCTTACAATTAAATTCATATCTTGTCTTTCCTAATTTCAATTTTCATTAATCACATCATATTCTATTTTTCTTGCAAATAAAATTTGATTTTTTTATAGATCCCATCAAATGTGTAATTTTTATAATTATTATAACAATTTTGAATGCATTGCATTCACTTTTTCAAATTTGTGGGAAATTTTAGTCTCATTTTCAAAAGTCTTTCAATAGAATATCTATATATACTTTTGATTTATGTTAATATCATATTTTCACACTTTACCTTATTATATAAAAATTTATATACATTTATGGATTTTTTTCCCCTTTTCTCCTATAATATATTACGTTGACCATGACACATCTATATATGTCAACCACCAAATATTGTACTATGAGGTGATTTGGATTCTCATCATGATGTAAGCAATATAATTGTACTAATTTTCAATCCTTATAATTATAATTAAGGAAAAGTGGACTAGACTGCAGTCGATTTTAATGTAATTAGAACTATTATTTGTTAAGACCCATACAACAAATTTTGTTAATTATAATTTGGCTATTCCTTTTGATAACACTATCTCTAATTCTTGTTTATCAATCAGTTTTGAAATCACCAAAAACCAAGATTTATGGCATGAGAAGGACCGTGTGCATATAGTTGCTCACACAATAAGCCTACTGACGAGAAAGCATTAGTGGTCAATTGGAATTTCTAAGTCTATGATATTATATTCAAATGTTATAATTATAAATGAGGTATAATCATTCATTTAGTCATTTTGTTTAGGTGACTAATTATGTAGTCATTAATTTAATCATTTATTTAATAAATTTTGTTTGGGTAACGAATTATTAGTGACTAGTTATTTAATCATTTAATTAGTCATTTATTTGATCATCTGTTTAGTCATTTTTATTTGTCTACACTTGTGGTTTTATCTTATGATCAAATTAGTCACGTATTTAGTCATTTATATTTGTGAAGTACAAAACATTAGTGGAATATGATCAATTTTAGTCATGTAGTCACATATTTGCCAAAATGTACTAGTGTGAGCCGCATGAAAGTGCTCGGTGCATTGGTTAGCCCAAAAGACATGACTAACCACTCATACAATCCTTCCTTTGTCTTGAAGGCAGTCTTCCATTCATCTCCTTCTCTGATCTGAATCTAATGATATCCACTCTTTAGATCTATTTTTGAGAAATACAAAGCTCCACTTAAACAATCCATAATATCATCCATTCATGGCAATGGAAATCTATACTTGATTGTGATCTTGTTTATTGCTCTGGAATCTATACACATCCTCCATTCTCCATTCTTCTTTGGTGCTAATACCACTGGTACAACATAGGGACTCAGACTCTCTTGAATCAACCCCTTTTGTAATAAATCATGTACTTGTCTGTTCAACTCTTCACTTTCCACTGGTGTCATTCTGTGTGCCACCTTGTTTGGAAAATTGGCTCCTGGAATCAAATCCATTTGATGAATAATCTTCCTTACCGGTGGTAATCCATCAGGTACATTATCAGATACAATATCCTAAAACTCATTCAACAAATCTGCAACCTCTATAGGTATATCCTCTACTTCTTCTTTACCAGCTTTTAGAATTAAAGCAAAACACACATGCTCATGCCTCATACCATCTAGGAATTTTCTTCCATCAAAAAAAGTTATTCTTGCACTACCACATACCTTTTCTTCTGTGTCATTCAATGGCTTTAGCTTATGTCACATTCCATCCTTTGTCAGGGAATAGGTATTTGCATGACCATCATGTACAACACATTTGTCAAATTGACATAGTCTACCCAACAACATATGACATACATCCATAGATATGATATCACACAGTACCTCATCATCGTACCCGCCAATCTTGAACTTCACTAGGCATTGTTCATTGACCATGACCTTGTGGTCATCCTGTACCTAGGCAATCTGATATGGATGTGGGTGTTTCTGCCTCTTGAGCTTCAACTTTTTCACCATCTCTTCTGACACCAAATTGTCAGTGCTTCCACTATCGATAATCACATCACAACATTTACCTTCACACTTGCATCTAGTGTGAAATAGGCTCCTCCTTTGTTCAGGTTCATTCTCACCACTCAGCAGGGCTCTTCTATTAATCAACGTTTCTCCTCTTTCAACATCTTCTAAATTTGATGATCTGGCATCTTCATCTACATGTGCACCTCTAGCCTGGCCTTCATTCCTCCTATCTATCCTTCCTTGGCATTGAGGACATTCAAATGCCCTATGACCTTCTTCTCCATAGTGAAAACATGTTCCATGAAAGCCTCCTCTTCCTGAACCTTGTCCTCTTCCTCTTCCTCTTCCTCTCTGATCTCTATTATTTTGATCTTGGAAATGATTGGAATTGTTTCCTCTCTGATTTTGACTACTACTGGCCTCATCCTTCTTTCTCAGATCTTCATTTCAGCCTCCATATGATTTTCCACCAGATCATCCACCTCAACCTCTTCCATTTTGTCTGCTCTCAAACTTCTTGTTCAACTTTTCCTCTACTTTTAGGGAAAACTAGTATGCCTCTTCAATAATATTCATTCGAACTAGATTCAGCTCCTCTTGAATGCTGGACCTCAACCCATTAAGGTAATGAGAAACTTTCTCCTTATCAGCTTCTGCATGGCCTATTCTGATGAGGATTCGATAGAACTCCTCTATATACTCCGGAATAAATCATCCCGCTTGCTTCAAACTTTGCATTTTCTTTAGTAGGTCAAGCTCATAATCAACAAGGATGAACTATCACTTCAATTTATCCACCATCCGATCCCATCTTGTGATTTTATCTTTCCCTCTTCTATTTCGCTCCAATTGAATCTCTTTCCACTAGATCTTTGCATGACCTTTTAGTCTGGCCTTCGCAAATTTAACCCTATCAGGATCCTCAACATCTTCATACTCAAAATATTCTTTACATTCATTGATCCAGTCGATTAACTCTTCTGGGTTAAGATTTCCTGAAAATGCAGGAACCTCAATCTTAGGTCTTTTTCTGATCTTGAAAATGGCTTGAAAAAGTCTTTCTTCCTCATGGTTCACAACTTTGACTTCTCCTTCTTGATCTTCTTCTTTGACTTCATCCTCGCTTTCATCTCTGACATTAAGATTCATTCCTTTGTGAGTCTCCTCTTGCAATGCTCGCACCTGTCTCTGGAGCACTCTAACCTCAGGTGTTACAACACTAGCTCTTCTGCCATGTTCTCTTCATGGAGGCATTTTCATGATGCATGCTAAAACCCTAACCACAGTCCTGGTGCAAAATGCCTCACAGTCGGTGATCTATTTACACACTCAGGAAAACTTGCTCTGATACCACTTGATGAAGGGTGCTCCCCTTAATAATGCAAACACATAACAGAAATAGAGAAACAACAACAACAATATGTAAGAATAGAAAATTGGCTTCTTATTATCTCCACAAATGTGGAATTACAAAATTTTAGAATTACAATATGCAAAGCCACATGGGCATTCCCTTACAATATTCTAAAAGCAAAGCCTCGAATCATTACCCAAATCTACCTAGAACTGCCCTAGACAACACTACGGGCCTTCTTTATATAGGCATTTTCCACCACCCAAGAAGGTTCTAGAAATTTAGCCCTAAGGGCTGACCAAAATTAGAATTATTTTATTTTTCAATTTATTACATCAAAGTCAGCTCAAAATAACTTTTGAAACTCGAACAAAATTTTTGAAGGAAAATTATTTTCCACCATTTCGGGTGGCCTAACTTCCAGAGACCATAAGTCATCACCAGTTGACCGGATTGACTATTGTAACCCCATTTCAGAAATGCCACAAAGCACTCTATAGGCTTGATTGGTGCAAGCGCGTGTTACCCAAATTTTTGACCTCACCCGGGGCCTCTAAAGCCTTTAAAACTAAGTTCAAAGTTTCTGTACCCTGCTGCCAATACCAAAAATCTTCAATATCTTCAAAACTAGACCTGATCTAGCCATGAAACTTTATCGGCAGGTTGATACGACTGAGATGAACCTCCGCATGTGAAATCAGAACATTTCAAGATCATATGACCAACTTACTAAAAATAGCAAGTTTCCATAAATAACAGCCCTACACAAGATAGCCCTTATTGAATTCAAAAATAGAAATATTTTTGGGTGATGCAAGATTGCTCTTACAACTAGGATGCTCCTGCATCACCTATTATCTTGTGAGTTGATGACCTCAAGATCAATAGCTTCAGACATAAGTGCTGTATGTTTTGATATGTTTTGTTGTTAACTTAAAGAGTTAAGTAAATTATTGATGTAACCTAACAGAATTGCAGAGAATTAAGGAGGATATAGGTAAGTAGTGAGGTTCTCACCTGATTATCATTTACTAAGTGAATGAAAGAATCAACAATATAGCGAGGAATTATTTTTGAATATGCCCAATGGATAAGGGACTAATCAAAGACATTTTGTCTAATAGATGTTCTTTCTTATCTATCAGTTCTACCCCAAGACAAACAAATCAAATTCAAAATCTTTAAGTTAGTAGTTGTGGACTTAACAGTAAAAGCCCTTGCTTTATTTGTGAGTAACTTGATAGTATGATTGGCTTCACATCCTATCCCTTTATGTCATAGATAACAAGAAGTATTATGGGCACATATCTGCTTTATGAGGATTAGTGAAAAGGTTGAGATCAAGTGATCCTAATCCTAGGTGCACCCGCTTGAATTCTACAGAGTTCAAAGTGTAGAAAGCCTTTATGCTTTGTTCATTGGTCCTTGTTCTTGTATGAATGTACTAATTGTGGGAAGAAAGCTACCCCATAGGTACATATTTGCATTAATAAAGGTAGTTAAAATCTTGCTAAACTAAGATCCAACATCTTCAAGATCTTCCTCCCAGAGTTTTGTTTGTTTGTCATGTTGAATTTCAAACCGTAGACTCTAGTGGCATCATTTCGGTCTTCATTGAAGAAGTGAATGCTAGATGTTCCCAAGAATGCAATTTAGGGCTTTCCTTCCTCAAGATTCTAATCAATAATTAATGAGATCACTTAGGCATTATACAAGGATTTTACCCATCATTTTTACAACTACCCAAAGTATAATTACCTTCAGAGCTACAAAACCTTCAAGTGCAAATCCTATCTAAGTTGATTTCCTTGTGTTAATTACCAGAGCATTGAAGTTCATGTTCTTGCATTGTTGGAGGTAGTCTAGTTCTTCAAAAGACAAGTGGGTGAACTTCCTTGTCAGCTTTCAACATTCTCTTATTCTAGGTAAGCCCGTTTCTACCTTCATTTTTCTTTTTTTTATTTTGTTATTTTTCTATTTTTCTTCTCTCATCCTTTTCCTTTCTTTGTGTTGCACCAATGGCTTCACCCTATAAATAGGGTCGGTGTGAAGCCTTGGTGAGTTGGGTCATAGTCGACCCACTGAGTTTGTCTGACGTTTTATATATTCCTGTAAATTTATATTTTTGTGTAGTATCTGTGCTCCCCTATGTATATTTTTGTAAATGCATGTGTATGCCTATGGATATGTATGTTTTTGTAGATTTTTGTACATTTCTATATAGGTGTTTGTCTATGTGTAAGTTCTTGTTCATGTCAAAAGTTTATGCAAATTATAATGTAGAGTAGTGTTAGTAGTCGTCAACATGTGTAAATATTGTTTATAGTGTTTGGTCTATGTCCTATACATTCCTGGTTATGTAAATAAGTCCCTTTCATCCTGTATAGTCCCTTTGGTGTGTAGTGATGAGCATCATCTCGGTCCTCACACTTGGATAATAGCATTCAAGATGTTTTGGAGTCCCCTTCATAGGGACTAGGGTGTTTTTCTTCCCCTGACTGGTCTAGGAGTGTTGAATGGTGTTAGGATGGGAAGTCATGAGTGTCTATGGTAGGTGTCTATTACAGGTCTTGTTTCTTTTCCTTTCTTTGAAAATTCTTTATGAGACCCCCTAGGCCACATCCAAGCAATAAACCATTTTTGATCTTACGACCAGTCATTATAAGTATGATGTGTCACCATTAGGGAGAAGCATGTCGAGTTGCACATAGTGTTTAATCACCAATTTGAGTCCTAGTGGTCTGATGATTGGCTCGTCACAAAGTGAAACTTCATTTCCTATCATTTTGCACCTTGGAAACCGTATTGATTTCTCATGAGTCTACATTTATGTTTGTCATAGTTGGCTAATTAATGTCACTATTCTCACAATAGTTATCAATTAAAATGTCATAACTATGCATGCATAGGAGTACGAACACCCAAAAATTATAAATGACATGCCACAATAGAAAATGTCACATCAATTAGCCATTGTACCTACCACCATTTAAGATATGGATAGCTAAACTTCCAAAAGCTGGAGTTTTGATAATAATATGATGTTATTACTAACGGTCATCTGGTCTTGTAGGAAATAGGTTGAAAATATGGCAGCGACAAAATCTCCCCTTGGAATCCCAAAGCTCCCAAGCACATCCATCAGCCCAACTAAGAAGTCCAAGGTAGAGAGGGGTTGGAAAAACTCCCCTTGGTGATGAAAAAACTTGAGGGGGTAGTTCACAGGTCCCAGGTAGAAAATTCATTTCGAGAGGTATCAGATACAAATTTAGGCACTTGGGAAAAATTGAAGAGCCTTTAGAAAATAGTGTATCAGCTAAAAAGAGCCAATGACCCTTTGTCTATTAATCTATCCACCCTTGGGATAGTGCAAGATGAATGTTTCCTGTTGTATGGTGAAAAAGTGACCACACTTCTATGAATCCTTACATGCAAGGAAACTCAAGAATGAGCCCTCACAAATCGATCCATAGCTCTCTATGTATGGGGTTGCAAGATTGTAAAATTTCTCTCAGCTAGAGCTATGAAGCTAATGACCTTGCTAGTCAACCACACAATGAGAGATTCAAGTGAAGACAAGGGAAAGAGTGCGAATATCCCCAATGAAATCAAGATGAAATGCAATGCAATGCAAGAAAACTAAGAATGAAAATGCAAGCTAAACTAAATGATAACAATGCAATGCTTGAAAGGAAATCTAATCTATGAAAGGAAAGTGCAAACTAGACTATGAAAGGAAAGTACAAGTCTTAAAATCCCTCCTAATTAAACTATGTGAGATTAATCTATTGCATAAAGGAAATCTATACTAAGAATGCCATGATTATGCAACTATGAAAGAAAACTAAATGAAATGTAATAACAATGTCTTCAAAGCTTGAATGCAAGAATGTCTTCAAAGAGCTCCAAATGACCTAGAAAACCTGTAGCATAACATTAGTATTCAAAATTGCATATGAAAATGAGAAAGAGAGCTTTTATTTTATAGGAAATAAAAAGGAATGGACCATGGAGATTAAGAGGAAAAAGATTTAATCAATGGTGGAGCATCAAAGAAGAGCAATCCATGTGCACAAATATCCTCCAATGAGAAAATAAGAGTTGACTTTTGTGTCCATATAAGACAAAAAGTGCTTTTTCCCTTTTTATAAGATAAGAATAATGCTTTATTTGTGCAACTTAGGATAAGAGGAAAAGTGGGGGCTTTTTATTTATTAAAAATGGAGGAAATATTCCTTTTAAATAAATAAAGACTTTAGGATAAAATGGTTAGCCCAAGGCAAATAATCAAAAAATGACAAAATAGGATTTGATTAAGGAAATTGATATAATTGATAAAATGCTGATTTTTGAAAATATTGATTCAGGGATTTGATAAATTGCTAAATGGGGGCCCAAAGTCTAGGTGACCATTTTAGGGTGCATACATTTGCCCCTCTTTGACTAATGTGTGATCATTTTTGGAACACATGTAGTCAAAGAATAAATTGAAATGTGAGATTGATTTGGGATCACAAAACAACCTAGATGTGTGTTCATTTTGGGAACACATCAGGACAAAAATAAGCAAAAGCTGAAAGACAAGACCAACACTGTCGCTACTAGGTGCAAATCAAGTCTTAGACAAAACTATCATTGTCACTACTAGGCAATAATCAAGTCTGAAAAATAGGAGATAAAAATCAAAAGATGAAATCACCAGTGTCGCTGCTAGGTGATAATCAAGTCTCCAAATATGAATCTCAAGCTAAGTTGAATGATAAAGCTGAATCAAAGATTAAAGCTGAGAGGTACTGCCCCCTCAAAATCAAAATCAAAATTAGGTAGAGGAGAATAGGAAATTGATAAACTTGATCAAAGCACTAGAAATCATAATCAAATATGAGGATAACAGGATAACCATCAAGCAATGAAAACATGCCCCAGGTTGACTAGGTTTGACTGGGAAAGATATAGGATAAAAATTAAGTCAAACCTTAGAGAAATGAAGTGAGTGATAATGAATGATAAACTAGGAGTTTTGAAAGAGATGGGGGTGAAGAAATGAAGATGCCCCAACAAAGATAGAAGGATCAGGCCTCAAATGGTTAGCCAATTGCGCAGAAGAGGGTGAAAATTTTGAAATGCAATTTTGACTATCAAGATTAACTCAGATTTTGATTTCAAGTCTGAAAATGGATCTAGGATGTCGAAATTAGCTAGGGGTGCAATTTTTGCACAATTCTGAGGTGTTTTGAAAATTAGGTCAAAAAGTCAAAATATTATAGACAAGAAGCGAAAGACATGATCGAGAAAAGAAAAGGTGAGTGTAGTTGACCAACTAGTCCACAAAAGATAAAAGAAGAGCTCTCTCGATATGCAAGATGCAAAACTAATCTAACATGACCCTAAAAATACAAGCTACTATGAAAAGTGGTTGACTTGCAAGGTCACAACGCTTATAGACATCTAATTATCATCATCGAGAATTATTGGTAGTGTCATAAGATCATACAATACACACTAGTATAACTATGGGTATATGAATATGATCTATATCAAATAGAGATGTGGGAATCCCACCTAGGCACCAAAGATATGTAGGTTAAGATGACTAGTGCAGTGAGATTACCTAAGTTTTCTATAGCGAGATTATGCTTGCATCAGGACATAAGAAGGTCAAGATGGCTATAAGCATGCACTCGCATAAAAAAAATAGTCAAGGATAATACCTTGTCAATCCCTAGTGTCAAGTAAGACTAGCATAAATGCTCATGACAGTTAGGATCAATGAAATATACCCACAAGAAGATAAAGAAATAAAACATGTTCTCATACCCTCAGTCTTCTAGCTATGCATCATTGAAAACTTCTTAGGGAGAGACCACTCATCAAAGAAATCTTCATGGACAACACACAAAGAAAACAAAGCCAAACAAGTCTTAGCAAATCAAGCGTTTCAGTGCGTGTGTGTTGGTCATAGAGTCAAACTTCAAGCATCAAATTTTCTCAATGAGAAATATCACATCATACTTAGACTGGTGGGTAAGACATCTGATAAGTGTTGAGAAACACTCGACGCTAGGAAAGTGTTGAAAAACACAATTTTGGTGGTGTTGAAAAACACCGTTTGCAAGATGTCCTAAAGACTAGCGTATCCTAGAGACCAAAGCTAACATAGTGATGCCCACTAGACAAAGACAAAGACCAATTCAAAACCAAGGCAACAAGGTCAAGACATGATGGAGAAAGGCTAAGAGTCGAGGATGCATGCTAAAAGACAAGGGTGCAAAGGCCTCAAGTAGTGCCTGTTTCTAGGTTTTCACCACTTGGAGATTTTTTTATTTTTTTCAATTTTTTTGTATTTTTGCTACCAAGGTGCCTATTTCTAGGTTTTCACTAAGGCACTTTTTCTTTTTCTTTTCTTTTTTTTTATTTTTAATTTTTTTAATTTTTTGATTTTTTAATATTTTTTTAGGACTTTATATGCTTTATAGGATTTTTTCAGCATCATATATGAATTTTTTTTTTTGGAATTTTTTCAGGACCAATAAGATATATACAAAGGATGCCCCCAGATAGAATGGGCATCAAACTCATGAGCAAGATCACATTGTGTAGTCCCAATGTCTAACAAGGTGGGGAATGAGAGGGAGTAGCAAGCTGGTAGAAGAGATGAAAGATAAGAGAATGAAGGAGGATGAAGGGATGAAATCCTCAAGGACAAACTCCTCAAGAGTACCCAAGCTAGGGAAAAATTATCATGCAAAGCACATTTGTACATGCAATGAAAGGTTAGCATAGGATAAGTCACAAAGCGTAATGAAAAAGGAGGAAAGGATGTAGTCCAAAGGAGTAGACATGTCAAGAGGCTTCATAGCACCATGTTTTACTCTTTCTTTCTTTTTTCTTTCTATTAGATCAAGACCAAAGGGGAAAAGGATAGCGAAAGGCTAGAATGAATGAAGGAAAATAAATATGAAGGCTAAACATGAATGGAATGAAAACAAGATCATCATAAGATAGCTCACAAGATAGCCAAATATTTGTGTATAGGTCAACATTGTCAAGATCAAAGAGAGAAGACAGAATGGATGAAACATGTAGAAGAACTACGCATGATGCTTGATTGTCAGGTTTTCATCATGGTACTTATCCAAGGCACCACAAGGGAGTGGTTTTCACCATAGGACAAATTTATTTCTCTTTACTTTTTCTACCAAGGTGCTTGTTTCCAGGTTTTCACCAAGGCACATTTTTAATTTTTTAAATTTTTTTCTTTTTGAAATTTTTTATTTTATTTTTGAATTTTTTTTTATTTTTGAATTTTTTTGGAAGAAGGAAAGCATTTTAGATAATTCTCCTTGATAGGATAAACCATTATATGCCAAGGATTCAAAATGATATGCTCAAAGATGCTGATAAGAAAAGGAAGATGGAAGAGAAAAGTGGAGGATAAGGTTTTATGTAAAGCGAGTGAGGTTGGAAGATAGGAGGAATAGGCAAATGAGGAAAAAGGATAGAAGGTATAAGGATAATGAATGGAAGGATCATGAAAGGGTAGATGGAAAGGAAGGAAAGATCAATGTCAAAACACACCTTGAAGGGTGGCGAGAGGGTGGAGGAAATGTGAATGAAGGAATACGAGAAGGAATATGATGAATGTTTAGCAGAGGTTGTAGTTCAGGCGCATGGAATTGAAGATCATTTTTGGAAGAAGATGAAGTGGAAGCCTTTGGAAGCTTGAATGTCAACTTCACTTTTTGTTCACTATTAGACTCTTTCAGGAGAGACTTTGGAATCCATATAGCCTTAGGCTTTTTATTTCCTTTTGATGATTTAGAGAGAATATCTTCAATGATGGATTTTGGAATCCATACTTGTCTTGTAGTTTTTTTCTTAGATATCTCTTTGGACTTTATGCCTCCATGTCGATTAGAGGAGACATGGTGATCTTCTTTTTTTGATAGATTCTTGTATTGCTTTTTTTCTGGTATTGAACATTAAAGTTACTTCTAAAAGACTTGGGACTTATGGAAAAAGAAGGAGGATATGACTGGTTTAGATGGGTGGGTGGATGAAAAGGATTCAAGGGTATGCATCTATGTTGATCTTGAGGAAAGATAGGAGATGGAGGGATGTAAGGACCCAAGATGGATGGTGAATTAGGAGAGTTATGAGGGGAAAATGAAGGGACATAGGGACCCAAGATGGAAGGCAGACATGAAGCCCTTAGTAGTGGTGGAAGAGGTCCAAGGATGGAAGTGGAAGGTGCACAAGGATAATCAATAAGTTCATCATCACCTATATGACAACCAAGGACATCAACATCTTTAGAGTGATCATTAGGATTTGTAACAGGATCATGAACATCTTGAATAGGAGAAACTTCTTCAATAGGATTGTTCAAAGCTTGCAAAGACTTAGGAAGGGTAGAAAATGGAAGTGAACATGGAGTGGTAGAACAAGAAGATGGAAGACTTTGATCTTGAAAAGAAGCTTTGGATAGCATGAGTGCATTATTTTTCTCTTGATTTTCAATAGGCTTAACATTGGAAGTAACAACACAATTTTTAAGAACCTTAATGGAAGTAAGGTCATCTTAATTATCAATAAGCTCAATAGTGTGAGTAGTAACTTGATCTTGCTTAGGAGAAGATTGAAGTTATGGTGGAATAGATGAGGAAGGGCACAAAGGATCACAAGAACCTTGAAGTAGATAAGAAACATCATGAAAAGGATTGGATGACATGGAGGGTTCTTGGTCTTGATCTTTCTTTATGTTCTTTTCTTTATCATTTTTAGAGTCCTCTTGACATGGAGCTGCTTCTAAGGACAAGGAAGCATGTTGGAATTGTATGGAAGACTTTGGAAGAGATGGTGAAGGACTAGCTAAAGTAGGCATTATATCGCATAAAGGCTTAGGCTCGCTAGGTGAAGCATTATTGGAAGTATTTGCAGCCAAGTGAAGGTTAGCTTGAGTTTCTTTAAGAGATAGCCCTTGAGGATAACTATAGGGAACTGCATGAAAAGTATTAGGAATTTCATTGGATGAAGGATTTGTGAAAGATTTGGAAGAATCAAAAGCTTTAGGAAGTGTATGGTTATTAGAGGAAGTAGGGGATGGAAGGGGACCATCACAAGACAAAGGTTCATCATTAACATAATCTTGCTTGAGAGTTTCATTTTTATCTTCAGCATGAGATTTCTTAGAGGAAGGATTCTTATAATATTTATGTTTCCAATCAGCATGGTGCATTTTATAGTCCTCAGTAGTAGTAGATAGATCATAATCAAGGTATTGTTCACAAAAATCATCAAAGTCTTTTTCAAAATCAAAATCATATGGATCACCATCACAATCTATCCAATAGGATGACCCTTTAGTAAGCCTAAGCACATGACAAGGAGGACTCTTAAGAATAGAGGTGTCATAGGTATCATCATGTTGCTCATTATGGTATGTCTTCTGAAAAGAAGTAAGACTCTTGGGAGAAGTAGAAGAGGAACGAGATCTTGAAGAAGAGGAAAATGAAGACCTAGTGGAAGAAGAAGACTTGGATAATGAGGAATTCGAATAAGATTTAGAAGAGTCATGATAAGATTTGGAAGATGAAGAATGCGAGTAATTTTTATAAGAGTCATGATAAGATTTGGAAGATGAAGAATGCGAGTAATGTTTATAAGAGTCATGATAAGATTTGGAAGATGAAGAATGCGAGTAATGTTTATAAGAGTCATGATAAGACTTAGAATGTGAGGAATTATGAGAAGATTTAGAAGATGAAGAATATTTGGATAAGATCATGAGTATGATTCTAACAAAGGCATGTGATTTGCTCACTTTCTCTTGTAGTTTTGCCATAAATTTGTCACTCATGAGAATTTTGGAGGAACAACACTTTTCAAATATATCAATGAACTCAAGATCATCTATTCTTAATGAAGGTTCCATAACTAGATATTTGAGATTCATGGTTTTAGAAGAGGAGGAATCAAGCATGAAAGTGCCAAAAGAGATGAATAGAAGAAGGTAGACTAGAAAATAAGAGGAAAAGAATCAAGAGGACATGAAGAATTTAGGAAGAATCATCAAAAAAGAAGAGGAAGGATGAAAATGGAAGACTAGGAAGACATGTGAGATGTGGAAGAAAGGTGACCAAGAGTCATTTTGTGCAATTTGATACCATTTGAGTTCATTTGGATGTTGAGCAACATATCACAACACCTAAGATTTGACCAGGATTGACCAAGGAAGACCAAGCTTCTAAGGAGAACGCACTAGGACAGAACTCAGTTTTAATATTCCAATTAGATTTTTCAAAAGATTTCACAATAATGATCAAGCACATAGAACAAAAATCAGGGAATGCAAGAAAAAAATCTTCAAGCAATGGGCAAGGGACAAAGAAACCTTGTGCATGAACAGAGATAGTGACTTAGTATTCCTCTCCCTATGAACTCTACTTGTGTATGTTCTTGAAAATGTTTTAGTAGGCACATAGAACACAACAACACCTTAACAAGCTATCTACAAGGATATACGTGGCTTTCTAAAAGGAGTCCTCGATATACGGAAGTTACATGAGGCCCAAATCCATAGATGAGAAGAATTTGAAATCACATAGCCGAGGGGAGACAGTAACCCAAATCTCCTCCACTTCTCAAAGGTATAAAGTTCTTTGAGGCTTAGCCAAGAGTGATATCAAACTAAATTCACAAGAGAGGTGTCTTTTGATTCACCACGCACTATTTATACTCTGCCAAAACATAGGAGTTAAGGTCATCCCTTGAGGTGATGAAATCCCCAAGCATGCCTTCTAAAAATAAAAAAGTAAGTAATTCACTATCAAAAGTATTGGAAAGCACTAAAGATGGTACATTTAACCCTTCAAGTAAATGTGAGGTGAGTCCAAAAAGTGGAATATTTAACTCTTCAAGTGACTGTGAAGTGAGTCCACAAGGTGGAACATTTAACTCCTCACACAAACTCAAAGTGAGTCCAAAAGTGGAACATTTAACTCCTCACACAAACTCAAAGCGAGTCCACACCTTAGAAAACTAATGAGATCAAGAAAGCATAAAAAGGGAGAAACTTTGTGGAACACTTAACGCTCTTTTCAAGTAGACCCCTCCCTTATGTATGAATGCTGACCTTATATCCAAATGGCAGAAATGAGGGGCGATTAGAAATAAGCGAGTCCAACACCCAATTCAGCTAACAAGATCAATCAAAAGTACTCTAAAGTTGCTTATCAATACTACTCACAAATGCAAAAGGCTTTGAACCATGGATTATTTAACTTTCCAAGTAAACATGAAGTGAGTCCACAAAGTGGTGCATTTAACTCTTCATGTAAACAAGGAATGAATCCATGCCCTAAATTACTCAATGAGATTTTTGATATTGGAACCAAGAATTACTTAAGGTGTAAACACAAGCATTCACTTACAAAAACTTGTATGAAATAAAATCTATGTTCATTCATTTCCCATTAAGAGAATCAATTGAAATGTGTTCTATGAAAGCATGTAAACACTCAAGCCAAACACATGAGAGGTTCATTCTTATTTCCAAAATATAAATGTTGTAGAGATGTAACAAAATACCTCAAGTCCAAAGCAATGCGCTTAGTATTGTGCATGGCCAAGAGCTACAATACAGCCATTCAAGCTTCTATGCTATCTAATGGGGTTCCCATTTCCTCCATAGATCATGATACTGTGGCCACAGTCTGTAGGATCTGTCACTTCAGTGATGTTGTCATCATGGATAGGGCTTCTCCTCTACACCAGTTCACTGATGGGTAAGAGGCAACCCGACATCATTTGAACACAATATGGTTATAGACACCCCACCAAGATTACATGAAAATGAAGATGGATATTCCCCACATAGATTTAAAAGAGAAGATCTAGGCCAACATCATCTATTTATGCATGATTTTTAGGGAGTCTCATACTCCGGAGTTCTCTCCATAGATGTACTATTTCTTATGTGGCATTGTAAGACCCAAAAATGGGCTATAGGTTCATTAACCTCCTACATCATCAAATTGAATGAAATCAACATCAAAGTCCTAACCTGAGGCACATTTGCACATCAATTTATCAAAACCCTAATTGATTTTATCTTAATTCTACATCGAGGAATATTCCTTGAATATTCCTAATTTATCTAATTAGCCTAATTGAATATTATTTAGCGATAAATCATATTTATCCTGAAATTTGATTAATTGAATATTTTGAATATTTAATTAATTAAGTTTAGTTTTGCCACTTAATTATTTAATTAGATTTAATTAGGTTTATTCCTAATTTATATTATTTAATTTTGACAATATATTAAAAATCCTACGAATAATCAGTTGAATTCTTATTTAATTGATTAAATCCAGTTGCCAATATTTAATGATATAGTTTGGAATAAAAGTTTGATCTAATTGATTAACCCATAAAACAGTTATTTTAAATTCAAAATCAGTTAAGTTGAGAATAAATCACTTTATTTTTAAATTAATTCATACTAAATCATGCACAATTAGAAAAGCAGTCAACTTTAAATCAATTATCAATTTCAATTTGTTAACTTTCTAAACTCGACATGTGATTGTGAGTTGAAAAAAAGTGAACTAAACTCATTTTTGAGCCAAAAAGTGCTTTTGCATGATTTTATGAGTTGATCTATTCTTGATTTCTTGTTAACTCAAAAATCAACCCAAGTTTATCAAGAGTGATTTATGGCTTTTCTCAATGCATCCTCAAGCTTTGGATTTCTATATAATCAAGGCTTAGCTCCTCACAAAAGGATCCCTTGAATTTGCCTACTTACTCTGGCAAATTTGCATCTGAAGAATCAAGCTTTTGTGAACAACACAATTGTGAGATTTTTGTTATTGTTTTTGAGAATTCATAGCATTCATTCATAGCATATCATTATTAGATCAATTTGCATATCATTCCAATTCATTCTAGATTAGTTTCATATCAAGTTTTTCATCTTATTACATACAAAATCCAAAAAACAAGAAGATTAATCTACATTTTATCTTCATTGCTTTCAATCATTTAAATCTTTCATTTAGGTGTTGCATTGTCACCGATCTCGGTCTAAATCTAAGAATACCATAGTCACACCTACTAGAAGGCAGTAAATCACCTAGTTAGCTTAGTTCATTCTTATTGCAGATTTCTTGATTTGCTAACCTCTAATATTTTACTAAAGTGTTGTGTCTCCAGCTAAGTACAAATTCACATGCACTTTTTTGGAGCCCACCGTGGGGCCCTGAAATAGATTTGCATTCATTTCTATCAATGTTCTATCAATTTCTCTCAAAACTACAATTTTTTTTTTGTTGGTACAATTTTTGTATGACATTTGACAGATTGTCTTACTAGGACCTACTAATTGTCGTATGACAGTTGGCAATTTTGAGAATTGTACTAATTTTTTGGTATTATTGTTTGGGACTTACTCTATCATGTTTGTATAGACCCACTATCATTTTGTGCTTGGATTGTTGTATGGGAGGTAACGCATTATCGTACGAGTTTTGGTAGTAGAAATTCAATTGTCGTATCAGATTTATAGGCAGTCTTTCAGATTTTGATTTTAGATTTGGACTGACAGCTAACCCTAACAATTGATATCTGCTATTTTTGACTGATACTTGCTATTTTTCTTTACATGAAAGCACAACAAAATTAAAAATCAAGTAAAATCTACTAAGCACGTTGCGTGGGAACTCATGTATTCTGCTATGATCTAATAACATTTCAATTTGGGACATAAAATGAACCTCTTACGTTTCTAGCTTGAGTGTCTTCCCTACTTTCATAAATCACACTTTAGTTTTGGGCTTTAAAAAGAACATAGATTTTGTTTTTGCATATCTGTTACACAATATTTAGGCCTTATGAACACTATTTATGGAGTTCTTGAGAGAATGGGCTTTATTCACTTGTTTTTCATGTGAAGCTCTTCTTGAATATAGATCCCCTTGTAGGTAGGGAGGATACTGTTATTATCTCATGTTCTACTTGGTTTAGTCCTCAACTTTGATTGGTATGTTCTCTCTTGGTCCCACTTAGAGAGTTCGGTAGACATTGTTGTTGACATCACAAACCTTGGTGAGGTGGTTTCAGTCTTAGCATGTCAATTGCTCTGTTTGCTATGTTTTGGTGAAGTGAAGATGCTAGAGGATTATGCTCTACTCCTTTTTGGGTAGTAATAGAAACTCAGATCCTTGAATCTAAACTAAGTCCCCGTGTGGTCCTTTTTGTGAGTCACCTTTAGAGAGGGTGAACCATAGTGGACATTCCCTTTATTGGGTCAACCACGTGGATGAAACTATTGGCAAGTTGGCTATACTAGTGTATATGGATTAATATAGTGTTGTCATTATGGAGACAAAGTCATATAGAAGTTTGGAGTGAGTTCACTTGATGTAAAGATCATAAATTGGTTAAGTGTTGAAGACTAGACAGTGTACAGAGTTCTTAAAGCTTAGAGCATTAGTGCACGTGCGTACGACTGATTTATGGTGTGCACCCTAGAAGTTAAGTTGGTTAGACTATATTCATGCTTAGTATATGAGTGCATGATCAGATATGCAAGTATGAGAAAGATACACTTAGTTGAAGTTACACAACCAGTATGTGCGAGTGAAGAACAAAGTAATCAGCCGACTATTATCATTTTGAGTTGCGGTTATATTCTAATGATGTAAAGGCTATGCGCCTATTGTAATTAGGTTGCTAACATGTATATATGTTTGTTTGTAAACATGCTTGAGCCAATTCATTTGGAAGTGTTGTATGTAATAGGTTTAAGGGACGACCTAGTTATTTATTTTGTATGCGCATATAAATATGAGATTCTCCCATTGTAATTAGTATGGAAGTTGATATAGAGTTGTAATAAGTAGAGAAGACTCTGCGAAGTGTTGAGACATTAGAAGATGGTCTATGTGACCAAGTAAAGTGTTTATGCTATACATTGGAACTGATCCAGACAATAGGTCTAAGCACAGTTCACCAAGATCCAGATATAGTGTGCATATGTTATTCAAAAGGTTGTAGCCTTCGCCCCTTTGAGCAGTGTGCTCTTAGATAGTGCATCCTCTCCCCTAACAGGGACTAGTGTAGAAGACTCCTAAAAGGGTTCGACCCTTAACAAGGTCTACTGTACTTAATGCATTGTAAAGAAACTCCTAACAGGGTTAAGGATCTTCTAACAAGGATCACAAAAAACTAGTACAAAATATTAGTGGGTGTCAATTCCCTCTGGGGTTTTTACCTATTTGGGTTTCCCCGTAACCATATTGGTGCTATGTGTTGATTTCATGTTTCATGTTTATGTGGATGTTCATTTCAGTACTTAAGCATTTAAGTTTAGTTTAAAAATTAAGTAAAAATATAATATACAGTGAATACTAATACACCCCCCCCATCTTAGTGTTCCCATTCCTAACAGGAACCTCAAGCGGTAATAGCCATTTTCACCTTGGTAGCAGTAGCTGCTATATAAATTTCCTTGTGGAAGAAATCTCCATAGGTGTAGGCTCTTGTTGGGATATTAGATCTCCTTAGTAGCTCCTGATTGATTAAATTCTTAGACTGTGTCAAAACCCTGGTACGCTTGGATTGAATTTTTCCCTCTTGAGATTACAAAAGTTACAGAGTCAGACCATTACTAAAAACCCTAGTGCGGCCAAATTTTTATTTTCTAGGACTATGTGTGTGATTGCAAAAATTTTTGAGAACATACACAAGTAGCATTCTTACAGATTAGAACAATAAGTCACTATTCTTGTTCATGTGCAAGGTTTCTTTGTCCATTGATCATTGTTTGAAGATGATTGCTTGTTCCCTTGATTGCTGTTCTATGTGCATGATAACTATTTGGTTATTGAGAACAAACAAACCCAAGACAAAATGCTACACAAATCTTCAAACTTGGATAGAAAATTTTGCAAACAACCTAATACTGAAAACTGAAAAATTGCAAAATTTGAAGCAAAAATCCTTTCTGGTGTCAAAAGTCATCCTGAAATTGCAAAAGTCATATGAGTTTTCTCAACTTTCATGCCAGAACCCCTAGATTGTCATACATGAGACTGTATACTATCATACGAGTGTTTTCATAAAAACCAAGCAAAAATAAAACCTGGTGTCAATTATCGTATGAGTCTTGTCAACTATCATACTAGAGCTAACCCAAACTCGTATGAGCCTGGAGAAACTTGTATCAAAATTTTACAAAGTTTCCAGAAACCTCCAAAATTTGTTAGAAATCCAATTTTTACAACCAACTTCCAGATTCTATCAAAAAATTCACTGTGTCAGGAATAGAGCAAGAAACTAAAAGAATCCAACCAATTTTATGAAAGTGATCTCTTGAGTTTGATTCAATCTTCTGATTTATCAATTTGAATCACATTCATCTTGTGTCAAAACCTTGTCAACATCATCTTCAGAATCAATCCTAAAAAGTGGCTAAGTGTTGTGAGCTCATGTCCACTATCTTTTGGGCATCTACCCATACATCTAGGGCACAATATCCTTCATTTACATCCAAATCAATCTTCAATCAATCCAATCTTGACAAGGTTGCGTCATTTGATCTTCTTGAAACAAGTCATTCTTCAATTGTCTTAATCTTTCTCTTTTTCTTCACTCGAAGTTAATGGTGGAAACTAGAGCTTCCTCACAAAGAAAACAAGTAGAACAACCTAGATTCTATTTAGCAACATCTTCTATGATTGCGCAAACATTTCATCAACCTTACAACAACAATCTATTTGGAGAGGACACTCTTGACAATATCTACTTGAAAGGTGGTTACAAGACCCCTCCTGTATCAATTCATAGAGGTCATCAACAAAATCCACATCAATCAATCCCTGGTAGTCCTCACAACAACACTATGTCTCAAGGAGGAAACCAAGGTTCTCAAGGTCATCAGTCTAATCATGGCAGAGATTTTAGAAATAGGGAATACTGAGAGGGATGGGTGAATCAATATTATACAACTTTTACTTTTTCCCAATTATGGATATAACAGATTATCTTGATACTTGCATAATAGAGTAAACTAAAAAACATGCATAACAGTAAAGTAAATGAACTCATAACACATTATTTATTCTCGAGGAAACCCTAGCCAAGGGAAAACCCCAGTGGGGATGGTACCCACAAAGATCCACTAATCAAAAGTATCCTGTTAAGGATGTTGACCCTGTTAGGAGCCTGTTACATATATATAGTGTCTTAGTCTTGATTAAGGGACTCTAGGCCTTATTAGAAGCCTCAACCCTACTAAGAGTTGGTAGTACAAAATGGAATGATTACAAGATGAGCCCACTACCAAAACATGTAATATATAATAATTCCTGATTACAAAAATAGGGCAAGGTACATAACCTTATACTGCTTTCTTGACTTTCACAACTTCACATTAATATCTTTCACATACATATGTTTTCCTTTTTCATCTATATCCTTTGCATTACATATGTCTTATATTTATACAAGTTATTAGGAATAATAAATTTTACAATCATCTTTACTAAACATAAAGTACTTTACAAAATAAATTTTAGCATGCAATACCCAAGGGTTAAAATCTAGGATGTCATCCCTTCATATGATTATGACATTATTTTGATAAACAAAATAATCCCTTAACTGTTTACCAATTCAGTTTTCTTCTCTGTCCTATTGGCTTCAGCTCTGTTCTTGTAATACTACAATAACTTCTTATGTACATGCCATAAAAACTTTCACTCTTAGGTGAGTCTTCAATATGCATCATAGTATCCATGTTCAAGTGGGCAAGCACTGAAATTACTTCTATCGATGTCACCAATCAAAACTGTCTCTGGTTACACTGGGAAAAATACTGCTTACACTTAGACAATTTAGTTCTGTGCTCTAAAATAACTGATATCTGACATATGCGGTCTTCATGTAGATCATATGTTTCCATAATGACAACATATAGATATCTAACTCAGCCAAATTTCCAACAATCTCCCCCTTTGTCATTGGTGGCAACATATGAGAAAATTGGCCAAGTCTCAAAATTTCAAAACTCAAAATTGTGGCCATAGCAAAAATTATATGTTCACTATCCTTATGAATCCATATATCTTATCTATTCTCCCCCTAGGAATATACTTCCTTATCATATATATATCAATTTTCTACTATCACCCCCCCTTTAACAACAATGACAAAAAAGGGTGCCAAAAATGTGTTCTCAAAATTGTTTACCTTGATTCAAAATTGCAAAGCTGGTAGGCTTGCAACACAATCTACAAAGTTCACTTTTATGCTCTTTATTTCTTTCTCCCATGCCTTCTTAATGGTGTCTGCAACACTGAGTAGTGCACACAATCCATAAGATCTGATCTCACATGCATGAAGGTTTGCAAAATTAAACTTCTCATAAGATGTCTTTGATGAAAGACATTCTTCCAACTATCCTTCAATGATACTTATGTTGATTGAAATGTGCTCTCTTAGATGAGTGAATCTTTTCAATTTCCTATCTTTTTCATCATTAAGAATCCTTATTTCATCACTCATTTTATTGATTCTTTTCTCAATATCCAATATCTTTACATTAGGGCTGGTTAATAGATTTACCTCTGATTGAATTTTTGCCTCTTTTGTTCTTATCTTCTTAGTCACTTCTGATACATGATTTTCTTTATATGTACACTGTATATACAAAGCTTTTCCTCTGTCCAAATTCCTTCTCAAATATTTTATGCACACATCAAAATTATTGATATCATTTTTGATATTTTGACTTATATTTAGAAACATTTTGGCCTCATAGGCTGCTTGAGCCTTCACTGTAGCAATATCTAACAAATTTGTGAATTCATTGTCAAATGTCTTCATCACTTCTCTAGCTTTTATCTGTGGATCTTCCTTTGTTACCTGATTAGTCACAACACTCTGCAACTTGTCTATTACTTCTTGTAATAATCCTTCAAGGCTTTTCACCTTCTTGTTATTTCCAATTATTTTGTTCAGGGATGAGATCAACTCCATTTGATCATCATCATCAACTTCTTTTCCAATATCAACAAAAAATGATTCAATCTGTGGTTTCTTTGCTGCAATCTCAGGGGTAGGGCTGATTTATATTTTTCTTGGTGTTTCTTTCTGTGCTTGAATCTCTATATTTATGTGTATCTCTTCTTGTTTTTCTTCTTCCTTCCTTGATTCCTTCCTTTCTTCTTCAATTGTTCTATCCTATTATTCTAGAGCTGAATCGTCAACAATGTTCTCAAGGTTACTAAAAGGATTATCATCAATATCCAATATGATATTAGTTCCTTCCACAATCATAGATTCATCTTCAATTTTAATTGATGGTGGTGGAGAGGGACTCTTCTGATGCTCAGCTTCTATAGCTTTTTTTTTCTGCACTAGAGTGCTTACCAACACTTGTTGTCATCACGTCTAATATTGCTTGTTCAGTTTCTTTATTGATTTCTTCATAGTTACCTCCCATTATCAGAATTGTTCTTCTTTTAGTCCTTAGATGAATATTTAGATCTTTCATGATTTCTTTGAAGTGGTCTTCATCTCTAATGTCATAGAGATTTCTCACATGTTCATCAATGAAACATCCATAGCTTCTAAAAATTCTCTAACTGACTAATAGATTTTCTCAGTAAAATACCTTAATTCTATGATTTAGAGCTTTGCGTAGATCTGACATGAATTTATTTCACCAAATCCTTGCAAAATGTTTTCAATCACTACTATACTAATCTCCTTAACATTTTTATTCACTTTAATGATAAAAAAATACTGATCATAAGCTTTTAACCTTTCAATCTCACAAGATTCTGACATCACATTCAATTCTTTTGCTACTTCTTTCCAAAAAGTTGTTCTTATTTTCTTGCAAAACTTAAAAATTCTTGTGAACTTGCATAACTTCATATTAGCTCATGCACTCTTAACCATAGCATCATTACATCATATACTACCTTACATTAATTTCACAAGACTCAATTCAACCTATACTAACTTCTACACTATCCTAAGTTCCTATTCTAATATATTATTTATGAATTAAGTACTTTGAGATGGGTTACGAAGAGATTCACCCTTACCATTGGATACTTCACCTTTCTAATTACCTTCAGTGCTAAATGTGTCTCCTTGATCTGTGACTTTAACAAACTTTACTTCTTCTGAATTACTACAACAACCTCTTTGACTGTTGCTTGCATTCTCATTTCTCCTTGTTTGACTTCTAGGATTAGGGTTTCTTATATTGTTCATTCTGCAAAACCTTGCTATATGACCAAATTTGTTGCATATCTAACAAACTAATCCATTGTTTCCATATCTCGGTCCTGTCTGGTTGATTTGTGATCTACAATTCCTGGTAATGTGTCCAACCTTGTTGCATCTATAACATACTACTCCATTTCTTCTGTTCATATCTTCAATAGGTTTCTTATCTGCATAATTACTATCTCTAAACATTATACTACTATTATTATCATTAAATTTAGGCTTCTTACATTCAATAGCTCTATGTCCAAAGCCATGAAAATTATAACAATAACCATTAACATGTTTAAATTTCTTACCTGTACAATCTTTCTTCATATGACCAAAAGTATTACTTGCAAAACATCTAGCTTGAAATTCTCTCTGTGCACCTTTAGGTGATTCTTCTTGTTTAGGTGGTTCTTCTTCCTTAGGTGTATCCTTAGATTTGTTAGCTTCATCAGATTTCTTTTCTTCTATGTTTTTAGAAACTTTCAGATCTACTTCCTTGCTTTCTTCACTTACATTAGATGAGTTAAATCCAAGACTAGTTTTATCATATAATGGCTTCTGATAAGACATTTGTTCATCAATCTTCTCACTAGTGGAATATAGTCTCTCAAGTTGTTGCTTAGACTAAGTTAGTTCACCTTTCACAATTGTATTGTACTTTTCAAGTTCACCATACTGCAATTTTGTTTTCTCAAGTTTAGATGCCACTTTACAAAGTTTAGATTTAAGATCTTCTTTTTTTGATTTCAGATTTTCATTCTTAGATTTCAGATTTTCTTCATTCTTGCTTTTTCCATCTTTCAAACTCAATTTCAGATTTATTATCTTTAATTCATGTTTAAGGATCTCATTTTATTTTTCCAGATTATCATCACAATCTTCAATTTGAACTATAGATTCCTTCTCTGATTTTAGTTCTTCCAGCTTCTTTTTTAGCTTCTCAATGAGGTTCTTTGCATCATCATATTTTCCTTCTAGAGTATCACTTTCTTTAGTAAGCATATCAATCTATTCAAGAGCTTCTTCAAGATTCTTTTGTAGCTGATCCATATCCATAGAGATCTTACTCAAGCTGCTAGGCTTTCTCTGAATGATTCTTTTCCGAGAAACTAGGCTCTGATACCAATTATTAGAAATAGGGAATACTAAGTGGGGGGCTGAATCTGTATTCTACAAACTTTTACTTTTGCCCAATTACTGATATAACAGATTATCTTGATACTTGCATAAAAGAGTAATCTAAAGAAAATGCATAAAATTAAAGCAAATGAACTCATAACACATTATTTTTTCTTGAGGAAACTTTGGCCAAGGGAAAACCCTGGTGGGGATGGTACCCACAAAGATCCACTAATCAAAAGTATCTTGTTAAGGATGTTGACCCTGTTACATATATATAGTGTCTCAGTCTTGATTAAGGGACTCTAGGCCTTGTTAGAAGCCTCAACCCCGCTAAGAGTTGGTAGTACAAAATAGAATGATTACAAGATGAGCCCACTACCCAAACATGTAATGTACAATAATTTTTTATTACAAAAATAGGGAAAGGTACATAACCTTGTAATGCTTTCTTGAATTTCACAACTTTGCATCAATATCTTTCGCATACATATGTTTTCCTTTTTCATCTATATCCTTTGCATTACATATGTCTTATATTTATATAAGTTATTAGGAATAATAACTTTTACAGTTGACTTTACTAAACATAAAGCAATTTACAAAATAAATTTTAACATGCACTTCCCAAGGGTTAACATCTAGGATGTCATCCCTTCATATGATTAAGACATTATTTTGATAAACAAAATAATCCCTTAATTGTTTACCAATTCAGTCTTCTTCTCTGTCCTGTTGGCTTCAGCTCTGTTCCTGTAATACTGCAATAACTTCTTTTGTACATGCCATACAGACTTGTGCTCTTAGGTGAGTCTTCAATATGAATCATAGTATCCATGTTCAAGTGTGCAAGTACTAAACTTACTTCTATTGACATCACCAATCAAAACTGTCTCTGGTTACACTGGGAAAAATACTGCTTACACTTAGACAATTTAGTTTTGTGCTCTGACATAACTGATCTCTGACATATGCGGTCTTCATGTAGATCATATGTTTCCATAATGAAAACATCTAGATATCTAACTCAGCCAAATTTCCAACAAGATATCCAGAACTAACACCATTTGAAATTGAGCGGTATATAAATGATGACAAATTTTGAAAAATGATGAAACATTTCTTGCAAGAAGAGAAAGAAGCCTACTTCTTGGACCTAGCTTGACAAGGAGGCAAACTTCCTCCAAAATTTAATGTTGAAGATATCATCACTCAAGAGGAAGAAACTCCTATCAAAGCCATGATGAAACATATGCATGCTATGCAAGTCAAGTTAAACAAGATGGAAAAAGAGAAAGAACCTAAAGAATTTTCTATGGAGGCTCTATGTCCCTTTTTATTTGATAAAAACTTGTACATGCCACCATTCCCAAAAAGAGTGGAGATACTAAAATATGATAAGTATGATGGAAACTCTGACCCTCAAGATCATGTCAGATAATTTTGTACTCAATCTATGGAGTTTATGCATGAACCAACCTACTTAATGCATCTTTTCCCTCAATCCGTGGGAGGGTCAACTATTCATTGGTTCTCTAAAATGCCTCCAACAATCAAAAATTTTGAGGAGTTGATCAAATTGTTTTACCAACAATACTCCTACAATATCCAACATCCAATCACCATGATCGATATCTACAATCTGAAACAAAAGATAGGAGAACCCTTCTTGACTTTCCTTAAATGATGGAGGAAGAAGTTTTCACTCTATGCTAGATCCATTCTGGAAACTAAAAAACTTGGAATCTTCATCAACAATCTAATTCTAGACCTCAACTATCATTTACAAATGTAAAATTATACTTCTTTTGAGAAAATGGTAGAAAATGCCATAAAAATTGAAAATGTGCTTTCTCAAAAGGGATACATATTGATTAACAAAGATAGCAAGTATGAATCTGGTTCTAGTTCCAACAAAAAATATAAGGTCAAATTATGGAACAAGAATAAGAATGTTGTAATAGATGGTGTTGTCAATCACATCAGTGCTCCATCAAAGGCACCTGCATTCAATCTCACCATGGGCACTCAAGGCATAAAAGATTCTAAACAAAAGGCATCTGAGTCTTCTAAAAAGTCTAAAGACTATAAACCTTGGGTTACAACACCAAAGTGTGAGTTCACTCCTTTGGGTGAGTCCTTAGAATCTGCCATTGAAATGCTATTGGCAAACAAAATCATCACGTTGCCTGAGATAAAACCATATGATCTTGAAGTTAAACCAAAATGGTGGAAAGAGATTGATTTCTATGAATTCCATTGAAACAAAGGTCATAAAACCAATAACTACACGCATGTGAAAAATATCATTCAAGAAAAAATTGATGAAGGAGAAATTGTAATTGATAGTCACAAAACCAACAATGATCATGTAGTATTCATGGAGCCATTTTCGAAGCATAATCAAGGAGATTCATCTTCTAAACCTAACATGGGTGCTAAATTCAATTATGCCTACTCTAGAAACAATGATGTCATAAATATGGTTGAACCATGCCTATCTAAACATTGCAATGTCATCACTATTGTGAGAAAGGATAGAGATAATCAATCAGCAAATGCAGTAACTCGATCACAAGCTCAGGTACATCTACAAGGAAAAAACTTAGGTTCATCAAAATCCCGTAAGGTGCCTTTCAATCTTTCATCTACTTCTAAACAGAGGGCTTCCTCAAAATCAACTCCTAAAGAGACCAGAGTGACATTATACAGTATTGTCCAACAACTCCAACATACCAATGCTAAAATATCTATGTTTGAGTTGCTTCAGATATCTCCTGCTCATAGAGCTATTTTGGACAAAGCCCTGCTCGGTTCCAATGTTCTTGATAATCTTGATCTAGATAGGTTCCAAACTATGGTTGGTCATCTGACATCACCCCAGTATATCTCCTTTTCAAAGGAATATGAAAATTCATTGAGTCATCTACATAACCAACCCTTGCACATTGAAGTCTTGATCCAAAACTATCATGTCAAACGTGTGTTGATATATCGGGGTGCTGGTTTAAATATCTATTCCTACAAATTGATCACAAAACTAGGATTATTAGAAGATGCTATTGATCCTTATGATGAGCAAGAAAGATCTTCCAAAGGAACAATTTTCCTACCTATCAGAACATGGTCAGTTATCAAAGACATCACCAGTCAAGTTCTAGGTCTTCCATTCGCTTACAACATTCTTCTAGGGAGGCCTTGGATACATGAAATTCAAGCTAATCCATCAACATACCATCAATGCATGAAGTTTCCTTATGATGGAGTAGAGGTAATAATTCCAACTAACATATCCACATCTTGCAATGCCTTGAAAGAAAGTGCTGACAAACTTGTTCCACATAATAGAGAATCTTTCTCTAAGAAAATAGACATTTCATCTACATCCAAGATGGAAGACATTGCCAAAGAAGTCAAAATTAAGGACATAGGTATGGGAGGATATACAATGGATCTAGTCCTATCTCTCACATCTCTCCCATTATCCCCTAAATCTTATACACAACCTTCAGATGAGGTGAAACCTACAACTAAAGAATCTTAAGTCATATTTAATGGGAGTTTTATCAAAAAAAAAGTTTCCAAGAATGAATATGATGAAGAAGAAGCTATACTAGCATGGTTATACAAAGATGAGTCTCAATCTAAGATAGTTTAGTAATGTGACTCTAAAACACCTAAAATCCTTGACAAATATTATGGACTAGGTCATAAACTCATGTCTAGAATGAGATACACTAGAAAAGGACCTCTAGGAATAAGAGGGAAAGGCATTATAAAACTAGTTAAACAATGTGGAAGGATGACTAAAGATACTATAGGCCTGGGATACCAAAAGAAGCCTTTTCATCTCAGTAAAAATTTTCCACATGTCTTAGAGTAGATTGAACCATCAACAAAAATTGAGCTAGAGGAAGAAACACAATAATAAGACAATGATGATTCAGACACCTCTGATCTTATTCCTTATGAATGTTTACCTCAAGAAATACTAGATCTTCTTAAAGATGGAGAAAAAACCAAAGAGAATATCAATGTAGTAGATACACAAGAACCTACTACTAAACAAGAAGAAGGTAAACCTGCCACAATAGCTAAGCACTTGGGATACAATAGTGATTCTAAAATAGACTCCCATGAATATGAATTCCTCTCAGAATATGAAGGCAATCCTGCTTAGGGGATTCATCCTGACTTCACACATGTTCTTAATTTTCCAAGAGATCTAGATGAAGAATCAAATGAATATGAATGGGGGGTCATTCCAGAAGAAGATGAGCTTATCATTGAAAAACACATTGATGTCATTCACCAATATTCACCTAAATTTTATGTGAGTCTAGAGAAAAATGATGAGCTTAGCAAGTCTAATCCACCTATGCCTGAAGTGGAATCCAATAATGACATTGAGACTATTCATGAATTGAACATTATGAGTAGTAATATCACCTTTGAATTTGAGAGTTGGGTTAGGACCAATGATGACAACACCATTTCCCAATCCTCTCCTATATTGACTATCCAACATCTAGGGCTTATAGACCAAACAACTACCGATCCAAACTGAGATATCCATACCTTCCTGACTAACTATGCCCTTGCTTGCTACCTCAATGCAGTGGAACTTATGAAAACTTCCATCAGTGAATGTAGCATTAGCATGATAGAGTCAGATATCAAATATCTTAGTCATAAAATAAAAATAAAAAAGAAAAAGAGTTTCGAGGGTGAAAACTACTTTGTGACAGTCTCAAAACCTAAAATAGTAAAAATAAAAGATGTATCTGAAGGTGAAAACCTCTCTGAGGCACCTATAGATGAGATATTTGATGTCCTTCTGAGTCATTTATAGGAAAAATATCCAGTATTGATAGAGCCAACTTAATCTATCAACTTGGATATAGCAGAGGAACCAAAACTGATTCATGTAGCACAATCCCTATCAGAGGAAGAGAAACAAACATTCACTACTTTCTTAACAGAAAAGAATATAAAATTCACATGGAAGTATTTAGATATGCCATGGTTAGATCCAAATATGATAATGCATCATCTTTCTATAGCTCCAAGAGTCAAACCTATTAAACCAAAGTTGTGAAAGTTGCATCTGCATGTTGCACTCCTTGTCAAAGCTAAGCTAGAAAAGTTACTAAAAGCTGGATTTATCCAAGTTATATATTATGTAGAGTGGATCTCCAACATTGTTCCAGTATCAAAACTTGACAAATCTATTAGAGTATGTACAAACTTTAGAGATGTAAACAAAGCTTTCCCTAAGGATGACTTTCCATTACCAAACATCGATATGATAGTGGATATGACTGAAGGCTTTGAAATGTATTCTTTAATGGATGGTTTCTCAGGATACAAACAAATCAAAATTACTCCAGAAGATTAAGAGAAATTTTTTTTTAGATGTGCATGGGGTACCTTTTGTTGAAATGTCATGCCATTTGGTTTTAATAATTCTGGAGCTACTTATCAACGAGCTATGACATCTATCTTTCACAATATGATGCATCAAACTATGGAAGACTATGTTGATGACACCCTAGCTAAGTCTATGATAAGATTAGAACATTTGAATGACTTGAGAAAAATACTGGATAGAATGGAGAAGTTTAGTCTTAGACTAAACCCTAAAAAGTGTGCTTTTGGTGTCACTTATGGAAAACTCCTAGGCTATATTGTTTCAAAGAAGGGCATTGAAGTAGATCCTGCTAAAGTCAAAGCTATCATGGAGATGCAACCTCCTAAAAATATTAGTCAAATGAGAACTTGATGCAATGGCATGGGAACCTAAGCGGCCAAATGATGGCACACCTTAAAGATACAGCTTGTTCAACAACACGCAAAAGCAACAACAACAAGAACAGTGAGAGAGAGAAAGCATGATCATTGGTATATTAACTTCATTCAATGTGATTCATACATGCTAGGCTATAAGGCCTTCCTAGTTATAGCAAGATATTAAAATGAATTACATAAGTCCTCAAACATGTGAGGATTTGCCAACAATCTTGATTCTAATATCTCCTATCTTCCATCTAAAATTGACTCCCTAAACTCTAGTCAAATAACTATACTTATACAAGAGGCTACCAAACTGAGTCAGCCTTTAGATCCACAATCAACAGAAGGAACAGTCAGATCTAGGACCACATGCTTCCCAATGATGAATACCAACATTAAATTCGTGACCCAAAATCAATGCACAAGTCAGCCTCAATAGAAACTCAAAATAAACTACTCGGTAATCAAGGATGATCAAGAAATAGAGAAGCATCACTAAGCACCAGTGAAACAACCAACCACCTAGGAGATAAATGACCACACTTAGTAACCAAAGGAAACTAACCAACTACCGACTAACTCAGTCAAAGAAGGAACCAAGCAACACAGACAAACTCAAATATGTTTTTTGTGACATAGGATTGTCAAGGACCTGAGATGCTCTTGCATCAGACAATTGGGGTTATTAAGAAATGATTCTCTAAATCATTCAGTAGGTTCGGTCTGAGCTACATCCAACTCGGACTATGAAATCCATGAATTGTCTTTAATCAGTCTATTCTTCCACTTTACCAGATATTCCATATACTGTTTACCTCTTGTACTCTTGCTAATACTTTGCTCCAAAATATGCTCAACTTACTCATTCTGCTTCTTAGGATACTCCATTGGTACTTTCATGTCTAATAGGTTCATGATACTCATACAAATCAGCAATGTTGAAAATCAATGATATGTCCATGTCAACAGGTAACTCAATCTCATATGCATTTCCACTGTCAAATTTCTTGAAAATCTTGCAAGGTCCACACTTCTTCATCTTCAACTTCCCATATGTTCCAATAGGAAATCGACCTTTCTTCAAATGAACCATCACTTCATCACCAACATCAAAATTCTTATGTCTCCTTGATCTACCAACTCTGTCTTTGTATTTCTGATTACTCTCTTCCAGCTTGATTTTCACATCTTCATGCAATGTCTTCATGTACTCAACAAATTTCACTCCTTTAGCACTTCTCTTACTTTCATCAACAATATCTCTTAAATCAAATATACCTTTTGGCTGTATGCCATTCAAAATCTAAAAGGGTGTTTTTCCAGTACTCCTATTCACTAAATTATTGTATGCAAACTTTGCTTGTGCCAACACAGAATCCCAATTACTAGGTGTTTCTCCAACTAAACCTCTCAAAAGATTTCCCAAACTTCTATTTACAACCTCTATCTATCCATTGGTTTGTGGGTGAAATGTAGAACTATATTTCAACTCAGTGCCAAACTTTCTCCAAAGGGTCTTCCAAAAGTATCCAACAAATTCACAATCTTGGTTAGAGATAATACTCCTCGGTAATCCATGCAATCTAAAAATTTCCTTAAAGAAAAGATCTACTACATGTACTACATTTGATGTCTTTCTACAAGGTATAAAATGTGCCTTCTTAGAAAATCTATCCACCACAACAAATATAGAATCATTACTATTAGCACTATTCTAAAAATTTTCATCCTCATGCTAAAACTTTTGAAAATTTGGTTCTTAGACCTAATTGTGAGGTTTTATGGCTAAAATCCTAAGTTTGGTGGAAACCCTAGCTAGTCTTAGCATTGTTATGTTTGAGCATTACCTTTTTGGCTCATTAAAATTTCCAAATAAACATGTGCAGTATTGACCCCTTTTAAAGTGACCACTTTACATGTTATACCACTAGGTTGTCGAATGGGGTCCCTTTTAATAATTCTTTCAAAGCCTAAGTTTTTCATAAATTTTTCCAAGTGACTAACCTTTTGAAATGAGTGGTTGTCATTAAATCTTAAGGCTCCCTATTGTCAGAATTTTTGACATGTGATTTGGCAACAAGAGGACATCTATCCAATTGGGCCCGTCTTCGAAGCCTACTGTCGATTAAACAAAGGAGTGCATCAACAATTGTCATTATACCATTGGGTCAAGTTGATTTCTTTTTAAGCATTGCGGTATAGCGACAGACATCTGATAAAGTTTTTACTAATAGTGGTAGGTTCTAGCTTGTTAGTCTCCATGGCATTTCTCTTGGGTTGACACCTATTTTAGGTGATGTAATAGTTGTGGGGTCAAACTTTTTCAAAGGATAAAACATAGATTAATCTTACAGTTGTTGTTATACCATTGATGAAAGTTGTGAAGTATTTAAGCCTTGTGGTATAGTGACAACCATCCGATTCTCTATGAAGGATGAGATAGAAAGTGGGCCCTAAATTGCCATGTCACATTGACATGTTTTCTTTTGATTGGTTGAAATAGGTTGTGATGTGGTAGTCAATAGGGTGTTTGGTACTAAGAAAGAAAAGGACAAGGGCCTACCCACCTATTTTTGTAAACGTGGTAGTTTCTGACTCGACGAAGAATTAAGTGAAGTGTTAGTGTGGGGTTGGCTTTCTCCGACAGTTAAGGCTCGAATAGATCTCATAGTTATCGGTATACCGCTAGGATAACGTGCATGATTTTTAAGGCCTACAGTATAGTGATGATCGTTGGATCTTGTTTAAAGGAGGTAACTTGTTAGCTATTAGTATGCTTGACACTGAGGAAAAAGTTAGGGTTCTACCTGTTGGTTTGTCTGACATGGCTTTTGTTGATTCGATGAAGGGTTCAAAAAAGAAAGGTGGGGTCATCACTTTGGGAAATGGTAAAGCACAATAAGTTGGAAAAGATCCTATGGTTGTCGTTACACCACTAAGGTAAGATGTTTTGATCTTATGCCTATGCTTTAGTGATAGAATGACACCTATCCACTCTGATCAACATAAAGTGAAGTTACTCCTTTTCCCACATGATTAAATTGAGCAGTTCTTATTGGTTGGAAACTAGTTTGGGGAAAATAACAAGAGGGTTGTGTGGCTATTTTTGTTGACCATCTGATGCACCAAAAAGAAAAGAGGATCAACGGTCCAAATTTACATTTCTTCTCTGTGATGTTGCTTGTGTCCTATGAATCTTGAGGCCGCCAGTTTTTAGTAATGGTGAACTTAATGAGCTTCATGCAGATGAATTGCAAATAGTTGGAAGGACATTATGTACCCTAATTTGGTCATTGCATTCTTTACTTCTTTCATAAGCATTTTGGCAAGCTAGATTGTTTTCTGGAGTGATATCAAGCAGAGTTTTTCAGGTGCCTGGTAGGTCATAATTTTTGAATTTAAGAATTGTTTGAGTCTGTGAGGAAGTTGTGAAGAAATTGTGTTGCTAGTTGGTAATATTTAGGGTTTTCTCTGGTATTTACACATTTTTTTAAAAATCCCTAGTTAAAATGCCACCGAAGAGGGGGTTGTCTAGGAAAATAGAGTACAAAGACAGGGGTGTTTTTGAGGACTTGATGCAATTTCTCCTACATTTAGATAATGGGGTAGCTAGACTGAAGGAATTGGTCGCAAGGAACTCTAGAGATTATACGAATAGTGGGCTCCATGATAGAGGAAATTGAATGAGAGATGCTAGGGTGGGAGAGGATTATAATGGTCTTATTTTTTTGAAGTTAGCATATTCATAGAGGAATTCGTGTGCCCCCCTTAGCAACATTTGGAAATTTGATATAGGAAAGTTGGTAGTTCCTGGAGTGTTTATGGATGTATAATTGTTGATTTAGATAACCAAATGTTATGGTCCTGTGACAAAATGTGTCAAGGATGTGAATGGAAATAATTTAATTAGCATCATAGGAGATGAGATCAGGGAGGTCTTCTCATTCAATGACCCTTCTGTTGGGTTAGAAAAAATAGATTTTAATGAATTCACTAAGTGTATGAAGCTCAAAAAGATTACTTAAGGATAGGGCCTTTGAGGGATTTTCTAGACCAAATTGGATCAATGTGTGTTATTAGCCCAAGTACACGAGAGCCTTTTAGGATGGAGTTGTTCAGTAAATGAGCACAGGATTTTAATAAGTCTTTAACTTTAATCTTGGGGCATGATGAGGCCACTCATATGCTTGTTCCATATATGTTCATGATGGTGCAATCTCTACATCCCCAATTGGCACTAATCTTTGACTTTGCCTCACACTTAGCTGACCTAATCAATGAGGGATTGATGGGAATAAAGAACATGAAGGTTAGTAGGCCTTTTGGATGGTACTCTATGCTGATGCATATGTTCTTGTACAAAGGTGAGTAGTTTTTCAGCTCAACAGTCAACATTATCAAAGAAAGGAATGGAGAAACCCTTCTAGTTCAGTTACGGACTACAAATTTGTCATGGGATAGAGATGATGCCAGTTTTATTGCTTTTGATAGGGATTTTTCCTAAAGGCTTAGAACATTGTTGTTTTTTGACAACCCAAGAATCCCAAGGGAATTGTTAAGATTGATTAGACCAAAAGAATATTGTCAAGATATTACCATAGTTCATAATTTTGGTGATATCATATTGTATCCAGTCTCCATAGTCTTTAGGGTATATGGTTGCAGAAAGGCACCTTACATTTTTCCCAACCAAGTTCCATTGAAGATAGGATATGCAAAAATATTAAGGCAAATTGGTGACTTGCAGGAAACTACTCTCACTGGTAAAGGAAGAGGGACTTTCTTCCTTGATATCATAATTACCCATTAGTATGTTATCACTAAAGGAGGATGGGTGTATTTAAACCAGGTCTTGCAATCCTACAGAATGCATACGATTGAAGTAAGATGTACAAACAATGAGTGTTTCTTGTCAGGAATGTTTAGGGAAAAGATAAGATGTGCTCTTATGGAGCACCAGTTCAATTTTCCTGAGGATATAATAAGGAATGAGTTTGACCTCCAAACTTAAGAAATTAAGGAGGAGAAGTGGGTGATCTATACAAAGACTATAGATTTTATCAGAAATTTTGATAGAACTTATGATCCATTGAAGGGTTTTGAGCCATGGGCAAGAAAGGTAGAGGCTCTTATGGAGCATTTTGAAGGGATCATGCATGCAGTGAATGAGAAAAGAGCTGCTGTAAGCAAGATAGACCCTGAGAGAGCTAGGTAGATTTTAAGCTAGCCAGGATATACAAAATTGACCCCAAGGGGAGTTTATACTATACAAAAGAGAAGTGGTTACATGTTTCTTCTACCAACACAACAAAGAGGTGAGGATCTTCCTTCTACTTCAAGAGGAAAGAGGCCTATGGATGATCAAACAATGTAGAGACCCACTCCAAAGAGGCAGAGACAAGAGGGATCAGGGTCAGAACAAAATGTTTATTCTCCTTCTAAATCCCCCTTACACTTAGATGAACATGGGGTAGCTGAGTAGTTGGTACAAATGAGGAATGAGGGGAGCATTTTTGTTTCCAATTATGAATTACAAGAAGGAATACCAGAGGCACCTAAGGAGGTTGCAATGGATCTTACTATTGCTAAATTTGAGGGTAAGAAAATTGACCCTATTTTGAAACAAGCTAGTGACTCTTTTGTTGCTAATGAAAAATTTGTAAAGACTAGGGCATTTCTTCAATTTTTATGGAGAATGAAGATAAATATATTTTAAAGAGATTTGTGAAAAGAAGAAAGAAGAGTTCCCTAATAGGGACATAATAGAAATTGAAACTGAAACCAAGGGAGAGATGATAAAGTAGTTTGAGAAGATTAATCTTGAGGAGGGAAGGGCTATGGTCCATACTGTAGGGGTTCTGATTCTACTAGAATGGGATATTGCTGATGCAATTATTTTTTACCAGGTCAGGAAGAGAAAGATAAAGATTCTTGCTACTGCAGAACAAGCACAACAAGCTGCTAGGGGTATTGCTTTCTTAGATGATCATGCAACCTTGGTAATGTGGTCCCTTAAGAGGGAAGTGAACAAAGGAAAAAGAGAGGCTCTCTCTTTAGAGTATGCTAGAAATTTGTTAGTGTAACGAGTAGGTGAAACTTTTGGTGTAGAGGCTTCAAACCTCATTTTAGAGACTACCAAATTTAATGTCAAGGTGGTAGAAAAGGATGCACAAGAAAAGGAAGAGCTGAGGCTTAAATTTGAAACTATCCTCAAGTCTTATAATGAGCTTAAGATAGAGCTGATCCAAAAGGACAAGTTAATTGCTGAATTGTCAGGACCAGAGGATCACAGGTCACCACAATTAATGATAGCTGACAGACCTATAGTGGCTTCTTCATCTAGCCCTATCATTGAATTTCCACCATCACCTTACCTAGTGACACACCTAGATGCAAGGCTCATTTGGGAGAAGCAATAGTTGCTTGAGTAAACAAATCACTTCAAAAGAAAAAGGAAAGAATTGGATAGGTTGAGGGAAGAGCATCTGAAGGATAATAGCTTGTTAGAGTAGAAGTATGAAGAAAAGGTAATAGAGGCTGTGATTCAAATTTGCTACAAATTTGAATCCCACAGTCTTGTTTGATCATGATAGGAGGCTAAGGATATTTCTTGTATCATTGGATAAGTATAAGAGTTAATTTGGAGCAATTTTCAAGTACTGGATTGAGAGATATCTGAATGTGAGATTATTCAGATGGTTGTCCAAGTCTCAAAGTGATCCTGACCCTCTGATTAAACCATTGTACCAGAATGTAAAGAAGCTTGTAGAGCATGACATAATTTTGGGTGATTTTGAAAGACAATCAAATTTGATGAAGAAAGAATTGACACTCCACAGCTGTGACTTGATCCCAAGAGTTTTTAAGAAGAATGGTGAACTTAAGGAACTGATCAAGTGGAGAGCACAAATAGATGATGAATTTTCTGCTAGAATAACTAGCATTTTAACTTCAGAGAATACTTTATTCTTTATTCATACTATTGAGACATTAATTTTTTCCAAGTCTAAGTTTGATTTCATTCAGCAAGAGATCAATCAATTGAAGGACAGGTGGGAATAGTTATCTAGAAAAAATGCAGAATTTGCAAATTTTGAGTTCCCAAGTGAAGAGGTGTACAATAGGTGGAGGTATCAGTACATACCTCATGTAGAAAAAGTAAATACTCCACCTACCTCTTGAAACAAATGAAGATAGTAACCTTTTGAGTGATGAAGGTTGTTGAGATGAAGAAAGGTATTTATTGTAGGAATGATAGTGAAGATATTGCAATTAGATTTGTTGAAAGAAGCCGAGGATAGAATTGAAGACATAAAGAAAGGTGAATCATCTACAAATATCTCACCAATTTTGATCAATGTATTTATTGTAAACCCAGTGGAGTTGTAAAGTTTTTAGGTTAAAGTTTTGTAAACTGTAGAATGATCAGTAGCTTGTTGCATTTCCTTGTATATAAAGGATTTTCCATGATCATTCTAGGCATTGAGAGTTTAGGTGTTGAGAAGATAGAAATTTTGAAACCCTAACCCTCAGTTGAGGATTGTAACATTTTGTATTATTTTTCATCAAGCAATAGAGAAGAAGTATAGTTTTCTACTGCTATCTTGCATGATTATTGTTCAGAATATGATGTATACAAATGATCAAGGTTATACTTAATACAAATATCAAATCTTTGTCTCTCCTTTGTATTTATTCTATGAATCTTTAAATCTTTCAAAGATTTATATGTATGTATTTTGCTTCAAGTTTTGATCTAGGGTTGGATTAAATATTGCTCAGGGTGGGATACATGTTTATTGAATTTATTTGAGGATTTTCTATAAGTAGGAAAGAGTTGGGGTGTTTGTATTTATGTTCAAAGACCAAATATTCTTAAAACATCTTTGTGTTCATTCTATCTTTTGATATTTTGCCTAATGGATAAGGCACTGGCCTATATTTTCCTATCTTTGCTTTGTGTAGAATGATCAAAATATTTGTAATCCTAAACATATAGTGAATACCAATCTTTTAAAGTTTTATTTACTTTATATAAGTTGTTTTATCCAGTGATGGAGAGTCAATGAATAATAGGTTGTTAGTTAGTACTTTCTCACTGTCATCTGTTGTAAGATCCAGTATTAAGTAAAGAATAGAGTTGAATCTATTGGATCAGGTGTACCCACCTTGGTTTTGTAGAGCCAAAATTGAAGAGGGAAGTCTTGTCCCTATAGTTGGTCCAGTTGCTTATAGATTTCCCACATTTGGAATTAACCCCTCCTTAACATTAGTGATAAGCATACTGGTATCTCATTGAGTGTAAAATCTTTTGAAGAACCAACAAGATGGCTACTCTATTGGGGAAGTTGTAAAAATTTGTGTCAAATAACATAGGTACAAGTTGAGCTAGACTCCTGGCCTGCTTGTTTTTTTAAGCCAGTCAGTTACCTTTGAACATAGAGTTGATTCCTTTTCAAATTTTTGCCTACCCTCCCTATTTATTTAAAATCATAGAAAACCCCATTTGGATTGGGTGGCAAATCTAAAACATCTTTGTACTAGTGCTTAATAAGATATTATTATATCATAATGAGTTTAAAAAATACAAGGTCCTGGAGGAAGGAACACCCAGAGGAAAGTTTGTAGGGTGAGCTTCCAGCTACGTCTAGACGAGGTCAAATTCAAAGAGAAAAAAGTACTAATGACATGTCTTTTACTTGGAAGCAAAAAGGAAACTCAAGACAAGAAAGCCTTGCTCCTCCTAGTTAGGAGGGGAATGCCTCAAAATATGAGGAGGCTGTTGATCTAGGTCTAAATCAATATGAGGATTACTATTCCCCTATAGAAAGAGAGGGTGAAAAATTGTCCCACAATAGGAAAATAATCCCTAACAGATGGTATGGAGGGGAGAGAAGATCTAGAAGTAAGAGTAGAAGTGGATAAGATTTTTTCCCCCCTTTCACCCTTGGTTCATCATTGCCACAAGGCCTCCATGAGTCTCATGATCAATAGGAGGAGCCTCAAACACAACAAGTTGAATTTGAAACAACTTTACCTGATTCTAAGGAGATTTTTGAGGAAGCATATGAATTAGAAAGGAGAATTCATAAACAAGAAGCTATTAGGTAGAAGAGAGAAAAGGAAAGAGAAGAAAAAATTAGGCATGCCATGATAAGGGCTGACCAATTAAAAAGATAACTATTAAATTTAGAAGCCATAAATTATGTTCCCATTCCTGAGCAGACAAGTGAACAACCCATTGTCCAACAAGTGTTTGGAACATAGAATCCAAGGGATAAGGGAAAGAAAAAAGTAGTGTGCATTTCAATTAATGAGCCTATAGGCCCTAAACTCCCCATAGATTTGGCTTTAAGGTTGGAAGTAGACCTTGAGAAAGCTAAGAGAGAACAAGAATTGCTAGCCAAAGAATTGGAAAAAGTAGAGTTGGAAGCTTCAACACTAGAAATGAAAAAGAAGATAGACTTTCTTAGATGGTTTGCAGGACCCACTAACTTTGCTAATTCTACTGTGACACAAGGAGAAAATGTTGCAAACATAGCTAGTCAGACAACTGGTGTTCCCTCACTAGGAGGGCTCAAGATTTCTGCAATGACAAACACTAATGCATCTACCTCCCAGGGTGCTGGTATTTTCAATACAGGGCTTATTCATGAAAGATGTAAACACTTGGTTTTTATAGGCATCCCTGGATATCCTAACCCCATCCCTGAAGAAATTAGGAAGAAACTTCCCAAATTCATTGGAAGCAATGTTGTCACTTGTGAGGAGCACCTAAAAAATTTTATTGATGTGATTGATGATTATAACATTGTGCCTAATGATGTTATCATGAAATCATTTGTATAATCCCTGATAGAAGATTCAAGGGATTGGGTTAGGGCTTTGCCAAATGGTAGCATAGGCTCATGGGATCAACTTAGGCATTGTTTCAAGGAACAGTATGGTGATAAAACACATGAGGGTTTTATGTTAAATGAATTTAATAACATCAAGAAAAATTTCAATGAGGATGTTGTTGAGTTTAATGTCAAATTCCAAAAGGCCATGCAAAAACTCTTGCAAGTTATTAGATTGGATGATAGAGTATGTCTTGTCACCTATTTAAATGAATTTGATTCTAAGATGGGTTACCTTTTAAGAGATAAGAACCCAAGGAGTCTTGTTGAAGCTTAAAAACTAGCTATAAACATAGAGAGTAACCAAAGGATTTCAGGAAAGTTGGGAAGATAACAAATCACAATTGTTGAATAGAAAGGATCCAGGAAAGCCTATGAGTGTAAAATTGAAGGATGATGATAGCTTAAAGAAAATATTGAAGGCAATAAAGGACTTAAAGGCTGGTGAGAACAAAAATAATAAAGTTGTAGGAGGTGATAAGCCTTCCTTTAATAATTTCAACAAATTACCAAGAATGCAGAACTATCCATATAATACTCAATGGAAAGATGGGAAGCCTATTCTCCCTAAGAGAAAAGACAAACCAAATGATATAACCCCTGATCCATTGCAAAGGAACTCAATGAATGTGGTGGAAGATGTCCCATGGTGTCTTGTTTGTCAATCATCACATGATCCTAATTATTGTGTCATATCCCAAAGTGTCTCTTCACAAGAGGAGCAAGAGTGTAATGAGGAGCAGCCTTATGATGACCAGGGATGTGGAATGATTTCCTCCCATGTTTGTGATGAAGTTGACTCCATTGAAGAGGATGAAAATTAGGATATCTTGAATTCTCAGACTAAAGCTGAATCATACCATCAACAAGTCTTTTCAGATGGAGATAGTGAGGTTGATAATGTTCAATGTAATGTTTTGAAGGGTAAGGAGATAGTTGTTTTGAGAAGGCCTTATGGTGAGGAAATTGCCTTGATAACAACATATATGGTTACTCAAGCTAAAATAAGTTACAACCTAAGAAATAGAGTAGTTGGTAATCCAAATTAGAAGCCTGCTGGTATTTTCATCAAGAAAATAGAGAAAGATGTAAAGACATCCCAGAATAAGTTAAAGGATGTTGATTCTATTGATAAGGTCAAAACAAAGAAAAATTATAAGCCTAACATTGTCTATAAGGAAAAGTCTACACCCACAGTTGAAGTTGTCCCAGCTTTGTAGAAGGAGGATAGAGCCCATATTGAAGAACCTGTAAATATATCCATCCAAAATGCTGATAAAGAAGTTGTAGGTATAAAGATAGATCCCTCTAATTCAAAATATGTTCCAATTGATATGAGAAAAGTGTTGTCACAGATTACTATCAAAGTCCCATTGCTGGAAATGATGAGAATAGAAGAGCATAAGGAAAAGGCCCTAAATTGGGTGAATGGTGTGGTATCCATTGATTCCCAAAAAATAGAAAGGGTTGAGAAACAAGTAGCAACTGTGAATGATGAAAATGAAAATTTTAATGAGGAGATTGTTTCTAAAATTCCCCAAATTTATTTGGATACAAATGTTGTTAGTACTACAGTAGGAACAGTTGATCCTTTCTTTTTGACTTTGCAAATAAATGGAAAGTTGCTAAAAAATTGTATGATTGATTCAGGAGAATCAAACACTGTTATGCCTATTGAGGTTATGAAATCATTAGGGTTAAAGGTGGAAACACCTCATGGTAAATGTCAAGTAATGGATTCAAGGGAAGTAGCAGTTGTGGGTACTATCAAGGCTCTACCTTACAGACTGGCAGCAGACCCTAGCAAAGAATTGACCATGAGTGTCTTGGTAGTGGATATTCCTCCCCAATATGGAATGTTACTATCAAGAAAGTGGAGTGCTTCTATGGGAGGCAGCATATAGTGTGATTTATCATTCGCTACTTTTAACTTTGAGGGATAGAATATTAAAATTTCTAGGGAACTTAGAACTCCACGTATGATTGAAGAAGAAGAAGACACCATGGATTGTTTTCTTGACACTGACATCAATGCTTTTAAAGTCCAAGGAAAAGAGGTGGAGGAGGATGTTGAAAATATATGTAAGTTAGAAATCCAGGAGGGATGGATTGACCTTAATAGTTTGTGGACCATGTATTTTGATGGTGCCAACAACAAGGAAGGATCTGGAGCTGGAATACTACTCATATCTCCAAATGGTAAAAATTTGAAGTTCTTCTTTACTTTGTTATTCTCATGTACAAATAATGTTGTAGAATATGAAGCTCTATTGATATGTCTGAGGTTGGCATCAAGGCATGGTATAAAGTGTTTGAAGGTAGTAGATGATTTTGAGTTAGTTGTTTCCCAAGTTAGATCAAAGTATGCTTCAAAAAGTTAGAAATTAAAGTAGTATAGGAATGCAGTATGGGATGAAATTGAAAGCTTCAATGCTTTTAACATTTTTTGGATGGAAAGAAGTCAAAACAAATGGAAGACTTGTTAGCTAATGTGGCTCTTAGACCTAAATATGTTACATTTGTAGATATATCCAATATAGAGGTACAAGCCAGGCCTTCCATCCCTGATAATGTAGAAAATTGTTAGGTTTTCTTTGATGATTAGGACATATTAAAATTTCTCCAATGCGAATCTCATTTTGGTGATAGGGAAATTGATTTTAGTACTTATGTTGATACAGTAAATGGAAAAGATGTAATTTTTGGGAAAGAAGTTCTACATTTGAAATCAAATAGGGTTCCCAAAGGATTGGTTGCTCTTGAAAGGGTGTTTGACAATAAGGACAAAGCTTTCTCTACCAATACTAATAAAACAAATGAGCTTGAAGAAATAAACTTGGGCACAAAAATTGTACCCAAGAAGGTTTACATAGGTAAATGTTTGTCCCCTAGAACTAGAAAAAACTTGATTGATCTTCTTAGAAAATTCAGACATGTTTTTGCTTGGTCCTACGAAGATCTCAAAGCTTATAGAGATGACCTCTTTCAACATGAGATTCCACTAAAAGAAGGTAAAAAACCTTTTAGACAGAAATTGAGACCTGTTAACCCTACCTTGGCACCTAAAATGCAAGGAGAACTTAAGAAAATGATGGATGCTAGAATAATCAAGCCTATTAGACACTCCACTTGGGTTTCAATTTTTGTGCCTATCAGAAAGAAGAATGGTGACATCAGGATTTGTGTTGATTTTAGAAACCTTAACATAAATTCTCTAAAAGATAACAATGGATTACCAAATATGGAGAACATGTTGCAAAAGGTCACTGGATCTGAATTAATGTCAATGATGGATGGCTTTACTAGTTATAATCAGGTTATGGTTAAAGACACAAAGAAAATTAAAACTAAATTCACAACCCCATGGGGGACATATGTTCATGTGAGGATTCCTTTTGGGTTGACTAATGCTGGTGCCACTTTCCAAAGGGCCATGGATGTAGCCTTTGCAAATTTCATTGATAGGTTTATGGTGGTATATCAAGATGATCTAACAACATTCTCAGCTAAGGAAGAACAACATTGCCAACATCTAGAAAAAATATTCATTAGAGCATTAGAGTATGGGGTTTCTTTGAACCCAAAGAAATGTTCTTTTGGTGTGGTAGAGGGAAAACTTCTAAGGCACATTCTTTCAAAGGATGGAGTAAGGATAGACCCTGAAAGAGTGGAAGCTATTGATAAATTATCTCTACCAAAGAATATCAAAGGAATTTAGTCCTTTTTGGGACAAGTCAATTTCTTAAGGAGATTTATTACAAATTTTGCAAAAAGTAGCATTCCCATATCAAGAATGTTAAAAAAGGGAGCCAAAGTTGAATGGAATGTTGAAGTAGTGCAAGCTTTTAATGACATTAAAGGGGCTATCAAGCATGCCCCAATTTTGAAAACACTGGATTATAGAAAACCTATGCAGATCTTTTCCTTTGCATCTGCCCATACTGTTGCAGTAGTACTATTATAGAAAAATGCTGATGGTTTTGAACAACCTATTTCTTTTTTTAGTAAGACCTTACAAGCAGTAGAACTAAACTATGACATTATTGAGAAACATGCTTATGCCTTAGTAAAGGCTATCAAAACATTCAGGTGTTATCTAGTTGGAGCCATAGTGGTTGCCTATGTTCCAAGTGCCATAGTTAAGATATCTTGGTCCAGAAAGAAGTTTCAAGAAGAAGATGTAGATGGATCAATAGAATTCAAGAGTTTAATATTGACATTCACATTACAAAGTTGGTAAGAGGGTTGGGCCTAGAAAAGTTGATGGCTCAAAGCAATTTGACTGCAAACCAAATAAACATGTTGGAGGAAGATTAGAGACCTTTTGTGTGTAACATGGATTTTTGTGAATGGTATAAGGATATTGTTAAATATTTGCAAAAGATGGTTTTACCCCCTAAATTAGATGATAACAAGAAAAGAACTATTAAGATTCATTCCATAAGGTATGCAATTATAAGTGGTGAGTTATGGTGGAGGAGCAATGAGGGTGTCTTGCTTAGATGTGTAGATTAGGATAAGGCCAAGCTTTTGATGGATGAAATGCATAATGGGATTTGTGGAGGACACTATATGGAAAAAAATACAGCCCACAAGATCATCAGGTCAGGTTTTTCATGGCCATCACTTTTCAAAGATACCCATCAGTTTGTAAAAAAGTGTGACCCTTGTCAAAGATTTGCAGGAAAATTGAAATTTAGTGGAAACTTGCCTCTCAAACCTGTTAATGTCCAAGCTCCTTTCCAAAAGTGGGGTATGGATTTCATTGGTGAAATCCCTAAAAAGTCCAATGGTGGACATTCCTATATCTTGGTAGCAACTGACTACTTCACTAAGTGGGTTGAAGCAATCCCTTCAAAGAGAGCAACTAGTAAGGTGGTAATAGATTTTATGATGCAGAATATCCTTACAAGATTTGGTTGCCCAGAAACCATGGTGGTTGATAATGCAATGTGCTTTAGGTTAGAGGAGTTTGTTGACTTTTGTCAGGACAATGGTATTAAAATCTCATACTCATCTCCCTACCATCCACAAGGCAATGGCTAGGATGAATCTAGTAACAAGAGTCTTATCAAAATTTTGAAAAGAGTATCAGATAAGATTAAAAGGGCCTAGGATTCCAAGTTGTTGCAAGCTTTATGGGCAGACAAGGTTATAGTAAAGAAAGAAATAGGGTGTGCCCCTTTTGACTTAGTCTATGGGATTAATGCAAGATTGCCCTAGAACAATTTGTTATAGATGTATCAATTCATACAAGCATATGATGATGATATGGAAGATGAAATGACTATTAGGATAAATGATTTGATTCAATTGAATGAGGTAAGAAATGATGCACATGTTAAAATGAGAAGATGCAAGCCTAGTGCAAAATCTTGTATGACAAAAGGACTACTCAGAGAAATTTTGTGAGTGGTGACTTGGTCCTGATGTGGAATGCAATATTAGAAGATAAAGGAAAGCATGGGAAATTTGATCCCATCTAGTTAGGCCCATATATCATTGAAGAGAAATGGGGAACAAGTTCATAACTATTAAATAATCTGACAGGAGAACTCATGGAATTGCCAGTTCATTGGCAATTCTTAAAATTTTACTTTTCTTAAGTGACTTTCTGAGTCTCTGTGTAGGTTTAGGTTTAGGGTTTTATATGCAGCTCTTTGTTGCCAGTCAAATTTTTGTTTTGGTTTTCTCTTCTAGGAGATTCCAGTTTTCTCATTGTATCTGCAGGAGATACACATCCCCAAGCATGAGCCACTATTAGCACTATTCTAAAATTTTTCATCCTCATGCTAAAACTTTTGAAAATTTGGTTCTTAGACCTAATTGTGGGGTTTTATAGCTAAAATCCTAAGTTTGATGGAAACCCTAGCTGGTCTTAGCATTGTTATGTTTGAGCATTACCCTTTTGGCTCATTAAAATTTCCAAATAAACATGTGCAATATTGACCCCTTTTAAAGTGACCACTTTACATGTTATACTGCTAGGTTGTCGAATGGGGTCCCTTTTAATAATTCTTTCAAAGCCTAAGTTTTCTATAAATTTTTCCAAGTGACTAAACTTTTGAAATGAGTGGTTTTCCTTAAATCTTAAGGCTCCTTTTTGTTAGAATTTTTGACATGCGATTTGGTGACAAGAGGACATCTATCCAAGCAAGCTCATCTTTGAAGCCTACTGTTGAGTAAACAAAGGAGTGCATCAATGACTGTCATTATACCATTGGGTCAAGTTGATTTCTTTTTAAGCATTGTGGTATAGCGATAGGCATCCGATCAAGTTTTTACTGACAGTGGTAGGTTCTGGCTTGTCAGTCTTTGTGGCATTTCTCTTAGGTTGACACCTATTTTAGGTGACGTAATAGCTATGGGGTTAGAATTTTTCAAAGGATAAAACACAGATTAATCTTACGGTTTTCATTATACCATTGATGAAATTTGTGAAGTATTTAAGCCTTGTGGTATAGCGATGATCGTTCGATTCTCTATGAAGGATGAGATAGAAAGTGGGCCCTAAATTGCCATGTCACACTGACATGTTTGCTTTCGATTGGTTGAAATAGATTGTGATGTGGCAGTCGACAGGGTGTTTGGTACTGATAAAGAAAAGGAGAAGGGCCTGCCCACCTATTTTTGTAAATGTGGTAGTTTTTGACTCGATGAAGAATTAAGTGAAGTGTTAGTGTGGGGTCAGCTTTCTCAAACAATTAAGGCTCGAACAGATCTTGCGGTTGTTAGTATACTACTGGGATAAGGTGCATGATTTTTAAGGCCTGTGCTATAGTGATGACCATTGGATCTTGTTTAAAGGAGGTAACCTGTCAGCTATTAGTATGCTTGACACCAAGGAAAAAGTTAGGGTTTCGCTTACTAGTTTGTCCGATGTGGAATTTGTTGATTCGATGAAGGGTTCGAAAAAGAAAGGTGGGGTCATCACTTTGGGAAATGGTAAAGCATGATAAGTTGGAAAAGATCCTGTGGTTGTCATTACTCAGTTGATGTAAGATGTTCAGATCTTATGCCCACGCTTTAGCGACAAAATGACATATGTCTGCTCCGATCAAAGTAAAGTTAAGTTACTCATTTTCCCACATGTTTAAATTGAGTGGTTCTTATTGGTTGGAAACTAGTTTGGGGAAAATAACAAGAGCATTGTGCGGCTATTTTTGTTGACTGTCCAATGCACCGAAAAGAAAAGAGGATCAACGGTCCAAATTTAAATTTCTACTTTGTGACGTTGCTCGAGTCCTATGAATGTTGAGGCCACTAGTTTTCAGTAATGGAAAACTTAATGAGCTTTGTGTGGATGAATTGCAAATGGTTGGCAAGAAATTATATACCCCAATTTGATCATTGCATTCTTTACCTCTTTCATAAGAGTTTTGCCAAGCTGGATTATTTTCTGGAGCGATATCAAGCAGAGTTTTTCAGGTGCCTGGTAGGTCATAATTTTTGAATTTTTGAATTGTTTAGGTCTATGAGAAAGTTGTGAAGAAATTATGTTGCTAGATGGTAATATTTAGGGTTTTCTTTGGTATTTACACATTGTTTTAAAAAGCCATAGTTAAAATGCCTCCAAAGAGGGGTTTTTCTAGGAAAATAGAGTACAAAGACATGGGTGTTTTTGAGGACTTGATGCAATTGCTCCCACATTCAGATAATGGGGCAGCTGGACTAAAGGAATTGGTCCCAAGGAACGCTAGAGATTATGTGATTAGTGGGCTCCATGACAGAGGAAATTGGATGAGAGATGCTAGGGTGGGAGAGAATTATAATGGTCTTATTTTGTTCAAGTTAGCATATTCATAGAGGAATTCATGTGCCCCCCGTAGCAACATTTGGCAATTTGATATAGGAAAGTTGGTAGTTCCTGGAGTGTTTATGGATGTAGAATTGTTGATTCAGATTGCCAAATGTTATGATCCTATGAAAAAATGTGTCAAGGATGTGAATGGAAATAATTTAATTAGCATCACAGAAGATGAGATCAAGGAGGTCTTCTCATTGAATGAACCTTCTATTGGGTTAGAAAAAATAGATTTTAATGAATTCACTGAGGTGTATGAAGCTTAGAAAAATTACTTAAGGACAAGGCCTTTGAGGGATTTTATAGACCAAATTGGATCAATGTGTGTTATCAGCCCAAGTACACGAGAGCCTTTTAGGATGGATCTATTCAGTAAATGAGCATAGGGTTTTTATAAGTCTTTAACTTTAATCCTGGGTACTGATGAGGCCACTCATATGCCTGTTCCATAAATGTTCATGATGGTGCAATCTCTACATCCCCAATTGGCACTAATCTTTGACTTTGCCTCTCACTTAGCTGACCTAATCCATTAGGGATTGATGGGAATAAAGAACATGAAGGTTAGTAGGCCTTTTGGATGGTACTCTATGATGATGCATATGTTCTTGTACAAAGGTGAACAATTTTTCAGCTCAACAGTCAACATTGTCAAATAAAGGAATGGAGAAACCCTTCCAATTTAGTTATGGACTACAACTTTGTCATGGGATAAGCTAATGCTATTTTTATTGCTTTTGATAGGTATTTTGCCTGAAGGCTTAGAACATTGTTGTTTTTTGACAACTCAAGAATCCTAGGAATTGTTAAGATTGATTAGACCAAAAGAATATTGTCATATTTCCATAGTTCATAATTTTGGTGATATCATATTGTATCCAGTCTCCACAAGATTTAGGGTATATGGTTGCAGGAAGGCACCTTACATTTTGTGCTACCAAGTTCCATTGAAGATAGGATATGTAAAAATATTAAGGCAAATTAGTGACTTGCAGGAAACTGCTCTCACTGGTAAAGGAAGAGTGAATTTCTTCCCTATTATCACAATTGCCCATCAGTATGTTATCACTAAAGGAGGATGGGTGTATTTAAACCAGGTCTTGCAACCCTACAGAATTCCTACAGCTGTAGTAAGATGTGCAGACAATGAGGGTTTCTTGTCAAGAATGTTTAGGGAAAATATAAGATGTGCTCTTATGGAGCACCAGTTCAATTTTCTTGAGGATATAATAAGGAATGAGTTTTACCTCCAAAATTAAGAAATTAAGGAGAAGTGGGTGATCTATTAAAAGACTGTAGATTTTATCAGAAATTTTGATAGAACTTATGATCCATTGAAGGGTTTGAGCCATGGGCAAGAAAGGTAGAGGCTCTTATGGAGCATTTTGAAGGGATCATGCATGTAGTGAATGAGGAAAGAGCTACTATAAGCAAGACAAACCTTGAGAGAGCTAGGCAAATTTTAAGCTAGCCAGGATATACAAAATTGATTCCAAGGGGAGTTCATACTATACAAAGGAGAAGTGGTTACACTATTCTTCTACCAACATAGCAAGGAGGTGAGGATCTTCCTTCTACTTTAAGAGGAAAGAGGCCTATGGATGATCAAACAATGTAGGGATGCTCTCCAAAGAGGTAGAGACAAGAGGGATCAGGGTAAGAACAAAATGTTTATTCTCCTTCTTAATCCCCCTTACACTTAGATGAACATGGGGTAGTTGAGTAGTTGGTAAAAATGAGGAATGAGGGGAGCATTTTTGTTTCTAATGATGAATTACAAGAAGGAATGCTAGAGGCACCTAAGGAGGTTGCAATGGATCTTACTATTGCTGAATTTGAGGGTAAGAAAACTAACCCTATTTTGAAACAAGCTAGTGACTCTTTTGTTATTGATGACAAATTTTTAAAGACCAGGGCATTTTTTCAATTTTTATGGAGAATGAAGATAAATCAATTTAAATAGATTTGTGAAAAGAAGAAAGAAGAGTTCCCTAATAGGGACATAATAGAAATTGAAACTAAAACCAAGGGAGAGATGATAAAGTAGTTTGAGAAGATTACTCCTAAGGAGGGAAGGGCTATGGTCCATACTGTAGGGGTGCTGATTCTACCAGAATGGGATATTGCTAATGCAATAATTTTTGATCAAGTTAGGAAGAGCAAGATAAAGACTCTTGCTATTGTAGAACAAGCACAACAAGCCACTAGGGGTATTACTTTCTCAGATGATCATGTAGCCTTGGTAATGTGGTCCCTTAAGAGGGAAGAGAACAAAGGAAAAAGATAGGCTCTCTCTTCGGAGTATGCTAGAAATTTGTTAGTGCAATGAGTAGGTGAGACTTCTGGTGTAGAGGCTTCAAACCTCATTTTAGAGACTACCAAATTTAATGTCAAGGTGGTAGAAAATGATGCACAAGAAAAGGAAGAGCTGAGGCTTAAATTTGAAACTATCCTCAAGTCTTATAATGAGCTTAAGATAGAGCTGATCCAAAAGGACAAGTTAATTGCTGAATTGTCAGGACCAGAGGATCACAGGTCACCACAATTAATGATAGCTGACAGACCTACAGTGGCTTCTTCATCCATCCCTATCATTGAGTTTCTATTATCACCTTACCTAGAGACACACCTAGATGCAAGGCTTAGTTGGGAGAAGCAATAGTTGCTTGAGGAAACAAATCACTTCAAAAGAAAAAGGAAAGAATTGGACAGGCTGAGGGAAGAGCATCTGAAGGATAAGAGCTTGTTAGAGCAGAAGTATGAAGAAAAGGTAATCGAGGCTATGATGTAGTTTGCTACAAATTTGAATCCCACAGTCTTGTTTGATAATGCTAGGAGGCTAAGGATATTGCTTGTATCATTGGATAAGTATAAGAGTGAATTTGGACCAATTTTCAAGAAATGGATTGAGAGATCTCTGAATGTGAGATTATTTAGATGGTTGTGAAAGTCTCAAAATGATCCTGACCCTCTAATTAAACCATTGCACCAGAATGTGAAGAAGCTTGTAAAGCATGACATACTTTTGGGTGATTTTGAAAGAAAATCAAATTTGATGAAGAAATAATTGACACTCCCTAGCTATGACTTGATCCCAGGAGTTTTTAAGAAGAATGGTGAACTTAAGGAACTAATCAAGTGGAGAGCACAAATAGATGATGACTTTTATGCTAGAATGACTAGCATTTTGACTTTAGAGAATAATTTATTCTTTATTCATACTATTGAGACATTAATTTCTACCAAGTCTAGGTTTGATTTCATTCAGTGAGAGATTAGTCAATTGGAGGATAGGTGGGAACTATTATCCAGCAAAAATGTAGAATTTGCAAATTTTGAGTTCCCAAGTGAAGAGGTGCACAATAGATGGAGGTATCAGTACATACCTCATGCAAAAAAAGTAAATACTTCGCCTACCTCTTGAAACAAATGAAGATAGTAACCTTTTGAGTCATGAAGATTGTTGAGATGAAGAAAGGTATTTATTGCAGGAATGACAACGAAGATATTGCAATCAAATTTGTTGAAAGAAGTCAAGGACATAATTGAAGACATAAAGCAAGGCAGCTCATCGACAAATATCTCACCAATTTTGATCAATATATTTATTGTCAAACCAGTGGGCTTGTAAATTTTTTAGGTTAAAGTTTTGTAAACCCTAGAATGATAGGTAGCTTGTTGCATTTTGTTGTATATAAAGGATTTTCCATGATCATTCTAGGCATTGAGAGTTTAGGTGTTGAGAAGATAGAGATTTTGAAACCCTAACCCTCAGTCGAGGATTGTAACATTTTGTATTATTTTTCATCAAGCAATAGAGAAGAAGTACAGGTTGCTACTACTATCTTGCATGCTTATTGTTTAGAATATGATGTATACAAATGATCAAGGTTATACTTAATACAAATCTCAAATCTTTGTCTCTCCTTTTTATTTATTATGCGAATCTTTAAATCTTTCAGAGATTTATATGTATGTATTTTGCTTCAAGTTTTGATCTAGGGTTGGATTAAATATTGCTCATGGTGGGATACATGTTTACTGAATTTATTTGAGGATTTTCTATAAGTAGGAAAGAGTTGGGGTGTTTGTATTTATGTTCAAAGACCAAATATTCTTAAAACATCTTTGTGTTAATTCTATCTTCTGATATTTTGCCCAATGGATAAGGCATTGGCCTGTATTTTCCTATCTTTGCTTTGTGGGGAATGATCCAAATCTTTGTAATCCTAAACATATAATCAATACCAGTCTTTTAAAGTTTTATTTACTTTATATAAGTTTTTTTATCTAGTGATGGAGAGTCAATGAATAATAGGTTGTTATTTAGTACTTTCTCACTGTCATCTGTTGTAAGATCTAGTATTAAGTAAAGAATAGAGTTGAATCTATTGGATTAGGTGTACCTACCTTGGTTTTGCAGAGCCAGAAGTGAAGAGGGAAGTCTTGTCCCTATAGTTGGTCTAGTTGCTTATGGATTTCCCACATTTGGAATTAAACCCTCCTTAACATTAGTCATAAGCATACTGGTATCTCATGGAGTGTAAAATCTTTTGAAGAACCAAAAATTACCTCTTACTATCTTTGGTAAGCCAAGAACAAAATCCATACTGATGTTAGTCCAAGGTTTCTTAGGTACAAAAATCAGTGTATACAATCTAGTATTTTGACTTACTCCTTTTTTTACTTGACAAATTCCACAACTTTTCACAAATTTCTGAACATTTTTATACAACTGTGGCCAAAATTATTTCTCTTTAAGAAAATTCAAAGTTTTATCAATACCAAAATGTCTAGCCAAACCACTACTATGTTTCTCCTTTATCAAATTAGTTCTCATTTGTCCTCTCGATATACATAACTAAATACCTTTAAACAAAATACCTTCTTGAATGAAATACTCTTCCCATTTTGTACTTGGTTGATCTTGGATAGGTGCTCTGCACTTTCTCCATGGCTCAAAAAAATCAAGATCAGTTTCATACAAAATCTCTCATCTCATCAAAACCAAGAACTTCAATTTTCATCTCGATCATCAAAGATCTTCTACTCAATGCATCAACAACTGGGTTAGTGACTCCACTTTTATGTTTTATCACAAATGTATAACTCTGCAAGTACTCAACCCATTTCATATGTCTCTGACTCAACTTATTCTGACTACCCAAGTATTGTAAAGCATTATGATTAATATACAACACAAATTCACTCGGTATCAAATAATGTCTCCATTTCTCCAGTGCTTGAACAATAGCATATAATTCTTGATCATACACATAACATTTCCTTCTAGCATCATTCAACTTTTCACTAAAGAAAGCAATAGGTTTACCTTCTTGACTCAACACAGCTCCAATTGCACTACCACTTGCATCACATTCCACTTGAAATACCTAATTGAAATTAGGCAATGCCAAAATAGGAAATTCAACAACCTTCCGCTTCAGAGTCTCAAAAATTTTATTAGCTCCATGTGTCCACTTGAATTCTCTTTTATCTCCTCTCATAGTCTCAGTCATAGAATTACAAATTGAACTAAAATTCCTTATGAAATTTTGGTAAAAACTTTCCAAACCATGAAATGATCTTACCTCACTAGAATTCATAGGTGTAGGTCAATTCAAAATAGCTTCAACCTTTTTAGGATCCATCTTCAAACCATTAGTTGAAACTACAAATCCCAAATATACAATCTCCTCTTTCATAAATGAACACTTTTTCAGATTTATCAGTAACTTTTCTTCTTTTAGTCTTTGCAACACTTGTCTAACATGAAACAAATGTTCTTCTTTGGTCTTACTAAATATAATAATATCATCAAGATATACAATCACAAACTTACCCAAGAATTTTTTCAGAATTTCATTCATTAACCTCATAAAAGTACTCGGTGAATTTTCTTTTCGTAAACTTTACCCATATGCTTCTCTATGGTGTCAAATTTAGCTACAACCTCTTTTCATTCTTATTTATCTAGCTAAAAATCTTACATATATTAGGAATGAATGCTAAATGTTTGGCAGCTATTCTGTAGCAGTTGTTGTTGTATTCATGACTATGATTGTCATTGATGTCAATACAGTGATTTACTGGAGACTTGCAGAGAAGCAGACAGTGTTTGGATTAGCGCATGTGGGATATTGTAGTTGGAGATATGTGATGTTGATGATATACTCTTTGATATTTTATATGTGTATGGTTAAGAGCACAAATAGTAATTCATTTATTCATGAAAGTTATGAGCATTTTGGTGGAAGCAGTATTCAGGCAGTGTTCCTGAGTAGCGGTTTGTGGAAATCGGATGATATCTCCTAATCGGGATGGAATCTAATTTTGTGAATTTGAAGGGAAGTTGAAGACACATTTTTAGTGACATGGATGATAGTGCAAACTTCGAGGTCACATGAGTGAAGAATTATTGTAGTTGGAAGCTGACAATTTTGTGTAATTTTGATGTAGCATGTGGAAACTTTTATTTTGTAATTATATGCCAACTCATTTGTAATTACTTGAGTGTGGTATAAAGGAAGGAATTTTTTTCCTTTTTTTAATATGGTTGGATGTGTTGATGTATGCATGAAGTGAAGAAAAGAGCTAATGTAGTTGTGAAAGTGAATTTGTGAAGGAAGACATGCGAAGTACATAGATCTAAAATTGAGATCTGGTGTAGCAGAGAGTGTGGTTTGGCATAGTAAGGAAGGAGGTAACATATTTTCTATTATTCTATTGAGTAATACAAAGATCAGTTGGACAGTGTGTTAAGTGATCTTACCCTAAAGCTGTTTGGGCAGTGGGTCCTTTTGTCTTCCATAACTCTTAATAGGGTTAGAATCTTTTAATAGGGATTCAAAACCTCCTAACAGGGATTCATATGTACTAAATGTATTTCATAAGACTCCTAATAGAGTCCATCCTTTCATAAGGAATATTCATATTAGTGCATCTTTTTTGGGCATCATTCTCACCGGGGTTTACTCTTTGATCAAGAGGTTCCCTAGTCAACATATATTGTGTCCTTGTGTTATTGTGTATGAATATCTTTCTATGGTTGGTAATTATATTGCTTACATGGTTTAATGCCATTGAAGTTGATATAAGTTATAATTATCAGATAACTAATTCAACCCCCCCTCTCAGTTATCTTGGTGGACTTTACTTTCTAATAATTGGTATCAGAGCGGTAGGTCCTTGAAAAGGAAGTTTAACAGCTTAAGGAGATCCATGGAAAATTTTAGAAAAGAAAGCCCTAAGTTTGATGGAGTAAATTTTGACATCTGGAAAGAAAAGATGAAGACACACCTACTGTGTTTAGGACTAGGTTATTGGTTGATTACAAAGAATGATAAGACTATCGTTGAAGAGGACAATCTTGAAACATGTACTACCAATGAGAGAGATCTATTCATGTGTAACATACTTGCAAGAGAAGCACTTTTGACAGCCCTTCCAGAGAATGAGTACAGTTAGGTAAAATGTTTGAAAAAATCTTATGAAATTTGGAAAGCTTTACACTCTACCTTTGAAGGTGATGAACATGCAAAAAGTGTTAGATTACATAATTGGATATGTGGATTTGAAGATATAAGAATGATGGAAGATGAATCTATTAGAAGTTATATTGGTAGAATGTCAAAAATTGTTACAGGTATAAAATCTTGTGGAGGAACAAAGACAAAGAATGAAGTGATATGGAAAATTTTGAGAACATTGACTCTTGTATTTAAGCATACAATAAAGATGATTGAATAAGTTATACCTTGTACTACAAACTTTACAAGAGAAACTCTTCTTGGAAGATTGGAAGCAGTAGAGATGAACCTGAGGTTATCAGGAGACTTGCCTAGAATGGAGACAACATTTAGTGCTCTTAATGTTCACCCTACTTTTTCAAGAAGCATCAGTGTGAGCGGAGATTATACTAGCAACAACATATCTAGAAATGAAGAAGACAAAAAGATTTAAGAAGGTATTGCCTTGCTTTTGAAGAGAGAACCAGACAGTAAGAAAATATTTAAATGTTGGAGTTGTCAAGAATATGGTCATTTTGCATCTAAGTGTCCTAAGAGAGTTAAAAAGTACAGAAACAATTTCAAACCTAAAAGATATAAGAAATTTTATTATGCTAATGATGAAGATCTTGAAACTAGTATAGAGAGAACTCTAAGTGAAAGTGATACTGAGAATAATGATGACATAGGATTTGTAGGAATTAAAGAAGAGAATCTTGAAACTGATGTTAAGGAAGAAAAATCCTTAGTTTCTCAAGTTGAAAAGAAAGCTGATTGGATTATAGATAGTGGTTGTTCACATCATATGACTGGAGACATGAAAAAGTTCATAAAGTTTAATGATTATGATGGAGGAGTTGTTAGAGTTGGAAACAATGCACCTTGCTTGATTAAAGGTATTTGATCTATTACTCTTGATGGAAAGACTAATACTGATTATGTTTATTTTGTGGATGGATTGAAACATAATCTTTTAAGTGTTGGAAAGTTAGTTGATAAGGGATATCAAGTTTGGTTTACTAAGAAAACTTGTGTGATAAAGGATAAAGATGGAAATCTGATTGGAACTGGATCTAGAACTAGAGGTAATGTATTTCAGTTGAATCCCACTGAGATGACATGTTTGATTACTAAAATTGATGACAATTGGTTATGGCATAGAAGGTTTTGTCATATAAACTTTGACAACATTGTGAAAGTAAGTACTACACTTGCAGTAAGGAATTTGCCTAAAATTATGGATCCTACTAACATGATTTGCAAAGAATGTGTGATGGCTAAATAGAAGAGAAGTTCTTTTCCCAGTAAGAAGTTTACATCTCTAGAAAAGTTGGAGATTGTTCATACAGATTTGAGCAGTCCTACTAGGACTAGAGGATTCTATGGAGAAAGGTATTTTATGATTCTTGTTTATTCATCTTGTTTCTTACTACTTCTCCTTGTTCATTCATCTTGTTTCTGAATACTCATTTAGTTCCAAAAACATTCTTGTCTTTAGGTCTAGGGACCAATTCCCATGTCTTGTTCTTTTCAATCTAATCAAGTTCTTCTTGCATTAGTCCAAATTTCATCTTCACAAGCTTCACTAGTAGTTTTAGGTTCAATTTGAGAAATCAAACATAAAAGTACTCGGTGAATTTTCTTTTCATAAAATTTACCCATATGCTTCTCTATGGTGTCAAATTTAGCTACAACCTCTTTTCCTTCTTATTTATCTAGTTGAAAATCTTACATCTATTAGAAATGAATGCTAAATGTTTGGCAGCCATTCTATAGCAGTTGTTGTTGCATTCATGACTATGATTGTCATTGATGTCAACACAGTGATTTACTGGAGACTTGTAGAGAAGCAGATAGTGTTTAGATTAGCGCACATGGGATATTATAGTTGGAGCTATGTGATGTTGAGGATATAATCTTTGATATGTTATATGTTTATGGTTAAGAGCATAGACAATAATTCATTTATTCATGAAAGTTATGAGCATTTTGGTGGAAGCAGTATTCATGCAATGTTCCTGAGTAGCGGTTTGTGGAAATCAGATGATATCTCCTAATCGAGATGGAATCTAGTTTTACATAGTTGAAGGTAAGTTGAAGACACATTGTTAGTGATGTGGATGATAGCACAAACTTTGAGGTTGCACGAGTGAAGAATTATTGTAGTTGGAAGCTAACAATTTTGTGTAATTTTGATGTAGCGTGTGGAAAATTTTATTTTGTAATTATATGTCGACACATTTGTAATTACTTGAGTGTGGTATAAAGGAAGGAATGTTTTTCCTTGTAATATGGTTGGATTTTTTGATGTATGCATGAAGTGAAGAAAAGAGCTAATGTAGTTGTGAAAGTGAATTTGTGAAGGAAGACATGCGAAGTACAAAGATCTAAAATCGAGATCTGGTGTAGTAGAGAGTGGAGTTTGGCATCGTAAGGAAGGAGGTAACATATTTGCTATTATTTTGTTGAGTAATACAAAGATCAGTTGGAAAGTGTGTTAAGTGATCTTACCCTGAAGCTATTTGGGCAGTGGGTCCTTCTGTCTTCCATAACTCTTAACAGGGTTAGAATCTTTTAATAGGTATACATATGTATTGAATGTATTTCATAAGACTCCTAATAGAGTCCATCCTTTCACAAGGAATATTCATATTACTGTATCTTTTGTGGGCATCATTCCCACTGGGGTTTACCCTTTGATCAAGAGGTTCCCTAGTCAACATATCTTTTGTCATTGTGTTATTGTGTATGAATATCTTTCTATGGTTGGTAATTATATTGCTTACATGGTTTAATGCTATTGAAGTTGATAGAAGTTATAATTATCAGATAACTAATTCACCCACCCTCTTAGTTATCTTGGTGGACTTTACTTTCTAACAACATCTGCATTCTACCGGAGGCTCCCCTTCAATTGGATTATCCACTGGTTCAATGAATGAATACTTTAACACCCATTCTACTTGAAAATTCCTCGACAGATCCCACATTCTATCATTCTTTGATTTGAATTTTATTTTCTTCCCCACACCATCATCTTCTCTAACATTCTTAGTCTCATCCAAGTCAATTATATCATTATGGATACTCTAGGTATTTAATTGAAAATCTTCTTCAAGTTCATCGTGATTTGAGATATTAGGTTCGCTGACTTCTTCATTATGTCATGTAGGTTAAACCTCAGGTTGTGAATCTTGAAAATCTTCTTGTGATGAAGTTGTTAGGAATGAATGCAAAGTATTTTGGCAGTCATTCTGTAGCAGTTGTTGTTGCATTCATGACTTGGATTGTCATTAATGTCAACATAGTGATATTCTGGATATCAGCAGGAAAGTAGGTACAGTTTTGTTTTGCACACATGTTGTATTGAAGATTGGCTGTTGTGTAGTTGATGGTATGTTCTTTGGTGTGTTATTAACCTAAGGTTAATAGCACAAAAAGAAATTCATTCATTTATGAGAGTTATGAGCATTTTGGTAAAAGCAGTGTTTAGACAGTGTTTCTGTGAAATGATTTTTAGAAATCAGAGGATATCTCTTAGCTGGGATGGAATTTGATTTTGCATAGTTAAAGAGATGTTGGAGACTCATTAATGATGATGTGGTTCATAGCACAAACTTTGAAGATATGTTTGGAGAAAGTTACAGTATCTAGAAGCTGACAGTTTTATGTGAAATTTTGTGTGTAGCGTGTAGAATTTATTATTTTGTAATTGAGGACCAAATCATTTGTAATTATTTGAGTTTGGTAATAAGAAGGAATTTTTTCCTTGTTTCAATATGATCTATGAAGGTTGAGATGCGAATATATGCATGAAGTGAAGAAAAGAGCTAATTTAGTGATGAAGGAAGACTTGTGAGTACAAAGATCTGGAATTGTGATCTTGTGTAGCAGAGAGTGTGGTTTTGGCACAATGTGAAGGAGGTAATATATTTCATATTATTCTATTAAATAATTCTAAGATCTTTTGGACTTTGGGTTCAGAAATCTTGCCTTGAAGTTGTTTGGTCAATGGGTCCTTCTGTCTTCCATAAACTCTTAACCGGGTTAGAATCTTTTAACAGGGATTCAAAATCTCCTAATAGGGATTTATATGTACTGAATGTATTTCATAAGACTCCTAATAGGGTCCATCCTCTAACAAGGAACTTTCATATTAGTGCATCATTTTGTGGGCATCATTCCCACCGGGGTTTACTCTTTTCAAGAGGTTCCCTAGTCAACATATCTTGTGTTATTGTGCAATTGTGTATGGTTATCTTTCTATGGTTGATTAGTACATTAATCATATTGTTTAAAGTAGTTGAATGGTTAAATTATCAGATAACTAATTCACCCCCCCCCTCTCAGTTATCTTGGGGATCTTTACTTTCTAACAGAAGTAGCTTCCCAATTTTGGCCAGAAACATTTCCAACACCATGACCAAAGTACGATGATAAGGTTCTGCATTTTGTTGGCTTCTCTTGGCTTTCCCCATATGCTAGAGCCTTACCCTTATTCTTGTTTGACATCTAGATTCTTCAACAAAATAAAGGAAACTAGCCTACCAGTGGAAAACAAATGTAAAAAAAAGTATACTTGTTGAAGAAGTGACAAATAACAATAGAACTATAATATATAATGTTTACATAGTCACAGAATAATAATCACTTACCTTTCCCTCAAATTCAATTGCAGTCGCGACTTGCCAAAGCGGTAAAGACTCAACAGTCTAAAATTTGCTATCGATCAAATTAAACTGATCCAAATTGTGTACAATAACATTGATGTATGATTGTATTTATACTAATATATTTTGGGGAATTGGGCAGGAGGTATTAGGTCAGTGTCCAAAAATTTGGCAAAGTCCGCATAATTATAACACATCTTGTCTTATTTCCTAGGTGATGCTGGGTCGTCCAATACCTTAGTATGATTAATAAAGGTCGTGAAAACCCATCGATTTGAGACATGCATCCGTAAAATGGTTGGCAAAGTTAGGGCCTATATATATATATATATATATATATATATATATATATATATATATATATATATATATATATATATATATATATATATATATATATATATATATATATATATATATATATATAACTATTGGTGAATATAGGCCATCCATTTGGGGCCGCATTGAAATTATAGGCAAATTTTAAAAATATATCATGCCCAAAATGTATATTCCATTGGTGATAATGTGAAATAAATGGACAAAATTTAATAAATTGCTGGGTGATGGACCCGGGCATTGGACCCAATTTTAATAAATGCGGGGCGATAGGGTCAATCCCATATGGGAAAAATATTCACCAATTCCTGGGTTGCAGATAGGCGACATTCACCAAATGGTGAATAATCACCACTAAAGTTTTCATTGAGTTACCACTCATACAAACCTTCTTTTGTCTTGAAAGTAGTCTTCCACTCATCAACTTCTCTGATTCTAATATGATGATACCCACTTTTCAAATCAATCTTTGTCAAATACTTTGCTCCAGTCAAACTGTCCATTATGTCATCCATTCTTGGTATAGGAAACCTATACTTCACTATTATCTTATTGATTGCTCTGGAGTCAATACACATTCTCCATTCTCCATTATTTTTAGGTGCCAATACCACAAGTATTGTACAAGGACTCAAAATTTCTCTGATCAAACCTTTATCCAGCAACTCTTGAATCTACCGGTTCAATTCTTGATTCTCAGTATGTGTCAACTGATGAGGAGCTTTATTTGATAAACTAGCTCTAGGGATTAGATCCATGTAATGATCAATACTTCTCTTCAGTGGAAAACCGTTAGGTACACTATCAAAAATGATATCATTCTACTCGATAAGTAACTTATTAATCTCCTTAGGGGCATTATCCTCTATTTTCTTAGTTTGTTAGGAATCAAAGCAAAACATACATCATTCTTCTTCAAATCCTTAAAAAATTTTCTTCCTTCCATCAAGCAAACTTTCACAGATGTGCAAACATTACTAATAGGTTCTTCCATCAAAGGTAATAAGATTTGTTTTCTCCCATCAGCCACAATAGTATACTTATGCAATCTACCATCATATATAGCATGTCTATCATATTGCCAAGGTCTACCCAACAAAATATGACAACAGTCCATAGGCATGATATCACACAACACCTTATCATAGTACTTTCTAATCTTTAACTTCACATAACATTGTTCACTTACCAAGAGTGTATGCTCATCTTTGATCCATGAAATTTGATAGGGCTTTAGATGTTCTAACCTTTCCAACTACAACTTTGTGACCATGTCCTCAGATGCCAGATTCTTTGAGCTACCACTATCAATGATTACCTTCCAAACTTTGTCAAAAACTATACATCTGGTCTTGAACAAACTTTTCCTTACCAGATTTCATTTTTACTTTCATTCCATAGTGCTCTTCTTACCATCAAGTTATTTTCCTTCTCAGGTTCATTCGGTGACTCTTCTTGCACCAGAGCATTTCTACTGCTACTAGCCTTCTTCCTAGCATGTGTACATTTAAAAGATCTATGTCCTTCTCCACAATTGTAACAAGTTCCCCAAAAATTACCTCTGCTATAACCACCTTAGTAGTTACTACCTCTACCTCTAAATTAACTTTGACCTTTCCACTCGGTCTTGCCTTTATCCAGATTTGTCTTTTCAGGTTCAGATCTACTATTTTCACCATAAGATCTACCTCTTCCTCTAGGGAATCTACCACCTTGACCTCTTTGTCTTTGCTCATGTATTTTTTTCAATTTCTCCTTAGCTTTCAATGCAAATTGATAAGCCTCTTCAATGTTCTCTAACTTGACCAAACTGATTTCCTCTTGGATGGAAACTCTCAAACCATTCAGGTATTTAGAAATTCTCTCCACATCATCCTCATCATGTCTAGATTGTTAGAAATAGGGAATACTAAGAGGGGGGGTGAATCAGTATTGTACAAGCTTTATCTTTTTCCCAATTATGGATATAATAGATTATCTTTATACATGCATAACATAAGAAGCTAAACAATATGCATAGAAATAAAGAACTCATAACACATGATATGTTCTCAAGGAAACCTTGGCCAAGGGAAAACCCTGATGGGGATGGTACCCACAAAGATTCACTAATCAAAAGTATACAGTTAAGGATGTTAACCCTGTTAGGAGTCTATTACAAGCATATAGTGTATCAGTCCTAATTAATTGACCATAGGCCTTGTTAGAAGCCTCAACCCTGTTAGGAGTTGTCAATACAAAATCCAATTACTAGATGAGCCCACTGCCCAAACAAGTAATGTACAATGTATATTGATTACAAAAATGGATTAAGGTATATAACCTTATGCTTCTTGCATTAATATCTTTTTGCTGCTCTTACATTCACATCATTTCATTACAATATTACCACATATCTCTTTTTCTTCTTACAATTACATATTACATATATATAAGTTATTAAGGATAATTACTTTACATGGTTGGATTCCATATATATTTATCCAAGAGTTAACATCTAGGATTTCATCCCTTTATATTGTTAAGTCATTATTTTGATAAAAAAAATAATCCCTTAACTCTTTACCAATTCTGCCTTCAAGTTTTGTCCTATTGGCTTAACACTGTCTTCGGTAAAACTATCATAACTAATTCCGTACATGCCATATTGACTTGTGCTCTAAGATGGGTCATCATTAGTCATCATAGAGTCTATGTTCAAGTGCACAAGCATTGAATTTACTCCAGTCAAAGTCGCAAACAAAACTATATCCTGGTGCATTGGTGAAAACATTATCTTACACTTAGACAAATTTGCAATGCGCTTTACTATACTTTCTCTTTGACCTATGTGATCTTCATGTTGATCATATGTTTCCATAATGACACAATATATGTACTCACTTCAACCAAATTGCCAACACAGATCTGATATCTAATCTATAAAATTCCTCTGTATACTCTTTTACCAAGCTATCTTTCTTTCTTATACTTTGCATTTGCCTAACTAGGTTAATCTGATAATCACAAGGTAAGAAATTTCCTTTCAATTTATTCACCATTTTATTCCATACCTTGATTTTGTCTTTGCCTTTCTTTTTCTGATCCAATTGTAGATGTTCCCACCATAAGGATGCATGACCTTTCAACCTTGTGCCTGCAATTTTCACCTTCTTTTCCAAAGATACATTTTCATACTCAAAATAATTTTCCATTTTAGTGATCTAGTCTATCAATTCATCAAAATCCAATTTCCCACTATATTCAGGAGGATTGAAATGTGGTGTTGACTTCAAACTTGTCAAAGCCTTCAAGAATCTTTCCTCACCCTGATCCATCATAGGCACAGGTTCTATCTCACCTTGTTCCACTTCAACTTCATCATCACTAACATATTCAAGATGTCTGCCTCTTCTTTGGGCTATTTCAATAGCTTCTAATCTAGTAGCAAGTTGTCTCAACATGCCTACCAATCCTGGATCCGCTTCTCACCTCCCATGAACCATCCTGAAAACCCTCTACAATTATAGGTCAAATTACAATCTGCTACCTCACAACGATTCAACTAGGGCTTCACAAGAAGGAACCTAAAAACCTAGATCTAGATCTCACCTCACTCTGATACCACCTAACACAATGGCATGGAAACCTAAGGGGCCAAACTATGGCACACCCTAAAGATCCAGCCTACTCAACAACATGCGGAAGCAACAATAATAAGAACAGTGAGAGAGATAAAGCAAGATGATTGATATATTAACTTCATTCAATTTGATTCATACATGCTAGGTTGTAAGGCCTTCCTGGCTATAGCCAAATATTACAATGAATTATAGAAGTCCTCAAACATGCGAGGATATGCCAACAATCTTGTTTCTACTATCTCCTATCTTCCATCTAAAATTGACTCCCTAAACTCTAGTCAAACAACTATACTTATACAAGAGGCTACCGAACTGAGTTGGCCTTCAGATCCATAATCAAAAAAAGGAATGGTCAGATCTGGGACCACATGCTTCCCAATGATAGATACCAACATTAAATCCATGACCCAAAATCAATGCACAATTTAGCCTCAAAAGAAACTCAAAATAAACTACTCGGTAAGCATGGATGATCGAGGAATAAAAAAGCATCACCGAGCGCCAGTGAAAAAACCAACTGCCCATGAGATAATCGACCACACTCAGTAACCAAAGGAAATCGACCAACTATCGACCAACTCGGTCAAAGAAGGAACCAAGCAACATAGACAAACCCAAATATGTTTTTGGTGACACAAGATTTCCAAGGACCCAAGATTCTCCTGCATCAGAACTTTACAAGGAAGAGTGCAATCAATTAGATGTTTCATATCTCAGCTAGCAAACATATCACAACCTTTCACAAAAAAATTACATAAAGGTGTGACTTTTGCATGGAAAGAGAAATGTGAAAAGAACTTCAATCATATCAAGCAATATTTATCAAATCCTCCTATTTTGATGCCTCCTATTCAAGGGAAGCCATTGATTCTATATGTCTCTACCATAGATACATCATTGAGGGCATTAATAGAACAACACAATAAAAAGAAGAAGGAAAGAGCTATTTATTATATCAGAAAAACATTGGTAGCATATGAGAAGAACTATTCCATGATTGAAAAAGCTTGTCTAGTTGTGATCTTTGCATTACAAAAACTGAGACACTACATGTTAGGTCTATTAGAAATAGGGAATATTGAGAGGGGGGGTGAATCAATATTCTAAAAACTTTATCTTTTGCCCAATTATGGATATAGAAGATTATCTTTACACATGCATAATATAAGAAGCTAAACAACATGCATAGCAATAAAACTAAAGAACTCATAACACATTATTTGTTCTCGAGGAAACCCTGGCCAAGGGAAAACCTCGGTGGGGATGGTACCCACAAAGATCCACTAATCAAAAGTATCTTGTTAAGGATGTTGACCTTGTTAGGAGTCTATTACATGCATATAGTGTCTCAGTCCTGATTAAGGGACTATAGGCCTTGTTAGAAGCCTCAACCCTATTAGGAGTTGGCAGTACAAAAAGTGATTACCAGATGAGCCCACTACCCAAACAAGTAATGTATAATATTTAATGATTAAAAAAGTAGGTCAAGGTACATAACCTTATACTTTTTTCATCAATATCTTTTTGCTTCTCTTTCACTATCGCTATTACATACATTCGTTCCTTCATCATCTGTCCTTCTTACAATTTACAATTACATTTATACAAGTTATTAAGATTAATAACTTTCTAGTCAGATATCATATTAAAAAATAACTTTATCCAAGGGTTAACATATAGGATGTCATCCCTTTATATTTTTAAGTCATTATTTTGATAAAAAAAAATAATCCCTTAACTCTTTACCAATTTTGTCTTCATATTCTATCCTGTAGGCTTAACACTGATTTTAGAAAAACTGTCATAACTTCTTCCATACATGCCATACTGAATTGCACTTTGAGATGAGTCTTCAATAGTCACCATAGATTCTATTTTCAAGTGCACAAGCACTAAACTTACTCCAGTCAACATCGCAAATAAAATCTATCTTTAGGTTCACTGGTAAAAATACACAGTCTCATACTTAGACAATTTCGCATTGCACTCTGATATACTAGCTCTCTAACCATGCGATCTTCATGTAGATCATATGTTTCCATAATGACAATATCTATGTAACCAACTTAGCCAAATTGCAAAGAATCTCCCCCTTTGTCATTGGTGGCAACATATGAGAAAATTGGCTAAGTCTTACAACTTCAAAATCTCAAAATTGTGGCCATAGTATAAAATATATATACTATCCTTATAACTCCTCAAAAATCTTATCTCTAATACATTAATCCCCCTAAGAGTATCAATTATTATCATTTTCTTATCAATTTTCTGCTATATATCTCTCCCGCTTTGACAACAATGACAAAATAAAGGTAAGGAGGGTTACAAAATTGTATTCTCAAAAAGCTATACCTTAATTCAATATTGCAAAGCTGGTAGGCTCACAACACAATCTGAAAAATCAATTTTTATAGCCTCTAACTCCTTCTCCCATGATTTCTTAATAGAATCTACCATAGTGAGTAGTGCGCATAATCCATAAGATGCTCTCTCACATGCTTGGAGATTCTCAAAGCTAAACTTTTGAAAAGATGTCTTAGCTGAAAGACATTCTTCTAGTTGCCCTTCAATAATACTTAAATTCATAGAAGTGTGCTCTCTTAAAAGAGTGAATATTTTCATTTTCCTGTCCTTTTCATCTTGCAAAATTCTGATTTCATCATATATCTTACAAATTTTCTTCTCAATATCAGATACCTTTACATTGGGGCTTGAAAGAAAGTTAGTTTCATTCTGAATTTATGCTTCCTTCATCTTCATCTTTTGATCTTCTTTTGCTGTCAAGGTCTCTAATTTTGTACACTGGATGTACAAAGATTTTCCTCTTTCCAAATTCTTTCTTAAGTCCTTTATACAGATATCAAGATTGTTGATATCATTCTTGATATTCTGGCTAATGTTCAAAAGTGTTTTGGCTTCATAGTCTGCTTGAGTTTTCACTTTTTCTATATTAGTTAAATTTGTGAACTCACTATCAAAAGTGTTCATCACTTTCTTTTCTTTCTCTAGAGGGTTAGCTTTTGCAATTTGTGTAGTTACAACACCTTGTAACTTCTCAGTAAGATCCTTTAGACATCCTTCAAGACTTTTTACTTTCTTGTTCTTTCCAATGGTTTTGTTCAAGGATGTGATCAATTCCATCTAATCATCATCATCTACTTCCTTTCCCAAATTTTCAATCATAGATCCAATCTGATTCTTCTTTCTAGTCTTAGGAGTAAGACTGATATCTTCTTTAGTAGAAATAGGTATTTGTTTTTCTGTCACTCTAGATTCTACAACTGTGGTCTCTGTTTTCTCTTCTCCTTTGGTGGTCTCTTGCTCTTCAAAAGCTAAATTGTCAACAATGTTTTCTAGATTCTTGAATACATTATCATCAGTATCCAAGGTGATCTTAGTTCCTTCTACATTCATGACTTCATCTTCAATGTTTATGGCCAGTGGAGAGGGAATGTCCTCTTGTTCTATTTCACCTGCTTGCTTTACTATTGATGGTTCTCCAACATTTTCTGACATAACTTTGATGATTGCTTGTTTTGTTTTTGCATTAACTTCTTCATATCTACCTCCCATAATCTTAATGGTTCTCAAATGGGTGCTTAAAGCTTTCATAATTTGACTAAAGTGTGCTTCATCTTTTACAACACAAAGATTTCTTACGAGATTTTCTCTAGTAGATGTGTCTTCTTCTGATGCTCTCTTCTTCCTATTCACAAGTTTATAGTACAAATCATTAGGTATCTTACCCTGAATTGTATCAAACTTCTTATTAGACAAAATCATATGCTTTACCATTGTATTTTATAGATTTAATCTCTCTGCATAATCATAAAGATCATAATACTTATTCATTGTTGTAAAGTCTCCATCTACAATGATCTTCTCATTAAGCTTATCAACTCTAGGTTTCCAAGTTTTCTTCTTAATAGAAGTGACATCATCTTTGATTTCTACAATTTTCCTTGGAACTGGTTGCACTAATGTTTTCTGCCTTTTACCTGGTCTAGTAGCACTCTCTTTTACTCTTTTTCTAGGTGTGGAGGAAGTGGATCTAGTGGATATCTTTTCTTCTTGATCCTTCTCAATTTCTTCCACTTTCACCTTAACTTGTGTTTCTTCTTGTTGTGCTGCAATTGATGATAGGGGTGGAACAAACAAAAATTATTTTTGTCTAATATCTTTGATTGTTGCTGCTATTTTCTTTTCTACCAAGAATTCATGCTCAGTCATCCCTGTATCTTTTAGGATTTTCTTGATAGTCCTCTCAACTCTTTTCTTTGACTGCTTCTCTTCAAGTAAGGTCTTTTTGGAGTTGAAGTTCTCCTCAAAGGTTCCAAACCTGTTACAATGAGTGTCCAACTTGCACTTAAGTAACCTACTCACATACTCTTCTGTCTCTACCTCAGATATCTCATAGCCAAGAGTGTCTATGAACTCTATTCTAGGTTCTACTGCTTCAATGTAGGTAAAGTCAGTATCAACCATGAAACATATCTCATTTTTATATTTCTCCAAAAGAGACTATGGGATCCTTGATCTGCTAGACACTATATCCTGAAATATCTTGATTACCAATACTGCACTCTCATTCACTTTATCAATAAGATGCCTCCTGTACAATAGGTTAATCCTTTCCATTGTATTTTGGCCATCATTCTAGTCATTTCCAATGGTGTAAGGAAATCTTCTCAATAGATGAAAAAACATATAGGTGATTAGGGATGAGAATCTAAATTGTGTATACTTAGTTTTCTTAATCTTTTCCAAATTCTCAAACAGTTGAATTCTTAGAATCTCACATATATCAACTTGTACTTTGTCAACACACATCAGATAAGCTACATGTATCATTCTAGCTACCATGTCATCCTCTCTTGAGTTTGCACAAAACTTAGTGGTTAGGATCTTAAATAAATATCTGACATCATCTTCTTGAATCTTACTAATCACAATTCCTCTACCATTATAGGATGAATTTGTATTGTCTATGACTATTTTCCTCATGTTCTTCTCATTTAAAAGAATGGCTCCAATTTTAGATAGTCTAGAAACTTCATGAATCAATTTAGTTATGATATTTATCACTCTATCTTCTAACCAAAACTTTCGATTATGAATTCTGCTTAGAATTATCTTAGTACATTCTTCATAATCAAATTCATACTATAGTGCATACTTAATGATCTCATTATCTTTCAAATGTTCAAATCCTTCTTTCAATGTCATGTCCTAATTGTAGATCTTCTGATATTCCTTGGTGAAATCACTATCACTGATAGTCTCTAGTTTTCATCGAAGATAACTTCTAACATTCTCTAGATGTAAATCTTCATTTGGTACAGATGATAAAGCTAACCTAGGATCATCTTCCAAGGGTTCTATTGGTTCCCTTTTCATCTTAGGTCTATTTTTATCTTTGACATTATGAATTAAAGAAACATCCATGATTTCCTCTAATTCCTTTACTAATTTAAAGATCTACCAAGTAAAATACCTCAATTTTGTGATTTAGGGCTTGCGTAGATTTGACACAAAATTATTCTCCAAATCCTTTCAAAATCCTTCCAATCACTACTCTTTGATCTCCTTAACACTTGAATTCTCTTTGATGATCAACTAATACCGATCATGACCTTTTATTAATTCAATCTCACTTAGATCTGACATCACATTCAATTCTTTTGCCACTTCTTTTCAAAAAGTTGTTTATGCTAACCTAGAAAACTTAAAACTTCTTGAGATCTCACAAAATATAATATTTTTCTTTTCACTCTTTACCATAGCATAAGAACATCATATACTACCTTGCATTAACTGTGCAAGACTCAATTCATCATATATCTACTTCTACACTAATCTAAGTTCCTACTCTACTGCAATTTTCATAAATTAATTACTTTGAGATGGGTCAGGTAAAGATTCATTCTTACCTTTTAATACTTCACCTTCTTGATTACCTTCAATGTTGAATATGTCTCCTTGATCTGTGCTTTTGATAAAATTCACTTCATCTGAATTACTACAGCATCCTTTCTGACTGTTACTTGCATCTTTATTTCTTCTTGCATGATTTCTAGGGTTAGGATTGGTATGAAAAACTCTATTGTTCATTATGAAAAACCTTGCTGTGTGTCCAATCTTGTTGCATATCTGACAAACTATTCCATTGTTCCTATATCTTGGTCTAGGCTAATTGATCTATGATCTGCAATTTCTAGCAATGTGTCCAACCTTGTTGCATCTATAACATATTACTCCATTTCTTCTATTCATATCTTCAGTAGGTTTTTTATCTGCATTGTTAGTATTCCTAAACATTCTACTACTATTATTATTCTCAATAAATTTAGGTTTCCTGCATTCAATAGATCTATGTCCAAAACCATGACAATTATAATAATAACCATTAAGAGGTTTGAATTGCTTACTTGTGCAATCTCTCTTCATATGACCAATAGTATTACAAGTAAAACATCTACCTTTGAATTCTCTTTGCATACCTTTGGGTGATTCCTCTTGCTTAGGTGATTCTTCTTCCTTAGGTGTATCTTCAGATTTTTTAATCTCATCAGACTTCTTCTCATCTATGCTTTCAGATATTTTTAGATTTGGTTCCTTGCTTTCTTCATTTTCTTTAAAAGTGTTGAATCCAAGACCAGTCTTATCATAGAATGGTTTTTGATAACATATTTGTTCATCAATCTTCTCACTAGTTGAATATAGCCTTTCAAGTTGTTGTTTAGATTGAGTCAGTTCACCTTTCACAATTGCATTATATTTCTCAAGTTCAGCATACTGCAAATTGACTTTCTCAAGTTTAGATTTTAGTCCTTCATTTTCAATCTTTAGACTTTCATTCTCAGATTTTAGATTTTCTTCATTCTTGCCATTTCCATCTTTTAAGCAAAGCTTCAGATTTTCTATCTTCAGTTCATGCTTAAGGATATCATTTTCTTTTTCTAAATTGTCATCATAATCTTCAATGAAAACTTTAGATTCCTTTTTAGATTTCATATCTTCCAACTTGTTTTTCAGTTTCTCAATGAGGTTCTTTGCATCATCATATTTTATTTTTAGAATATCTCTTTCATCAGTAAGCATATCAATCTGTTCAAGAGCTTCTTCAAGATTCTTTTATAGTTGATCAATATCCATAGAGATCTTACTCAAGATGCTAGGCTTTTCTTGAATGATTCTTTTCTGAGTAACTAAGCTTTGATACCAATTGTTAAAAATAGGGAATACTGAGAGGGGGGGGGTGAATCAGCATTCTACAAACTTTATCTTTTTCCCAATTATGGATATAACAGATTATCTTTACGCATGCATAACATAAGAAGCTAAACAACATGCATAGAAATAAAACTAAAGAACTCATAACACATTATTTGTTCTCGAGGAAACCCTGGTGGGGATGGTACCCAAAAAGATCCACTAATCAAAAGTATCTTGTTAAGGATGTTGACCCTGTTAGGAGTCTATTACATGCATATAGTGTCTTAGTCCTGATTAAGGGACTATAGGCCTTGTTAGAAGCCTCAACCCTGTTAGGAGTTGGCAGTATGAAAAGTGATTACCAGATGAGCCCACTACCCAAACAAGTAATGTATAATATTTATTGATTACAAAAGTAGGTCAAGGTACATAACCTTATACTACTTGCATCAATATCTTTTGGCTTCTCTTTCACTATTGCTATTACATACATTCATTCCTTCATCATCTATCCTTCTTACAATTTACAATTACATTGATACAAGTTATTAAGATTAATAAATTTCCAGTCAGCTATCATATTACAAAATAACTTTATCCAAGGGTTAAAATCTAGGATGTCATCCATTTATATTGTTAAGTTAATATTTTGATAAAAAAAATAATCCCTTAACTCTTTACCAATTTTGTCTTCATATTCTATCCTGTTGGCTTAACATTGTCTTTAGAAAAACTATCATAACTTATTCCGTACATGTCATACTAACTTTCACTCTAAGATGAGTCTTCAATGGTCACCATAGAGTCTATGTTCAAGTGCGCAAGAACTAAACTTACTCCAGTCAACATCACAAAAAAAAATTGTCTTCAGGTTCACTGGTAAAAACACACTGTCTCATACTTAGACAATTTCGCATTGCACTCTGATATACTAGCTCTCTGACCTATGTGATCTTCATGTAGATCATATGTTGACATAATGACAACATCTATGTAACCAACTCAGCCAAATTTCCAACAAGCTCATACAATAGAACTAATAGCTAAGATTGATCCACTAAAGTACCTACTAAGCAAAGCTTCCCTCACAGGTAGAGTAGATAAATGGGTGATGCTATTGAGAGAATTTGACATAGAATATGTTGAGTGAAAAGATATTTAAGGCCAAGTCATTGTAGATCAATTGCATGAAGCACCATTGTTTGATGATACACCATTATAGATGGAATTTCCTAATTCATCCATCATGCACATCTCTTCTAGGACTTGGCATCTTTTCTTTGATGGATCTTACACACATAATAGATCTAGAATAGGAATATTATTCATAACACCACAAGGTTATTCAATACCTAAAGCCTTCAGAATAAAATTTCCTTTTAGGAACAATATTGCTGAATATGAAGCTCTACTTAATGGCATGAAGATAGCAATTGAGTGGTGAGTGATAGAGTTTCACATTCATGGAGACTCACAGCTAGTCATACATCAAGTTAATGATGTGTACCAAATGAAAGATGAGAAACTTGTTCCCTAAAAATGCATGGTAGATGACTTAAAGAAATATTTCATATCTATCATGTTTGAGAAGATTCCTAGAACTAAGAACAAGGCTACTGATGCTATGGCAACATTATCATCTCTACTACAACAACCTGAACATGAGCTACACTATGAGTTCCTAGTGGAAGCATTTTCATTTCTTGCATATGATTCCCTTGAAACTCACATGATCTACACATTGTTAGTCACGATTCTTCCAAATGCAAAAACCTATACTCTTACCTTAAAGACAAAATCATCCCTAATTCCTTCAATCACCATGAGAAATGTTACCTTATCTGAAACACATCATGGTATGTCATCATTGGTAATGATATATACAAATAGAGTCTAGATGGTATGCTACTTAGGTGTTTAGAGTGTGAAGAGTCTCAACGTGCATTAGAGGAAGTCCATGATGGTATATATGGATCACATTCCAACAGTTTAACACTAGCTCAAAAACTTATTAGGGCTGGGTACTATTGGCTTGAAATGGAAAAAGAGGCTATCAAATATGCTAAGAACTGTCAAAAGTGCCAAGTACATGGAAAATTGATTCATGCACCAGGGAGAGATCTTATTCCCTTCACTACAAAATGGCCTTTTCAACAATGGGCATTTGATCTCATAGAAGCTATTTATCCACATTCTTCTAATGGACATGCCCATATCATTATAGCTATAAAGTACTTTACAAAATGGGTAGAAGCAGTTCATTTGACTCAAGCAACTGAAAAGAAAATCTCTATGTTCATTCTGAACTACATCATATGTCCGTATGGTATCCCACATTCTATAGTCATAGATAATGGTGGCTAATTCAAGAAAAAGGACCTAGATTCCTTATGTTCAAAATTCAAGATAACACAACATTGGTTGTCTATATACTATCCTCGGGGGAATTGACATGCAGAGGCATCAAACAAGAATCTATTGAAAATCTTACATCACATAGTTAATAAAATAGGAAGAGACTAGCATCTAATGATCAATCCAGCTCTCTGGGCCTATAGAACAAGTATCAGAATGCCCACTAGGGATACACCATTCACTTTAGTTTATGGGTTTGAAGTGGTACTACCAATTGAGGTTGAAATCCCATCACTAAGAATCAAAATCCATGGTCTAGTAACTGATGATGACTACAGAGTGTCTAGGTTGCAAGAACTTGAACTACTAGATGAGCGTAAACAATAAGAATATGACCATCTAAGAGTATATCAAAAAAGAATGTCTAGAGGCTACAACAAGAAAGTTAGACACATAGAATTTTAGGTTGGTGATCTAGTCTTGAGAGAATCCTAAAAATCAATCACATAGAGAACACAAGGGGAAGTTTGAACCCAACTGGCTGGGTCCCTTTGTTATCATTACTACTTTTGGCTCTAAAGCCTATCAAATCTCAATGAGTAAAGGAGAATAGCTTTGAGAACTAATGAACATTCTCCATCTAAAGAAATTCTACACCTAAGGCATTCAGTATTCAAAAATGTCCTAAAAAATCCATAAAAATTAGAAAGAGTCCTAAAAAAATGAACATCTTGGTGACAACCTAGCAATAGAGGCCTTGATGATTCACAAAAAAAAATAAAAAATGAAAAGTACAAAAAAAATTGAAAAAAAAAAAACAAAAAAATGAGAAAAAGAAAAAGTGCCTTGGTGAAAACCTGGAAACAGGTGCCTTGGTAGCAAAAATAGAATCTCTGCCAAGATGGTGAAAACCTGGCAAATGGGCACCACTTGTTTAAAAACACTCCATCTATCAGCACAATCTTGGTCTTTCCCAGCTTTCAGTCTTGCTTTAGCTTGTACATATCTCCTAGTTTGTTTCCGCATCCTATTTTCAATAAAGTCAGTCTGTACACCAATCAACAAAAGCATATGTATCCTATCAATGTTTCAAACTTGGGGGAAATCAATGTCATATCCTATGGTTTCCAGTATACCTCAAATGAGTCATATCCAGTCAGAGTCCTTTGAAGCTACATTTGAGTCAATGTGTCTGTCTCCTTACCAAAAAATATTTTGCAATCAAACACAAACATCAACAAAAAATTGATAACAATCTTTGCTTCATTGCTTTTATCTCCTCGTATGCTTACTGATTCACATTGAGATTTTTGCATATTGTGTCCTTTCAAGCTCTTCGATGATGTCCTTTATAGGATTTAGAGAGTGATGACTTGGGGCATAATCTTTTCTTTATTTTCTATTTTTGAGTGAAAATATAACAACTTTGGAAATTTTGGATTGAAATGGTGTCCATCTGTAAGATCCTCCATCATGTATTGGGTGGCCATGTGTACCTCGACCATCGATACCCAAAAAATTCAAGGAATTTTGATCTAACGATTTTCTTTTTGAGTAAGTTCTTACTCCTACTATGAAACATGATCTTACCCAAGGATGTGAATGATAAAGGGTCACTACAGGTAACTCATAGTAGATTCAAAATGATCTCTCGATTGCTAGGTGTGTTTGTCTGCAAGGTGTGTTCAGGTCATCACAACATTTATGTTCTGATGCGTACACAAGTTTCTATATCAAAATGGACATGATATTCAGGTCATCTTGGCATTTATGCTTTGGTGCTTATATCTAATTCGACATTCTGACAAAAAGTCCATATTCATATGTCCATGGTTGTCTAGCCAGTGGGTGTTGTATTGAATTTTGATGTAATAATCAATATTAATATGTTCACGGTTGTCTAACTAGTGGACATTGTATTATTTTATCTAGTTACCTAATAAAATATTCAGTGATGAAAATGACTGACACATGATCAATGACTAAGTCCTAGGTCCTAGGTTTGCATTTCATTCTGCATGTCACTTTGCACTTTGCATGATTGCATTTATCTCATGATTTCCAAATAAAATTAATGCTTAAATGATTCTTCAATGCTAAACATGACACAAGGACTGAATCTCACATGAAGGTCTCTTCATAGATCAGCAAGCAGTTACCATCCTAGGTTAAACATCCTTTTAGACAAATGACCGAGTAATTTTCTTCATCAATACTTGCAAAATATATCATGTGTATCATTGCATTACATGTCATTATCATTCCATTACATTCATTACATTACACACATATACATCCATAAAGCATAAAAAAATCATACATTTCCATAATCCATAATCTACCACATTGCATATTCCACACATTTGAAAGAAATCATTGCATTCCATATTCCATACATTCTACACTACTCTAAGCATTTTTACATCACATGATATAATCATCATACACAAAATGATAAGTACATATGAAGTCATAATGAAAAAATGTCGATCTCATATATATCATAAACCTCAGAATAGTTAGGGGTGCACTAATGGCACAATATACAAAAGAATGAGCTCATGTGAGCTATCATAATAGATCAATGTGTATGGAAAAAATAAAAAAAATGATTAGAATACTAAGGTAGATCAGCTATCTACCTACTCCTCTACATCTGGTGGTGGTGAGGTAGGTGGATCTGGTGGTGGATCAGCCTGCGGTGCTCTAGCTCCCTCTGAAGCATCCATGTACTGAGAGTATGTGGGCACTCTCTGTGTAGCAGGTATAGTGCAATAGTATGTAGATGCATAATAAGAAGCCCATGCATTCTGATGGATGACCTCTAACTACAATCATCTAACATCTACCTCCTGCTCTAAACACTACCTCTCAGAATCCTTTAGCTATATCTCAAATGTGGTGCTTTGTAACTTCAAGTCCCTAATCTATAACCTAAGTCACTTGATAATACCCTAAGGAGTCTGCCTTAGTCTAGGATCCACATTCATAGTTGGCATACCTGTATCCTCCATCATCTGATCAGATGCCTCTGCTCGATGTGCCTTGTAGCATTTGACCTCAACACCTAAATCAAAGTTAGGATCAACCTGTGTAGCATCAACATCACCACCTACATACTACTGGGCACCTAACAGATCATATGCACTACCAATGATACCCATTGTACCACTCTCTCCTCTAGTATGTCTCCTTTAAAGAATTGCTGGTCTGCCTACTATAGAACTTAGAGGGTGAGGTGGTCTCATCTCTCTTGCTTCTCTCTGTGGATTAATAACTACTTTAGGCCTAGGTAGTGTAGGCTACACCACTAGTATTTGAACATCATGGTGTCTCTAGCCTCTACCCATCGGTGCACCGGTAACATCTGTAGCCTCCTCCATAGTCAGAATCAACTCTATGGGATCAAAGAATCTCCTCATAGGGTGCTTGGCCATCCAAGAAACAAAAGCATAAGTAACTCCCACATCAGCAACCTATGGCCTGTAGTCCCAATCTCTCAACACATACCCAGTGTACTCCTAGATGCATAGGGCATAAGATAGGCGAGCTATCCATCCTAGTCCTAGCTCTCAAATAAAATGTGTGTAAGTAGCATAGTCCTATGGTGCATCCTATATGATTCCATACTATCTCTAGACATGTGTAATGATGAAATGCTCAAGGATAGTAGTGGAATGACCTATCAACACTCAGCTCTTACAAAAGTAACTAAATTGAGCTCGTGCAACTAGCCATGCCTCCACCTGTAAGTATAGTCTCCATATAACAAAGGTCATGTCATCAAGGACATGCCTCTAGTACTCTATGATGCCCATCTAAACTTGTGTCACATATCTAGAATATCTATAAATGAGGGGCTCATGTGGCTATTTTCCCTCACCGCATTTAGGTTGACATATTGAGATGTGCTCCCATGCCCAAATCTATAAAACTAGTGCACCAGAAGAAAAAGATTTTCCCTCATGATACACTATCTCATGCATCTCTAAGAACATATGAGAAAGAAGGCACTAGCCCCATCCTAGCTCAGAAGGTGTGGTCATCAGGCATGCTACCATTGGGGCCCAACCCATCAAAAGATTGTTTTGCTGATGGTCAGACATGATGATCCCACCGATCATCCTTGCAATGATACACTCTAGTCTATGGGTCTACCCATATCTCTATACTAGAGCCTCCCAAGAGATATACTAAGCCAACTGATCATCATCACCAAACAAAGTTCAAAAAGTGTGAAGGTCAACATTCCCCACACTGATATAGTTAGGACAAGGACCATGAAATGATATGCATAGAATCCTGTACACATCCTCTGGAGTAACAATGATCTCTCCAGTAGGAAGATGAAATGTCTATGTCTTAGAATGGAATCTCTCTATCAATGTAGTAATCAAACCATGGTTCACCCAAATCTCAAGTAATTGTATCAAGTACTCAAATATGCACATAACTAGGTGCACTCTGAGAGGGTCAAGAAGTGACATGCAGAGTCTTTGGGTCACCAAGTGTGAAATCTAGACATGTACATCAGGATAGATGACCTACACATCACAAAAACAAGGTACCCTATCAGTAACTTGGTAAAAAATCAGGCTATAAGTTCAGAAATTGAAAAGCTAAATACTTTATAAGTTACATAAAATGCTAAGGAATCAACCTAAGAAATCAAAAAATAAAAAATTTGACCTAAGGATGAGAAAAACATGTTGTTTTCCATATGAGTTTTTAGACTAGTGTCAAAACTTATACGATTTTCTATAGGTTCCTGCATGACATTTCATGTTTACATGACATTATATAGGTTCCCGTACGAGACTTGAGGGACCCGATGAAATGTCGTACGACAGATGGGTCCCTCTCATATGACTTATGATACTAACGGGGATGACACTCTATAGGAAGTTGAAAACTCATACGAGTCCATACAAACTGTCGTAAGAGTTTCCATGGTGCAAAAATTCAAAAACCTAAAAATGTATGAAAAAGATCCTAAAATGCTAAAAACATAGAAAATCTAAATACATAGAGAGGCACAGAGGTCCACTTACTAGGTTCCCATATTGGGGAGGTCACTGGTGTCATCGGATGCACTCAAATTGATGTGAAGAGACTAAAACTACCATGTTGTCCATTTTTCTCTCAGAGGGCTCCACCAAGTTCATAAAAGATAAAAGGTTGAAATGATTTGAAAATGACCCTTTAGGCCCTTATATAGGTTTTGACCTAATTTTTCAAAGTGCTCTATTTTGCATGAAAATTGCACCCCTAGCTAATTTTGATGTTCTGAACCCATTTTTGGGATCAAAATCAAAATTTAAGATCATTTACATTATCAAAATTGTGATTTAAAATTTTCTAACGTAGGACAACCAACTGCTTGCATAATCAACTTTCTGATCATCATAGAAATCAAATTTTCAACTTAATTGATTATCTTACATCAAGCTATCAAAATTTAAACTTTTTCAACCATTGTCAACTCATGGTCAAACCTAGTCAAACTTGGTCTCCAAGACCTCTAAATGATGCAGAACACGTCTCCAGACGTGCATAACCACTTCTCAAATCAACTAACATGCTTCTAAACCATTCAACACTGACTTTTCTTGTTAGATTTTGATTTTCATGTTGAAGGGGGCATGGTATTGCACATCAATCAAATCTGTAAATCAAATCTTTCTTTCAGTAATCAAGGCAACAACCACATCTAGTTGCTGATTCATCAAAATACCTTGTCGCTTGGGGCACATTGCTTGGGACATATTAGGTTCATCAAGATCCATATCAATCTGTTATCCTAATCAATCTTGTGAATTGTATCACCTCTTTGTAACCATCAGTTCAATTGTGTTATTTCCTTGGTTCTTCGTAACTGAAGGGTTTAGATCTGGCATCCTTTTGATTCCTTTGGACAATCATGTCTGGAGTCAGGATAGTCACTTCTTCATAATCATAGGTTCAGAATTAGGCATTTTGACACTTCTTCATAATCACCAGTTCATTGTTGATATAGTTAGCATCATCTTGATTCTTGGTCAACCAGGACCTGGATCACCAACGTCTTCAAATCTATCAATCAATTTTTGTCTCAGAATCGGTTAATCTCTCAGGATTAGTTTCTCCACCACATAACTGAGTCCATATATTCATAAAAAATAGATTAATCTTTGAACCACTACGCTTTTCATAGTAATTCTAAGAGGGGCAAAATGTAAGACCCCAAAAATGGGCTATAGGTTCATTAACCTTCTACATCATCAAATCGAAAAAAATCAACATCAAAGTCCTAACCCGAGGCACATCTACACATCAGTTTATCAAAACCCTAATTGATTTTATCTTAATTTTGCATCGAGGAATATTCCTAATTTATCTAATTATCCTAATTGAATATTATTTGGCGATAAATCATATTTATCTTGAAATTTGATTAATTGAATATTTAATTAATTATGTTTAATTTTACCACTTAATTATTTAATTAGATTTAATTAGGTTTATTCCTAATTTATATTATTTAATTTTGACAATATATAAAAAATCGTACGAATAATCAGTTGAATTCTTATTTAATTGATTAAATCCAGTTGTCAATATTTAATGATATAGTTTGGAATAAAAGTTTGATTTAATTGATTAACCCATAAATCAGTTATTTTAAATTCAAAGTCAGTTAAGTTGAGAATAAATCACTTTATTTTTAAATTAATTCATCTTAAATCATGCACAATCAGAAAAGTAGTCAACTTTAAATCAATTATCAATTTCAATTTGTTAACTTTCTAAACTTGACATGTGATTGTGAGTTGAAAAAAAGTGAACTAAACTTTATTTTGAGTCAAAAAGTGCTTTTGCATGATTTTATGAGTTGATCTATTCCTGATTTCTTATTAACTCAAAAATCAACCTGAGTTTATCAAGAGTGATTTATGGATTTTCTCAATGCATCGTCAAGCCCTAGATTTCTATATAATCAAGGCTCAGCTCCTCACAAAGGGATCCCTCGAATTTGCATACTTACTCTGGTGAATTTGCATTTGAAGAATCAAGCTTTTGTGAACAAGGCGATTGTGAGATTTTTGTTATTGTTTTTGAGCATTCATAGCATTCATTCATAGCATATCATTGTTAGATCAATTTGTATATCATTGCAATTCATTCTAGATTAGTTTCATATCTAGTTTTTAATCTTATTGCATACAAAATCCAAAAAAAAAAAAGATGAATCTGCATTTCATCTTCATTCCTTTCAATCATTTAAATCCTTCATTTAGGTGTTGCATTGTCACTGATCTCGGTCTAAATCTGAGAATACCATACTTGCACCTACTAGAAGGCAATAAATCACCTGGTTAGCTTAGTTCATTCTTATTGCAGATTTCTTGATTTGCTAACCTCTAATGTTTTACTAAAGTGTTGTGTCTCTAGCTAGGTACAAAATTCACATGCACATGCATGACCACCAACAAGTTGTGCTTAGACTAGGAAGCCATCATATCCAACCATCTAGATGCATAAATGAGGGTGGAAAGAGACAATAAATGTTACATGACTTCCTTCATCCTATGGATATTGGCCCAACAATTCATAGGAGTCTGGGTATTGAATAGAGTTGGTATCCTTGGGACACATGTAGGATGGTCTCCCCCATGGGATCATTTTCTCTAGATTCGGTGGGATGACAATTTCTATAATTTTTCTAGTGTTAATGGCACCTTTGTATATAATGAGCTCAAGGTGCTCACTAATGATGTAGGTTTTAGATTTTCTCGAGAGGCAATGACCATGATTGCCTTGTGGGGGTGTTATTTCATTCATTTTACCCAATTCACCTACATCTGGGTCACCAAGTTCTCTGGAGAACCATTTTTATACCAAATATTTATAGAAACAAGATTTCTTTTCTTGAATTTTGCAAACAAGTCTTATAGGTGCATGTCCTATTGGCAATGAAAGAGATTACTTCTATTTCCTTTCTTGTCACCTATGAAAGATATACGTGCTCCCTCATTACTTCCAAAAAGGTAGAGAATGAGTTGAGCATCCTTAAATTTAGGCAAATGTTCACTTAGGCACCAAAATTATGATCCACCTAGCTTCCTTGAGAAAGAAATGCCTCGGGGAACCCAACCCCATGAGCCACATATATAAGATTTTTGGAAAGACTGTCAAGACAATTTTGAGCTCTAGAATAGGACATATGTGAGGATGTCAATGACAATGATGAACCACCTACCTCTCTAGACATTCCCTCTTAAATACTCAAATCTAGGTTCATTGGAGGACCCTGAGTTTAAAGAAGAAGGAATTGATAAGTCAAGCCTTACTCTAGTAGATTGGGATACCCCAAAGATTTTAAGCATTGAGGCTATGACCAAAACAATAATTGAGTGAATTCACACTCATTTTGAAAAATTATTCCCAAGAAGTGTTCTCATGGATGTGCAACCCAAAAAAATTGGTGTGTCCAGACCCCGGACAAGAGGTTAGTCTCAAGGTCGTAGGAAGTAGAAAATTGGAAAATCCTCTCAGCCATTTGACCCAGTACCTGAAGTTTTGTTGAAGAAATTAGATGAAAGTTAGAGAAATATAGGAAACTTCAGGAGGCAACAAAGTCCAGCATAACATTTGGTTTGGGAGCTATTACTCTAGGCTCCCAAATTTTGGGAGTTCCCATAGCGTCAACATCTACCCTATTTAGCATGCCACTTATGGAAGAGGAATTAGGAGAAATAGCCACCACCATACCAGCCCTTCAAAGGATAAAGAAATAGAAAGATAGTAAGACTTCCTAAAATCAAGGCCATGAACTAGAAGAAGAGGCCAAGATTCATGAGATTCCTTCCTCCCCTGAGATTGATAATTCTATGGAGGATCTGCCCAAGATTTCTCAAATGAATGTCAATAATTTCTTCCACATCGACAAATAGGGAAGTCTACACCATGCTGTAGAAGAGGAAGAAGTGAATGAGAAAGCTCCTAAACTAGACACAGATGTCCTCTGGGAGGCCGAAGAGATATAAGAGGCACAAAGTAGCACTCATGAAAAAGAAAAAGAACTTTGGTGCCAGGAATAGGAAGAAAAAATTATAGAAGATGCATGTCTTTGGGTTGAAGAGATCTCCAAAGGGTGAAGATAGGAGGAAACCATGAAGATGGTGAAAGAAGAAAGAAGGAAAAAAGAACAGGAGAAAGGAAACATCGAGGTTGGTGGGAAATCTCCAGACCGTGAGGAAACTAGACCTACAGGAATAACCATACCCTCAAAAGCTAACCCACCATCTCAAGAAGACCTTCATCAAGCTAATGAAGTTGAGGTTGCCTTGGAATTCCAAGGTGAGGAAGTTCCCATTGCAAAAGATCCTCTGACCACTCCACCTCTAGAGGTCCCCAAAGGTGATACCGGGGCAAAAAATAATCCTGAAAATGATGTTGAAGAGGAGGTCCTTGAAAGTGATATCAAGACAAATGGAGATACAAAAAATAATCATAATGGTAATGTTGAAGAAGAGGTACCTATGGAAGAGCCTAAACAATGACTTATCAGGGATCCTATCCACCCCAAAGTCATCCCAGCTATCAACCAAGGCCCACCGCAATGGCTGATTGAATCACACACAAGAAAGAGGACTTTAGAAGTACCTGGTCCCCTTTCACTAGTGGACATGCTGGAAGACCAACAAGAACCCAAAAGATAGAAAAGGGCTCACACTTTGTACACTACCCAAAGGGGTCCAGATGGAAATATGGTCGCATCAGTTGCTACCCCACCACTAGAGAGGGAAGAATCAAAAGTTTCAGTAGGTGATTACATAGTAACTGAGACTCCCCTAGGCTAATGAGACCAAAGAGGAGAGATGGATCTCCTAGATGATGCAAGTTAGGTGATTCATGAAAGGTACAAGAAGGATTACCAAAAGAAGAAAGAGCTTCAAACTTTAGAGTCAAATCTCCAAAGGCTCTTAATGGAACTATCATCCCTGCTCTCTTTTGTTGTGCTGGAAGCATCCACTTCTAGAATACTACTCCCATAGGGCAAAGTAGAAGTGCTTCAGGTTATGAAAAATAAAGCTCTAGTAGTAGAAGAATGGATGGAAGAACATCTAGGAGAAGTCAAGAGATTTTTGATTTATAATTTCATCTCATCATGGTGGTATCAAGAGGAGAAATATGAAGAATCGAAATAATTCCTTAAGAAAATTTTGAATCTAGGAGTGGATGAGTTGGCTACAATGGATATCTTCAACAACCAGTCATGTGGGTACCTGAAGACCTAGTACTCTTGACTTGCGTTCCAATTCAAAACAAGAAATAAATTTGTTAGGGTCTTAGAAGATCTTAGAGACACAATCTGGGACCCGTTAGATCACTTCCTCCAATTCATGTTACAGGTGGCCATGGTCAATCTAATCCACTTGGGTATTGACACCCCTATAGAAGAAGTTTGAATAAGTTTGATGAGAAAAATAGTGTGAAATTTTGCATGATAGGAGATTTTGATGGTTCAGTTCTAGGGGAACTCTCTCGATTGGTGCTTGAAGCCCACAATACTACTTGTTGGTTAATTTTCTTGTCATAGTGCAAAATTTGAATAAAATTTTCATTTCTTGCCTAAGTTTGAGGAAATAGGGTTTATTATCTTGGTAGGGTTTGTTGGTACTCTAAAATCTGGACTGATTTTAGAGTCAAGTTTCAGAGAATTTTTTGAAGCCAAAGTTTGTGCACTTCAAAGAATAGTTTAAAGACCTAAGTTCAGGTGCATGTAGGATTGGGCCTGCTAAATTTCATGTGATACAGCTTGGGGAACAAGTTCAACACCTTTCATTTGACATATGTAGTGGGTTCCAGCTCCCAAATGAAGAATCTAAAATGTTTAGGGAGTAGTCATTTTGAGGTATTCACCTAAATCTGCATTAGGAACATTGCAACATTAGAATTTACCAGGTATTTCTCATTAGATGTTTTATATTTTTATAATCCTATTGGGTGAAAAAAGTCACCACATAAAAGGATTTTAGAATTGTGGCCTACATATTTCTCTAGACTTGTTTAAAAATCTAGGTTGTATAATCAGAGGAATGTGTGTGATTTATAATCCTTACACCTACATAAGTTATTTGTAATAAAAATCTAAAAATCTCATTAAGAGAAGGTGCAATCCATAATGGATTCAAGTAGAAGTATTTCTGGATAGAGGTATGTGCCATTATGTTTTGATGGCATACATGGTTTCTCAAATGATATTCCTACCAAGATTAGGAAACATTTGAAAGAGTTTAAGGGGAAGAAATTAGATTCAACATGTGATCATCTGCAAGAGTTCATTAATTTGATGAGAAACTTCAAGATTTGTCATGAAGATTTTATCATGAAGTTGTTGGTTCAGACACCGAAGGATGATGCCAGGGTCTAGTTTTATTCACTGCCAGCAAATTCTATTTCTTCATGGGAGGATTTCAATTCAGCTTTCATGGAACAGTTTGCTGAGAGAATAGATGTGAGTATCCTGCTAAAAAAATTGATGGATATTCAAATAGAAGAAGATGAGTTGGTTCCACCATTCAACATCAAATTTTTTAAGACATTGCATGATATTCTGAAAGACTACAGACCCAATGACCATGTTTGTTTAGTGATTTATTTGGTGCATTCAGTGGAAAAATGAGTTTCCTATTAAGAAATAAAGAGCCAAATAATCTACATTAGGATTTTATGATAGTGATGGATATTGAAAATAATTGGAGATATAAAATGGCTAAGGCATTTTTGTCCTCTGGAGTCTATTGTCATAATTTTCAAATTGAAGAAGAAAGGTGTAAATCAACAAATGAAATTCAATGTCAAGGTGTCTCCATCTCTGCCGATCTTACTGATCATGTTCCAAGTTATGCTTCCAAATAGAATGAGAATGAAGAGAATTCACAGAAAACAAAGACTGCCCCTGATATACAAGTTAACATGGCTAGTGAAACATCACAATATTTTCTTGATATAGAGATAGACATTTACAAGGGGTATACACCGAGTATATTTCAAACTAGTTTCTCTAGTTCTGAGGTTGCAAAGACTTATTGTTTGCAATCAAGTGCTGAAAATGAAGAGGGGGTAGATCTTTCATCAGATGATGATAAAGCCCCAAGTGATGAAAGTCTATTAGATTTCAGTGATGCTGAAAGTGAAGAAGAAGATTCAAGGAGTCAAAGTGATCCTAATTTTCTTGAAGACAAGGGAATGATTTATGGACAGCCTTGTCAAGAAAATGAATAGTTTCCATATGCTGAAAATGATTGTAAAAAGATTGATATGAATATAATAGTAATGCATTCTTTTGTTTTAGATAGTAGTGGTGATGAAACTAATTTTTTAGTTTGTATGTTTTCAGCTTTTGATTTACCATCTGAAGTTATTAATTTGATAATGGATGAAGGTTTCTATGAGCCTGAATATGAAACCATGGTAGCTCAATTTTCCCTTGAACTAGAAATGGAAGTCAGCCGGTTTGATATAGATATTGAGGAATTTGATATTGTTAATAATATGGAATCGGTATCTTATCAAGAAAATGTTAACAGTGCTGATAATCTACCCTACAATAGTGAACTATGTCAAGGACACATTTTCCAAAAGAATAACATGTGCAAGGGGTTTCCTTCTGATTTGTTTAAACCATAATTTGAGACATTCAATGAAGAGCTGGAAGAGGTTTCAAAACTTATACTAGATTGTTTGTTTCAGTCAGAGGTGTGTTCCTTCTTCCAAGACTTTGATGTAGAGAATGTTAATGTCCTATTCTTAGAGGATGTTGAAACAAGTCAACAAGCATGTATCAGTCACCAATCAAAAAATGCATCTTTCACTTTTTCATTTTAGCATGATGATGATATCTCTTAGAATGATTTCAATTTAAACCTACAAGTCACATTTCAAAATGATCTACTTCAAAGCTTTCCTTTTGATGTTCAAACATGCAATGAAGGTGCTGATTGCTTTCCATATACAATGCTGAAAAATTAGGATAACATGTCTGATGGTTCTAAATTTTACATTGGTTCTGATTTTGTGCTAGATACAAAATCATGCTCTTCTAGTGATCAATAATTAGGTTATCAAGATATGAAAGAGGGGTTCTCTTGTGAGCAACCTTATGCAAATAAAGATTATGATGCTGATGATGAATTCAGTGAATATGAAGATGATGAATATGAGTCTACGGTGAACAATGTTTCTATTAAGTTTGTAGACCTCTCCTTATATTGGCATAAGAGAACAACTCTACTATCCCAGTATAAGAAAGTTTTGTGCAAACAATAAAAGGATAGATATGATGCAGATGAGAGTTGTTGCAATGATGATTTGATTCGAGAGTTTTCTGCCCCTATCCCAAACAGGGAAGAAGTTTTAGCATTAAACAAGAAACCAAAGAAAATGAAAATGAAATCCCATATACATTGAACAGTGAACAGTGAACAAATCTCAGAACTCTTAGAAGCTGATTTTTAGACATTGAACATTTTGCAAGATTATAATGCATATGAGTGCAAGGAATATAAGAGTGTCATGTATGATGACTATGTGGATTCATATGATGGTATGAATTCAGATTTTGATCAGCTCAGTGTCAGAGATTCTTGTAAAAATTAGAGTATTGAGGAAAATGATGAATTTGAATGTGACTTCTCAGCCCTACAAGTTTTAGAAGAAACATTGTTTGATCATCCAGATTCATGTGTTCAGGACATTGATACAGGTTGTGAGAAAAGTCTTGGTTTCCAATCATTTTATGTGGAGATAATTCCCCTTAGTTTGCAAACCGATCTTGTAACTAACAACATTGCTTCTTCACAAGATAATCAACCAAGTTATTCAATGGATGAAGTATCTCACAAAGATAAATCTGAAGATCTATTTCATTTTCAGCCAGGTGAGTTTTTAGCAATGCATGATGGTCATTATAGCTTATTTTTTGATGCATTGTTGGATATATTTTATATTTTCAGTCCTCAACAAGAAGATGTAAAAGATGTTTCATATTTTTTGGAATATGAGAAGGTTGGTTGTGACCAGAAGGGTTTTGATTATGGCAAGTACATGATTACCTTTCAACTCAAAATTTCTCATATATGTTGGCAACATGTTTGTCAAAAGTTTTTTAAGCGACTGATCTCATATGGGGATCAAAATCATATGTTTGATAGAGGTAAGAAGTGGTTTCAGTTTTGAGGATTTGAGCCTACATAAGTAATGTATATTTTGTATAGTTGCTTTATTTTCAGTTGTGTGGTGTGTTTCTTTCAGCAAGGTTTCCCATTTTTGAGAAAGAACAAGTAGTCGATTTCATTTTTGAGTGGTTTGTTGTACCAAAGATTCATGAATTCTAAGCATGCCCACAAGGGGCATACATCCCCAACTAGAGCCACTATTGGTACTCTAAAATTTGGATTGATTTCAGAGTCAAGTTTTAGAGAATTTTCTTAAGCCAAAGTTTGTGCGCTTCAAAGAACAATTTAAAGACCCGAGTTCAGGTGCATGTAGGATTGGGCCTGATGAATTTCATGTGATACAGCTTGGGGAACAGGTTCAACACCTTTTGTTTGACATATGCAATGGGTTCCAGATCCCAAATGAAGAATCTGAAATGTTTAGGGAGTAGTTGTTTTGAGGTATTCACCTAAATCTGCATTTTTGCCTAAGTGTCAAATCGTTGTAGCAGGCCCTGTTTGCTCTTGAATATCTTGTCTCCTATAAGGTTTCATGGCTCTCCACTTTGGGAATGTTTACAATGTATATCAGAGAGCTTATGTTTCAAAGCTCAAGTCATTTTGAGTCCGTTTGATAAGTTTTTGAATCCCCCAAAGTTGGCTTTCTAGATTTTGTCCTATTTCTCTAATCTGCCCGGTTTTATGAGTGGCCCTATTAGACTAATTATAATTTTTGACCCTTTGATCCAATTGAGAAAATACCTTTTTCCTGTATTCAAGTGGTCAAATAATTCTTTTGTTTTAATTTTTAGGCCATGATGAATCCGTTTTCCAAGATTGCCAAACTAATTCCGTTTGCAATTTCTAACATTTTAATGAGGATCAGTTGCACAATTTAGTCGAAGGCCCTGTTCAAATGAGTGCATTAAGTGCCCCATGATTGGTCAAGATGTACCAGTTGTTGCATCATGTTTTAGGTATGGGAATGAGTCATCTTGCCAATTTTCAGCCCCCCATGTGCCCATTTGACATGTTTGCCAGGGCCTTTCAGTTTGCAGATTGCTAAGTTTCTTCAGCAGTGCATAGTTCAATTTTCTGGGTAGCTCACTTTGGGATCTTCCCATTTATGCTTGGTTCGAGGTAAAACATAATTGAATGGTGTTCTATGATGTAGACATGAAAGTGATTCACCTTGATAAGTTTCAGATTGTGACGAATCCGATTGATCACTTTGCTTGATCAATTCCATATGCAATTTCTGCGAATCTGATTGTTTTCAATTCAGGATGTTCCAAGTGGCAGATTTTGAAGATTAGTTATTGATAATCAGTTAATCATTTTGGGAATCCAATCAGAGCCTTGTTTTATACATATATGAAAGATCATCATCCAAGTTTTCATACCAAGAGGGTTCTATTTGACATGATTGCCAAATCAGACAAAGAGGTGTTTAAACGATGACAGAAAGTGCGGATGGAATAATTCTGTAAAGTAACCATTTTCAAAAATTCATAGCTTTTGAGTGGATACACACCTCTAGTTGAGGATTATTTTGTTGCGATCTTTGTTGATGGTTCTTCTACCAGTTTCAGTGGCTCATCTCTAGTTCATCGTTTGATATTTTTCATTCATCTTTTTCTGAGGCGGTCGATGGTGTTTCTAGTTTGTGATCGACCAACAATTCTAAATGGCATTTTCAAGTTTTAAAATCTCACACCTCATCCATTTCTAGACAAATCCCTCTGACAAGGTTGTTATCTATGGTACAAGGTTTGTGTCTGCCAACTTTTAGCTTCTGGCAATAAGTTTTTGTCAGTATTTTAATGGTGCAACTAGAGGTTTTTTTTTGAGAATTAATGACTAGCAAAGTATTAAAAATTGAAGTTTTAAAGGTGTCTGGTTGATTTGATGTGATCTGGTTGCAAGCACAAGTCATTTGGAATAGATTCAGGGCCAATTTTTTGAGTTCAAAATTTTTTTAGGCTGGACCCACTTGGGGCCCGACCTGCCTCATTATTTTAAAGGTCATGCCAGCTCCATTATTTATAATTGAGATTGGTGTTTATAGTAGAGGAAGATTTAAAAGAAAATACACTTCTTTTAAATGTTCAATTTCAAGCTTTAAGAGGACAAATAGTATGATGATACCCTCTTCTACAGATCAAGCTTTCACAATTGAATACATCAGGGCTCTCATGAACACAAAAGTACCGACTTGTTGAAATATGTTATTATTGAACACTTGAGTCCTAAGCGGATATACAATCTGATTGCTCTTGGAAAAATAAATAAAAACATGAAGCCTTCATTTGCTTTGCTTCTCGATCTATATTCTTCCACCCCTTTTGTATTCATGTTTCAAAGGAGTGTATGCACCAAAATAAGGTAGGAAGCACACCATTTTGTTACTAAGTGCACCATTTATTTAAGAGGCTGAGAGCACAAATTCAGATAAGTATGCATTCAAGGGAAGTTAGTATCTTTTTAATAAATTATATACACACCAATGTGCTAGGTGTTTTTATTTCATGGAGTTACGTGAGCCTCCTTTTTGGGCTTGCATAAGCTTCTCATTGAGAAAGGTTTTCCACTCCCCACTATGCATTCACAGGCCCAAGAAAAGGGAAAACAAATAAGAAAGGGAGCAACAAGTAGGCGTGAGTGTATATGGTGACCGTTGGAGGGCAAGCTGAAATCTATTTGAAAAAGGATGCTGAGTCAGTTTATAATTTAAGACATCTGCTTCAAGTGAAAGGTTGACAGAAGTTAGAAGGAAAGGCAAAGGGCCCAAGGAAATAAATGTAGATGGTTGCGGTGTTTTAAAAATTGAGAAAGCTAGGCATGATTTGATTATGTGTGCTGTTGTTACTAGAGTTGCTATTGCATTTTGTGCACCAGATTGAGAATGTGTTGAAGACTTGCACATAAATCAAATGTGTGCCAAGTGAGTGCCAACAAAGGAGTGGAGCCTGGTGCAAAATAGAAGGAGGCTGCAGGGTTTGGAGGAGGCGTGAGTCTTTTTTGGAGAGTTGTTGCCACCCTTCACATCATGTTGTGTATGCATTAGTACAGGGAATTGTTTATAGACCTCTTCCATGAGATTTCTCACACCACACATTATGTAAGTGTGCATTATGTAGTTGATTTTCATAGGCCTAAAATAGATGAAGGAAATGTATGCACCCGAGAGATGAAAAGAGCTTGCGTAAGGAGGAATATGTCTCTATTGGAGGTTGCATAGACCTCCCTTTGGGGATGTGATAGCTCTATGATTGTTTGTTATTGTAGCATGAATGACAAAGGAAGAGTTGCATGCATGGGAGACCAACTTGTGCACACCAAAATATGGAGGAAGAATTGCATAAGCCTCCATTTTGGAGTTGCATGCGTAAGCTTCTATGATAGTTTTTGAGCCTCTATATTGCATGTATGTATAGATTGAGGCAATTTTTGGAGGTTCCAACTGCAAGGAGTGTTCAGATTCACACATGGGAAGTGACTTTCATGGTAGGGGTTTATCAAATGGTGAAGGAGGATGCACATGCATTTCTTGGCACTGAGATAAGAGAAGTTTTTTTTGTCCCACATTTGTTCATTTTCATGGGCTGGACTAGTTTAAATGCAAGCGCACTCAGTTGATAAGTAAAGTGAGAAAGAGGGAGGACTTTGTGTGGGGCCTTTCAGGCTTGCGTGGGCCCAGCTAGGTGGGCTCCCAAAGGACTTATTTTGAATGAAAATCATTATAAATCAACGGGATGTTTATCCCACATTCACCGCAAAATGAAGAGATTCAATCTTTATAAGGAAGACCACACAATATCATAGTGTCCAAGTTTGGACAAAATTCAAAGGCCTTCTCATGCACATGGAAACTGAGGTGATGATGTGGATAGGGGACGAGGATGGCAGGCCCCACATGTAGGTAAGAAAATTTTTGATGTAGTATATACGCACTCATCTATTGCATTGGGATGTGTATGAGTGACACATAGTTGATGATGAGACCTTGGTTGAGACTAAATTAGAAGATAGATACTGAGACAATCAAGTTAGATCCAATGGTGGGCGTGATGCCAGTAACTAGATCTACATACCTTTTAGCCACTACGGGATCATGCTTGAGTGACAAGTGTCTGCCTTGAGATCATGGGACCAATTTTGAAGGACATAAAGGGAAGTTAGATCAAGTATAATCTAACATATGGCATAATCCCATGATTAAAAGTTTCTTATTAATTACCGATCAATGCATCATGCCTTGGTGATGCTTGTCTATTTTGATAAAGATGAAAAAGAGTGGGGCCTGGACACTAGGTGGAGATGAGATGCTACATTTTGATTGGTCATTTTCACAGCCATGTGGAGTGATGTGGAGTTTGTCAGTCCTTTGACCTTTTTGTGGACCGCACTATGTGATGAGAGGGTTTAGATCTATGACTCTATTTTGAATTTTGTTTCATCATGTGAAATGCTCTAGTTTTTACCCATTGTGCTTACAGTTTTGAAATTTGATGAATTTTTTATTAGTAGGGTTGGTAAATTGAAGGGGTAGAAATTGATTGAGCTAGGCAAATTAGATTTTGATAAAAAATGATTTATGTTGTAGAAATGGAAAGGAAAAAATTTCAGGTAAAAATTGATGAATGAGTATTATGGTGGTTAATCAGATTCAATTTATTTGTCTTTGATTTTTGCTAAAATTTGAGATTGAAAGGGACACGCTTCTAGGAGTTATGGTATGGGAAAATTTTCAAAGAAATTCAAGTCCTTGCCACCCGGAGGGAGGTGAGATAATTTTAATATTGATTGCAAAGCTGAGGGTGAGAGGTCATTTAATGAATAAAATACTATCCTTGTGGTTCACTTTCTAGGGTTACACCTACAATGTAAATCAGATTGGATTTTGATACTTTCAAGTTACTTGTTGTCACTTCTGTAATAAATCTGAATTGATGAAAGAGCAACTTAGTGTTGGAGATTTGCCAGCAGGCCAGTACTGACTGTATGTTTATCATTGATGAAAACATATGGAAAGTAGCATGCATGGAAGTCTTATGTAGTAATATTTTAGTATATGTAGCATAGACATGATATCAACATGATATCATGGGCGCAGAGGTTAACTATTAGCACAGACAGTTATATTGCAGTTGGTGTCAGCAGTGTTCCTGACAGAGTTACAGGCAGTGTTCTGTGTATGGTTGTTTGTACAGTTATCATGGAGCCTTCCATGCTTGGATTTATGTTGAAGACATGTTAGTGATGTTTCAGTTATGGATGCATAGTCTATTGATGAGTAGAAGTGTAGTTATGCAGTTGCTATTCACTAGTAGCAGTTTCCTATGTTTATTTAGAAGAGCCAATAGAGATTTTATTGGTTATGTAGTTGCACCTATCCTATGGGTATGTGCCCTTGGATTTAAGTTTAGAGAATATTTATTGATGTTTGGTTAAGAGCACATGAGTTAATTCATCTTTCAAAGAAAGCTCTAGTTGTTTTGGTAGAGATGATAGTGTGTAGCGTGCATCTACAATTATCTTATTAGATAGGTCCCAAAATGTGTTGCGTGCATAGTAGAGCCAACAAAATGTTTATTGGATTTTGTTATGGTTTCTCTAATATGATTTCAAGGTAGTTCTAATAGGCCAACTTGATTATATCATTTGGAGGAAAGATATTTATAGGCACTCATTTGTGATTACTGAAGTGTGGTTCACAGTGGATTACACAAAGCAGAGAAAAGCATAGTGTGTGAAGTGTTGAGCCATCAAAAGAAGGTCTATGTGACCAAGTAAAGTACTTGTGCTATTCATTAGAACTGATCCAGATAGTAGGTCAAAGCGTAGTTCACCAAGATCCAGATATAGTGTGTATATGTTATTCAAAAGATTGTAGCCTTCGCCCATTTGAGTAGTGATCTCTTAGATAGTGTGTCCTCTCCCCTAATAGGGACAATTTTAAAAGACTCCTAATAGGGTCTGACCCTTGACTAGGTCGACTATACTAAATATATTAAAGAAACTCCTAATAGGGTTAAGGATCTTCTAACAAGGATCATAATACTCTAGTGCAGAATATTAGTGGGTGTCAATTCCCACTAAGGTTTTTACCTATTTGGGTTTCCCCATAACCAAAAGATTGGTGTTGTGTTCTTGTGTTCTTTCATTTTTTTTATGCTTATGTTTAAGTATACTTAATTGGATAAATAATTGAATCTTGTAGATAACTGATTCACCCCTCCCTCTCAGTTATCTCTTGGGACTATTCCTAACAATTGGTATTAGAGCCAAGTGCTTTAGAGAGAAAGTTTAACAGCTTGAGGTTGATCAGATGGCATACTTTAGGAAAGAGAGTCCTAAGTTTGATGGAGAGAATTATCTTTATTGGAAGAACAAGATGGTGACTCATTTGTAGTGCATTTCTTTTGAGGTTTTTGATGTGATTGTCAAAGAAACCCTAGAAGACCTTGCACAAGAAGATACTAATGATACGCAAAAGGAATTGTTTCATCATAATGCTATTCCTAAAGAAGCCCTTATCAATGCTCTATCTGATGGTGAGTTTTCATAAATAAAAAAGGTGGATACAACCAACAAAATATGGAAGCACCTAGAAGACATATTTGAAGGAGACAAACAAGAAAAGGATGCATGCAAAAAGACATGAAAGAAAAGATAAAATGCATTAGAGATGCTCCTTGAAGAAAAAATCAGAGCTTATAATCAAAGGATAAATGAAGCGGTTGATAGAATCAGAAACAATGGTGGAGAGATTTCAAAGGAGGACATCATGGACAAGTTTATGACTACTCTCACTCCTGAATATGAAAGCAAGATTAACATACTTGATGAGACCATGCAGCTTACATCAAACTTCAAGAGAGAGACTTTGATCAACAAACTCTCTGCTTTTGAGATCTCAAGATTGAAGTCAGAACCAAAGAGTGAAACAACTTTCAAAGCAATAGCTCATGGTAAGAAATCTGCAAACACTTCTGGTAATTTTGATGATGATAATGAAGAGAAAAATCTAGAGGATTTCATTTCTATGATTGCTAAAAGAGAAAAGAAATGAAAAGGAAAACATGAAGGTCAATTACCATTTAAGTGCTTTTCATGTAATAATATCAGTCACTTTGCATCTAAGTGTCCTACTAGAGCTAGAAAGTTCAAAAAGGATTACAAGCCTAAGTATTCTAAGGAGTGCTACTATGCTAAAGATGGATTATCAGATGATGAATTTGGTGAAGAAGAAATTGGATTCATTGCTATTGTAGATAAAATGAATAATAAGATAGCTCATGAAGATTGAAAGGAAATAAAGAGCTTGCATTGATTTCACAAGCTGACATAAGGACAGACTGGATTATAGAGAGTGGTTGTTCACATCACATGACAGGTGATAAAGGCAGGTTTGTTCATTTGGAAAAATACAATGGTGGTATGGTTAGATTTGGAGACAACACTCCTAAACCTATAGTTGGTAGAGGAGCCATCACCTTGGATGGAAATAATAGTACAGATGATGTTCTTTATGTTGATGGTTTGAAACATAACCTTCTCAGTGTTGGTCAATTACTTGGAAAAGGATATCAATTGGAGTTCAAAGATGATAAATGCATCATTAAAAAAAATAAGGTGTTATGATTGCATTAGGATCAAAGACAAGAGAAATGTAGAATGAGTTTGAGATGAGTATGATTGGTCCTATCAAATACTTTTTAGGACTAAATGTGCAGCAGATAGAGAAAGGAATTGTTATTAATCAGTCAAAATATGTGAAAGAGATACTGAAGAAATTCAAGATGGATGATTGCAAGCTAGTAGGAACCCCTATGATCACTAGATGCAACCTTAAAAAAGAAGATGACTCACCAGTAGTAGATATAACATTGTATAAGTCTATGATTGCTAAAATTATATATCTTACTCAGACTAGACCTGATATTTCAAATGCAGTTGGCATAGTTGGAATACTTGAAACAAAACCTAAACAAAGTCACCTCATGGCAGCAAAGAGAATATTCAAATACTTGCAGGGCGCTATAGATTATGGTCTATGGTATCCTAATTCTGAAAATGTTGAGCTTTATGTGTACACTAATGCAGATTGGGCAGGATGTGTTGATGACAGAAAGAGTACTTCAGGAGGACTAGTGTTTCTTGGTGATAGACTTGTCACTTGGACAAGAAAGAAACAAAATTGTATTTGTTAGTCAACAACAAAAGTGGAGTATGTTGAAGTAGCCTTGATTTGTTCTAAAATTGTTTGGATCAAGTAGATGATAAAGGATTTTGGAATTTAGATTGATTATCCTATTTTTATTCACTGTGATAACACTAGCACTATCAATATGTCAAAAAACCCTTTGATGCATGCAAAGACAAAGCACATTGAGATCAAGTATCATTTCCTAAGAGAGAAAGTGGTAGAGAAAGTAGTTAAGTTGGACTATGTGAGTACTAAAGATCAGTTGGCAGATATATTCAAAAAGCCCTTGCCTAAGGATACTTTTGAGTATCTCAGGGAGAAGTTGGGATTCATTCTCTTCCCTAATTCTACTTAGAAGAAAGAAGGAAATGCATCAATCCTTAGGGACTAGTGGAAGGTTGACTACTCTACCTCAGGAGTAGTACCAGTGCTTTAAATGATTGATGACCTTTTCCATTGATGTCAAAGGGGGAGTAATATATAGAGTCATGAAAACTAGAAGCATCAGAGGAGTAATATACTAAGGGGAGTAGCATTCAGTTTTGACAACATTACATTTGAGGAAATGGAGAATATTAGAAAATATTGTAGTAGATGGAGGATTCATCTTTGGGGGATTTTTGAAGAGGAAATGGAGAATGTTATAAAAGAAATGATCATTTGGGTTGGTGGTGGTTTTTCATTCCACATGTTGCCATCAATGCCAAAGGGGGAGATTGTTGGAGATTTGCTAGCAGACCAGTACTGACTGTATGTTTTTCATTGATGACAACATATGGAAAGTAGCATGCGTGGAAGTCTTATGTAGTAAGCTTTTAGTATATGTAGCATAGACATGATATCATGGGCGTAGAGGTTAACTGTTAGTATAGATAGTTATATTGCAATTGGTGTTAGTAGTGTTCCTGACAGAGTTACAGGTAGTGTTCTATGTATGGTTGTTTGAAAAGTTATCATGGAGCCTTGTGTGCTTGGATTTATGTTGAAGACATGTTAGTGATGTTTTAGTTATGGATGCATAGTTTGTTGATGAGTAGAAGTTTAGTAATGTAGTCGCTATTCGCCAGCAGTAGTTTCCTGTGTTTATTCAGAAGAGTCGACAAAGATTTTATTGGTTATGTAGTTGCGCCTATCTTGTGGGTATGCACCCTTGGATTTAAGCTTAGAGGAGAGTTATTGATGTTTGGTTAAGAGGGCATGAGTTAATTCATATTTCAGAGAAAGTTCCAGTTGTTTTGGTAGAGCCGACAGTGTGTAGCGTGCATCTACAATTATCTTATTAGATAGGTCCTAGAATGTGTTGCATGCATAGTAGAGCTGAAAAAATGTTTATTGGAGTTTTTTATGGTTTCTCTAATATGATTTCAAGGTGGTTCTAATAGGCCATCTTGATTATATCATTTGGAGGAAAGATATTTATAGGTAGTCATTTGTGATTGTTGAAGTGTGGTTCACAGTGGATTAAGGAGAGTGTGTGAAGTGTTGATCCATCAGAAGAAGGTCTATGTGACCAAGTAAAGTACTTGTGCTATTCATTAGAACTGATCTAGATAGAGGGTCAAAGTGTAGTTCACCAAGATCTAGATATAGTGTGTATCTATTATTCAGAAGGTTGTAGCCTTCACCCATTTGAGCAATGAGCTCTCAGACAGTGCGTCCTCTCCCCTAATAGGGACAATTGTAAAAGAATCCTAATTAGACCAGGTCTACTATACTAAATATATTAAAGAAACTCCTAACAAGGTTAATGATTTTCTAACAAGGATCATAATACTCTAGTGTAGAATATTAGTGGGTGTCAATTCCCATTAGGGTTTTTACCTATTTGGGTTTCCCTGTAACCAAAAAATTGGTGTTGTATTCTTGTGTTATTTCATTGTGTTTATGCTTATGTTTAAGTATACTTAATTGGATAAAGAATTGAATCTTGTAGATAACTGATTCATGCCCCCCTCTCAGTTATCTCTTGGGACTATTCTAACACTTGGTTGTTGATAATTTGCTTTTCCCAATTTGAAGCTTGTTGTAATTTATATATATGGATTTCCAAGACTGGGATGAGGAAAACTACACAAAAAATAATTTCAAGGTGAACTCGGTTTGTATTTTCTGAGAAAAGAGTCTCTCTAGTTAGTCAAGAACTATGTAGAGTGTAATTTTTTTCTTGCAAGGATTTTAATGAAGCATATAATGTTTTGAATTCATTTGTGGAATGTTTCATGTCTAGTCCAATACTACATGTATTAGTTTTAAGGAAGTTAATACAAAGATTCAACAAAAAATTGCTTTAAATCTTGTCTCCCTTTGTGGTTGCTTATAATTTCCTACGTCTTGTGAACAAAGTGTTAGGAATAGTCCCAAGAGATAATTGAGAGGGAGGGGGGGGGGGGGGGTGAATTAGTTATCTACAAGTTTCAAATCTTTATCCAATTAAGTATGTAATAACATTAAGCATAAAAGAAATGAAAGAACACTTAACACGACACCATAATTTTGGTTACGAGGAAAATCAAATAGGTAAAAACCTTGGTGGGAATTACCACCCACTAAGAACTGCACTAGTGTATTATGATCCCTATTAGAAGATCTTCCAACACTATTAGAAGTTGATCTTTACAATGCAATAAGTATAGTGACCTGGTCAAGGGTCAGACCCTATTAGGAGTCTTTTATAATTAACCCTGTTAGGGGTGAGGACACACTGTTTGGGAGCACACTGCTCAAAAGGGTGAAGGCTGCAACCTTTTGTTTAACAGATACACACTATATCTAGATCTTGGTGAATTGAACATAAACCTACTAGCTTGATCAGTTCCAATGAATAGCATATACATTCTATTATGTCACATAGACCTCCTGCTGATGGCTCAACACTTCACACTCTCTTCTCTACTCTTTTTCTTTTAACTCTAAACCATACTTAGCAATCACAAATGACTATCTATAAGTATCTTTCCTCTAGATGATATAATCAAGTCAACCTATTAGAACCATCTTGAAATCATATTAAAAAAATAATAAAACTCTCCAATAACATCTCTATCAACTCTTCTAAGCATGCAACACGAATAGGGACCTGTCCAACTCAATATGAGTGAACACGTTACTTCACACTATCAGCTCCACCAAAATAACTGATACTTTCTCCTCATGCTAAATTATGTCATGCACTCTCAACCAAAACATTCTTAACTCTCCAGTAAACACAGATCCAAGCATGCATACCAATCTTTGTTTGTAACTCTGTTAGGAACATTGCCGACATAAACAGCTACACAACTATCTGTACTCTTAATCAACCTCTGCATCCATGATAAAATGCTGATAACATATCCCTGCAACATATGCTCAAATCTCTCTCCATCAGGCTTCCACACATGCTACTTACCATATGTTGTCATCAATGACAAACATACAGTCAACAATCTATCTTACTGGAAAATATCCAACAATCTCCCCCTTTGGCATTGATGGCAACATATGGAATGAAAAACACCACCAATCCAAATGTCCAATTATTTTATAACATTCTCCAATTCCTCAAAAAAACTCCCCCAAGGAAGTATCCTCCAATTTGCTACAATATTCTTCAACATTCTCCATTTTCTCAATTGTACTACTTCCCATGACTGTATTTTTACTCCCCCTTTCCACTTGTTTTTTATTACTATATATTCCTTCTTTTTATGTTTTTCATGACTATATAATACTCCCACTTTGACATCAATGGAAAAGGGCTCCAAAAACATTAAGCATTGGTACTACTCCTGAGGTAGAGTAGTCAACCTTTCATCAGTCACAAGGGACTGATGCACTCCTTCTATCTCTAATCAGATTCAGGGAAGGGAATTACTCCCAGCTTCTCCCTGAGATACTAAAAAGTATCCTTAGGTAAAGGCTTTGTGAATATGTCTACTAGCTGATCTTTTGTACTCACATAGTCCACCATTACTTCTTCCTCTTCTACTTTCTCTCTTAGGAAGTGATATTTTATCTCAATATGTTTTGTCTTTGCATGCATCACAAGGTTCTTTGACATATTGATAGTGCTAGTGTTATCACAATGAATAAAAATAGGGTAGTTAATTTGAATACCAAAATATTTTATCATCTACTTGATCCACATAATTATAGAACAATTTAATGCTGCTGCTACATACTCTGCTTCTGCTATTGACTAAGATATACAATTCTTCTTTTTACCTATCCAAGTAACAAGTCTATCTCCAAGGAATACCGCTCCTCCATAAGTACTCTTTCTATCATCTAGGCATCCTCCCCAATCTGCATCTGTATATAAATGAAGCTTTACATTATCTAAATTAGGATACCATAAACCATAATCTAAGTTCCATTCAAGTATTTGAATATTATTTTTACTACCATGAGATGAATTTGTGTAGGTTCTGCTACAAATCTTCCAACAATACCAAATGCATTGGAAATGTCTAGTCTAGTTTGAGTAAGATATACAAGTTTACCAATCATAGATTTATACAAGGTTATGTCTACTTCTAGTGAATCATCTTCTTTTTAAAGCTTTCATCCTTTTATCATCTGGGTACTTATTAGCTTGCAATCATCCATCTTGAATGTATTCAAGATCTCTTTCACATACTTAGTCTGATTTATGAATATACCTTTGTCTATCTGTTGCACATTCAATCCCAAAAAGTACTTGATAGGACCAATCATGCTCATTTCAAATTCACTCTACATCTCCTTAGAAAATTCTATAGTAAGCTTATCATTACCACCAAATATAATGTCATCAAAAAATATAGCAACTAATAATAATCCATCAGATGTCTCTCTTATGAATAAGTTACAATCTTCTCCTTTCTTGAATCCAATCTTAGTAAAGTACCCATCAAGTCTTTCATACCATTCTCTAGGGGCTTACTTAAGTCAATAGAGGGATTTCTTCAATCTGCATACCATATCAAGTCTATCTAATAAGGTGAATCCTTCAGGTTTCTCTATGTAAACTTCTTCCTTCAACTCTCCATTCAGGAATGCTAACTTAACATCCATTTGATATATCTTAAAGTTTTTGTATGTATCATAAGCTAGAAACAACTTTATGTCTTCCAATCTACTTACAAGGGCAAATGTATCTGAATAATCAATTCCTTCTCTTTGTGCATATCCTTTACATACTAATCTAGCTTTGTTTCTTACTACTGTTCCATCTTCATTCATCTTATTTCTGAATATCCACTTGGTTTAGATCACATTCTTATCACTATGCCTAGGGACCAATTCCCATGTATCATTCTTAATTATCTGATCTAGCTCTTCTTTCATTTCTTCATGCCAATCTAAATAATTGCATGCATCTTCAACACTTAAGGGCTCAATCTGTGATAGTAAACATACCTCTTCATTTGCTGTGGAACTCTTTGCTTTTGATCTTGTCATGAATTTTTTTCTCTGATCTCCAATGATGTCTTCCTTTGAATGATATCTAGATGTGAATTTAGGAACATTAGGTGTAACCTTTTCATCTTCCTTTTGTGCTTCTTATTCACTTGTTTTAGGGTCACTGAATATAACATCTATGCTGTCAAACATTTCTTCAAAAACTACTTCACTACTGGTAGGTCTAGGTTCTTCTTCAATCACAAGTGCATAATCATGGTATCTCTCTTGAATCATAAAATTCTCATCAATCTTAACATGAGAACTTTCAATTATCTTCTTCAATCTTAGATTAAAACATATATAAGCTTTTCTTTTAGTAGAGTAGCCAAGAAAAATACCTTCATCACTTCTTGCATCAAACTTGCCCATTTCTTCATCTATCTTGATGTAGCACTTTCTTCCAAAGATTCTAAAGTATTTCACTATAGGTACATTCCCAAACCATAGCTCATAAGGTGTCTTATCTGTGCCCGGCCTTAGTTGAATTCTATTGATAGTGTAGATTGTTGTATTAACTGCATCTCTCCAATAGGTGTGTGCGACCTTTCCTTCAATCATGATGGTGCGCATTGTGTCAAGAATGATCCTATTCCTTCTCTCTGTAATTCCCTTCTACTGAGGGGTTCTAGGGGCACTTTGTTGTCTCTTTATCCCATGTTCTTTGCAGTACTTATAAAATCTATTAGAGCTGAATTATCCTCCTCTATCTTATCTTAGACATTTAATCTTCAATCCAGACTCATTTTTAACCTTAGCTTCAAATATTTTGAACTTGTCAAATGCTTCTGATTTTCCCTTTAAGAACACAACCCACATCATTCTAGAATAGTCATCAACAAAAAAAATGAAATACCTTTCACCATAGTATGATCTTGTTTGAGTTGGTCCACATAGGTCTGTATGAACCAGATCCAACTTGTTCTCTGCCGAATTGTGCTTTCTTCTAAATGAGTTACTTACATGTTCTCCCATCACACATTCTCTACATAATGCATCAACTAGTTTTGCAATGCTAGGAAGATCTCTTATTGCCTTTACATTACTTATCTTTACTATTTTATCAAAATTGATATGACATAGTTTTTTGTGCCATAACCAATTGTCATCTAATTTAGCAACAAGATAACTTTCTTCAGGATTAATTTGAAAAAAATTACCTTTAGTCTTTGAACAGGATGCAATCATTTCTCCTTCTTTTTTTATTAATGATGCATTTGTTATCTTTGAACTCCAGCCGGTATCCTTTGTCAAGCAATTGTCCAACACTTTGTAGGTTATGTTGCAAAGCATCAACATATAGAACATCATGAGTGTTGTTCTTTCCATCCATTGTGATGGCTCCTCTACCAATGATAGGTTTAGGAGTGTTTTCTCCAAATCTAACCATGCTCCATTTATATCTATCCAGATGCATAAATCTATCTTTGTCTCCTGTCATGTTATGTGAGCAACCACTGTCAATGATCCAATCTATTCTGATGTCATCTTGTGAAATCAGTGGTAACTCTTGTGCATTCTTTTCATCTTCAAGAGAAATGAATCCAATTTCATCTTCTATTGATTCTTCATCTAATACTCCATCTCCAACATAGTAACATTCATTTGTATACTTAGGCTTGTAGTTATTTTTGAACTTCTTAACTCTTGTGGGACACTTGGATGGAAAGTGACCAATCTTGTTACATGAAAAGAATTTGAATGGTAATTGACCTTCATATTTTCCTTTTCCTTTCTTTTCTCTTTGAGAAATCATAGAAATGAAATCATCTAGTGTTTTCTCTTCATCACTATTATCAAAATTACCAGAGGTGTTCAAGTATTTCTTACCATGTACTGAAGCTTTGAATGTTGTTTCAATTTTAGGCTCTATCTTCAATCTTGATATCTCAAAGGATGAAAGCTTTTTGATTAAAGTCTCTCTTTTAAAGTTTTTTGTGGACTGCATAGTTTCATCTAGGATTCATATATTGTTGTCATATTCTAGTGTCAAGGTGGTCATCAATTTATCCATTATGTCTTCTTCTAAGATTTCTCCACCATTGTTTCTGATTGCTGCTACTACTTCATTAATCCTTTGATTGTAAGCTCTAACATTATCATTAGGTAGCATCTCTAATGTATTGTATCTTTTCTTCCATGTCTTTCTGTGTGCATTCTTGGCTTGGATGTCTCCTTCAAACATGTCTTCTAGATACTTCCAAATCTTGTAGGCTTTATCTAGCTTCTTGATTTCAAAAAATTCACTGTTAGACAACCCGCTGATGAGGGCTTCTTTGGAAATAGCATTTGAAGTGAATAGCTCCTTTTCTTTAATATTTTCATCTTCCTTAGCAAGATCTAATAAAGAAGGAATCTCACTTTCTTTAGTAGCTACCTCAAAAATCTTAAAGGCAATGCACTACAAATGTGTCATCATCTTGTTCTTCTAGTCAAGATAATTATCTCCATCAAACTTAGGACTTTCTTTTCTAAAGAATGCCCCATCTAATCAACCTCAAGATGTTAAACTTTCTCTCTGAGGCACTTGGCTTTGATACCAATTATTAGGAATAGTCCCAAGAGATAATTGCGAGGGGGGGGGGGGGGGGGGTTTGAATCAGTTAGCTACAAGTTTCAACTCTTTATCCAATTAAGTATGTAATAACATTAAGCATAGACACAATGAAAGAAAAATTAACACAACACCACAATTTTGGTTATAGGGAAACCCAAATAGGTAAAAAACCTAGTGGGAATTGACACCCAATAAGAACTGCACTAGTGTATTATGATCCCTATTAGAAGATCTTCCAACCTTGTTAGGAGTTGATCTTTACAATGCAATAAGTACAATGACCTGGTCAAGGGTTGGACCCTATTAGGAGTCTTTTATAATTAACCCTATTAGGGGTGAGGACACACTATTCGGGAGCACACTACTCCAAAGGGTGAAGGTTGGAACCTTCTGTTTGATAGATACACACTATATTTGGATCTTGGTGAATTGTGCGTAGACCTGCTATCTTGATCACTTCCAATGAATAGCATATAGGTTCTTTTATGTCACATATACCTTCTGTTGATGGCTCAACACTTCACACTCTCTTCTCTTCTCTTTTTCTTTTAACTCTAAACCATACTTGGGAATCACAAATGACTACCTATATGTAACTTTCCTCTAGATGATATAATAAATTCAACCTATTAGAACCATCTTGAAATCATATTAGATAAATAATAAAACTCTCCAAAAACATCTCTGCCGGCTCTGCTAAGAACACAACATAAACTAGGACTTGTCCAACTTAATATGAGTGAACACGTTGCTTCACATTGTCAGCTCCACCAAAATAACTGATACTTTATCCTCATGCTAAATTATGTCATGATCTCTTAACCAAACATTCTTAACTCTCTAGTAAACATGGTCGATCCAAGTGTGCATACCAAAATGATAGGCACAACTCCTTTACCAATATAATCTCTTTCAACTCCTCTGGATAAACTTAGGAAACTATAACTGTTAGCTGTGAATCATCATAACTTAACTTTTGCTGCATATCAAACTCTGTGTCCATGAACATAGATTCATACATATGTTTGTAACATAAATATAAATGTGCAAAGCTCCATGATAACCGTACTGTGAATCTCATACCAATCTCTGTCTGTAACTCTATTAGGAACACTACTAACATAAACTACTACACAAATGTTTGTACTCATAATCAACCTCTACGTCCATGATAAAATAATGATAACATATCATTGCAACATATGCTCAAAGATCTCTCCATCAAGCTTCCACACATGCTACTTACCATATGTTGTCATCAATGACAAACATACAGTCAACAATTTGTGTTTCTGGGAAATCTCCAACACAAAGAGCTCAAGATCATAGATGCATTTTGTTTTAAATTTTTTATCCTGATATACTTTTATTTTAATTCATGGAGTTAAGTAAATGCTGAGTATAGCCTAATAGAGTTCTAGGGTATTACAAACAATTGTGATAAGAATGAGAGTTTAAGTATTAATTTATTTTCATTTACAAGGTAAATGATTGGATCACCAACCATAGTGTGGACTTGTTCTGAATGTCCTATGAATAAGGTATTGATCATAGAGAATAAGTCAAGAAGATATTCTCTCTTTTCTCTCAGTTCAATTTCAAATTCAAATCAAAACTTTTAAATTCAAGTTGTAGAACTAAAGTGCAAAGCCCTTTCTTAGCTTGTGAGTGATTTGGTAGTGTGATTATCTCTCACAATATCTCTTTATTTCATAAGTAGGAGAAAATATTAAGGGTATTTATCTACTTTATTAAGGATTAGTGGAAAGGAAAGTTGAGAAGTGAATGAATCTAATCCTAGGTGTACCCGCCTAAATTTTGTAGAGTTCAAAGTGTAGAAAGCCTAAGATCTTTGTTAGTTGGTCCTTGTTTTTGTTAGAGTGTATTGATTGTGGGAAGTGAACTAACCCATAGGTGCATTTCTTCACTTTCAAGGTAGTTAAAATTCTGCTAAACTAGGAACCAACAAAATGGTGACTCCGCTAGGGAGTGTTGTGTAAAAGTTATCCTTTTGTCTAGCTTCATCATTTTTAGATTCTCAAGGTTTGTCTATTGATAATATTTTTCCCCTATAGGGTGGAGACTCAAGAAAGGTTTTAGAACCAATAATTTATACAATTTTCTAAAAATGACTGACAAAAGAAGAAATACAAGGTCCTTTATTAAGACACATCCTAAAGTTAGGTTACATATTGAGTTACCTTAGGGAAATAAGAAAAAAATGCCCAGGAGGGGTAGTGAGTCAAGTGGTACTCTTATATGGAGATCCAAGGGTGACAGGGTGAATAACCCATTATACCCAGTTAGTGAAGCAAGGGAATACACCTCTAAAGGTTCTGACTCTAAAAATACTAAATACTTCCATGAAGTTTCTGATATTCCTCACTAGGGGGATGGTCTATATAAAGATACACAAAATGATGTGCATTCACAAACTCAAAAATTTTATAATCAGGAAAACATTGTAGACCAGCGAGATTCATTAGAATTAGATGTAACTATGTATGATCCTCATGACTTATTTAATGAAATTGATTCTCTCAGAAGGGAAGCTGCAAGGCAAGATAATATTCAAAGATGATGAAGGGTGCTCCCCTTAATACCGCAAACACATAACAAAAATAGAGAAACAACAACAATATGCAAGAACAAAAAATTGGCTTCTTATTATCTCCACAAATGTGGAATTAAAAACTTTCAGAATTACAATATGCAAAGCCACATGGGCATTCCCTTACAATATTATGTAGGACAAAGCCTCGAATCAATACCCAGAACTACTCTAGACAACACTATGGGCCTTCTTTATATAGGCATTTTCCATCGCCTGAGAAGGTTCCAAAAATTTAGCCCTTAGGGCTGACCAAACTTAGAATTATTTTATTTTTCAATTTATTACATCAAAGTTGGCTCAAAATAACTTTTGAAACCTAAACAAAATTTTTGAAGGAAAATTATTTTCTGCCATTTCAGGTGATCCAACTTTCAGAGACCATAAGTCATCACTAGTTGACCCAATTGACTATTATAACCCCATTTCAGAAAGGCCATGAAGCGATCTATAGGCTTGACTCATGGAAGCACCTATCACCCAAATTTTTAACCTCATTTGGGGCCTCTAAAGCCTTCAAAAGTGAGTTCAAATTTTCTATACCCTACTGCCAATACTAAAAATCTTCAATATCTTCAAAACTAGACCTGATCTAGCCATGAAACTTTATTGGCAGGCTGATATGACTAAGATGAACCTCCACATGTAAAGTCAGAACATTTCGAGATCATATGACCAACTTACTAAAAATAGCAAGTTTCCATAAATAGCAGCTCTGCACAAGATAGCCCTTATTGAATACAAAAACAAAAATATTTTTGGGTGATGCAAGATTGCTCTTACACCCATGATGCTCCTGCATCAGACACCCGGGGTAATTTGAGAAGTGACCCCGTTACGTCTCAAGTGTGTAGAGGAAAACCAAGATGGTTAACCTCCTCCTTTTTCAACCATGATGAATCTTCAATAGGTCATCCTTTCCACTTGACTAGATATTCTTCATATGTCCTGTTCCTTGTGCTTCTACCAACATGACTATCTAGTATATCCTCAATCTCTTTGGTATCTGAACTAGTTGCTAGAATAATCCAATGTGCTATTGTGATCTCATCTTCAACACCTCCCTCATGATACTCTGTTAGATTTGAAATGTTAAACACTAGTGAAATATTTAGTTCAGTAGGCAATTCTACTTCATATGCATTTCCTGAATCATGCTTCTTTAGTATTTTACATGGCCCAAACTTCTTCATTTTCAATTTTTTATATGTACCAACTAGAAATCACTCCTTCTGCAAATGAACCATGACTTAATCTCCAACCTAAAATTCCTTATGCCTTCTTTTCACATCTACTTTAGCCTTATACTATGCATTCATCTTGGTAATATGCTTCCTCACCTCCTCATGGATGTTCTTCAAGTGTTCTGCAAAATCCTTAGCTTCAGCACTACTTATTTCTCCTTTATCTATCTTTCTCAACTCAGATGCATTTTTGGGACTACTCCCATATACAATTTGGAATGGTGATTTACCAGTACTCCTATTGATAGAATTATTATATGCAAATTCTGCCTATGGTAAAATCAAATCCCATCCTGTAGGCTTATGTCCAACCAAACATCTCAGCAAATTTTCCAAACTTCTATTCACCACCTCTGTCTGTCCATCAGTCTGTGGATGATGTGATGAACTGAACTTCAAATCTATCTTCAACTTCTTCCATAATGTATGCCAAAAATATCCAACAAACTTAGTGTCCCTATCTGAAACTATACTCTTTGGCAAACCATGCAGTCTCACCACTTCTCTAAACAACATCATTGGTCTTCTTGCAAGGAATAAAATGTGACATCTTTGAAAATCTGTCAACTACCACAAAAATTGAATCATGTCCCTGCTGTGTCCTTGGTAAACCAAGAACAAGTCCATACTGATATCCTCCCAAGGCTTCTCTGGTACAGGTGATGGATGATACAACCTTGTATTTTGCTTCATTCCTTTCACCATCTGACACACTCTGCAACTCTATACAAACTTCTTGACATCTTGCTGCAACTATGGCCAATAATAATTCTCACTAACCAAATCAAGGGTTTTATCATGACCAAAATGTCTATCCAATTCTCCGCTATGCTTCTCCTTGATGAGATTATCCCTCATAGAACTTCTTGGAATGCACAACTAACTCCCTCTGAATAGCATATCATCTTGAATGATGAAATCCACCCACTTTGTCCTGTCTAGAGTAATAGGTTCTTTACAAGATTTCCAAGCTTCACCAAAATCAAGATCCTCTCAATACAAATTCTTGAGTTCCTTGAACCCAACCACCTCAATCTACATCTTTGTTAGCAATAGTTGCCTTCTGCTAAGAGCATTTGCAACTCTATGAGACTTTCCACTCCTGTGTTTCAAAACAAATGTATAACTCTACAAAAAATCAACCCATTTCAAATGCCTTTGATTCAAATTTCCTTGACTATTCAAATATTGCAAAGCTTGATGATCAGTATACAAAAAAACTCCTTAGGAAGTAGATAGTGTCTCCACTTCTTCAATGCCTAAACTATAGCATAAAATTCCTGATCATAAAAAAAATATTTCCTCTTGGCATCATTCAACTTCTCACTAAAATAAGCAATAGGCTTACCTTCTTGACTCATAATAGCTCCTATTGCAGTACCACTAGCATCATAGTCTACTTGAAACACCTTATTAAAATCAGGAAGTGCTAAAATAGGTTGTTCTGTAACCTTTTATTTCAACAATTTAAAACTCTTATCCACCCCATTAGTCCACTTCAACTCTTTTCTATCCCCACTCATTGTTTCAGTCAAGTGTCCAAAAATACTGCTAAAATTTCTAATAAACTTTCTGTAAAAACTAGCCAAACCATGAAAAGATCTTACCTCAGTAGCACTCCTTGGAGTAGGCCATTCAAGGATAGCCTATACTTTCTCTGGATCCATTTTCAGACCTTCTACTAAAACTACAAATCCCAAATGCACTAATTCTTTCTTCACAAAACTACACTTCTTCAAATTAATCAACAATTTCTCATCTCTTAGCTTCTCAAACACCATATGAATATGCATCATATGTTCCTCCAATGTCTTGCTAAAAATCAAAATATCATCTAGGTAAACAATGACAAACTTACCTAGAAATTTTTTTAGAACCTCGTTCATGAGCCGCATGAAAGTGCTTGGTGCATTGGTTATCCCAAAAGGCATGACTAACCACTCATACAGTCCTTCCTTTGTCTTGAAGGTAGTCTTCCATTCATCTCCTTCTCTGATTCGAATCTAGTGATATCCACTCTTCAGATCTATCTTTGAGAAATACACAGCTCCACTCAAACAATCCATAATATCATCCATTCATGGCAATGGAAACCTATACTTGATTGTGATCTTGTTTATTGCCCTAGAGTCTATACACATCCTCCATTCTCCATTATTCTTTGGTGCTAATACTACTGGTACAACACATGGAATCAGGCTCTCTTGAATCAACCCCTTCTACAATAACTCATGTACTTGTCTATTCAACTCTTCACTTTTTGTTGGTGTCATTCTATGTGCTACCTTGTTTGGCAAACTAGCTCCTAGAATCAAATCTATTTGATGACTGATCTTCCTTACTGGTGGTAATCCATCAAGTACATTATCAGATACAATATCCTAAAACTCATTCAACAAATTTGCAACCTCTACAAGTACATCCTCTACTTCCTCTTTACCAACTTTTGGAATTAAACAAAAACACACATGCTCATGCCTCATACCATCTAGGAATTTCCTTCCATCAACAAAATTTATTCTTGCATTACCACATACCTTTTCTTGGGTCTCCTTCAATGACTTTAGCTTATGTCACACTCCATCATTTGTCAGGGAATAGGTATTTGCATGACCATTATGTACAACACATCTATCAAAATGCCACGGTCTACCCAACAACATGTGACATGCATCCATAGGTATGATATCACATAGTACCTCATCATGGTAGCTACCAATCTTGAACTTTACTAGGAATTGTTCACTGACCATGAACTTGTGGTCATCCTGCACCCAGGCAATCCGGTATGGATGTGGGTATTTCTATCTCTTGAGCTTCAACTTTGTCACCATCTCTTATGACACCAAATTGTCAGTGCTTCCACTATCAATAATCACATCACAATATTTACCCTCACACTTGCATCTAGTGTGAAATAGGCTTCTCCTTTGTTTAGTTTCATTCTCACCACTCAGCAGGACCCTTCTATTAATCAATGTTTCTCCTCTTTCAGCATCTTAATAATTTGAGGATCTGGCATCTTCATCTACATGTTCCACTCTAGCCTAGCCTTCATTCCTCCTATGCGTCCTTCCTTGGCATTGAGGATTTTTAAATTTCCTATGACCTTCTTCTCCACAGTGAAAGCATGTTCCATGGAAGCCTCCTCTTCCTGAACATTGTCCTGTTCCTCTTCCTCTTTGGTCTCTATTGTTCTGATCTTGGAAATGATTGGAATTGTTTCCTCTCTAATTTTGACTTCTACTAGCCTCATCCTTCTTTTTCGGATCTTCATTTTGGCATCCATATGACCATCCACTGCGTCCCTTTCCATTTTGTTTTCTCTTGAACTTCTTGTTCAACTTTTCCTCTACTTTTAAGTCAAACTGGTATGCCTCCTCAATACTGTTCATTTGAACTAGATTCAACTCCTCCTAAATGCTCGGCCTTAACCCATTAAGGTAATGGGAAAATTTCCCCTTGTCAGCTTCTACATAGCCTATTCTGATGAGGATTCAATAAAACTCCTCTGTATACTCTTGAACAGATCTTCCTGCCTACTTCAAAATTTGCATCTTCTTCAATAGGTCAAGCTCATAATCAACAGGAATGAACTGCCACTTTAATTTATCCACCATTCGATCCCATCTTGTGATTTTATCTTTCCCTCTTCTATTTCACTCCAATTGAATCTCTTGCCACCAGATCTTCGCATGACCTTTCAGTCTAGCCTTCGTGAATTTGACCCTATTAGGATCCTCAATATCTTCATACTCAAAATATTCTTCACATTCATTGATCTAGTCGATCAACTCCTCTGGGTTAAGATTCTTGAAAATGTAGGAACCTCAATCTTAGGTCTTTTTCCGATCTTGGAAATGGCCTAAAAAAGTATTTCTTCCTCTTGGTTCACAACTTTGACTTATCCTTCTTGATCTTCTTCTTCGGCTTCATCCTCTCTTTCATCTCTGACATTAAGATTCATTTCTCTATGAATCTCCTCTTGCAATGCTCACACTTGTCTTTGGAGCACTATAACCTCACGTGTTACAACACCAGCTCTTCCATCATGTTCCCTTTGTGGAGGCATTTTCACGATGCTCACTAAAACCCTAACCACAGTCCTGGTGCAAACTACCTCATAGTCGACAATCTATTTACACACTCATGAACTCCTACTTTGATACCACTTGATGAAGGGTGCTCCCCTTAATACCATAAACACATAACAAAAATAGAGAAACAACAACAATGTACAAGAACAGAAAATTGGCTTCTTATTATCTCCACAAATGTGGAATTACAAAGTTTTAGAATTACAATATGCAAAGCCACATGGGCATTCCCTTACAATATTCTATAGGAAAAAGCCTCAAATCAATACCCAGATCTCTACCTAGAACTACCTTAGACAACACTACGGGCCTTCTTTATATAGGCATTTTCCATCGCCCGAGAAGGTTCCAGAAATTTAGCCCTTAGGGTCGACCAAACTTAGAATTATTTTATTTTTCAATTTATTACATCAAAGTCAGCTCAAAATAACTTTTGAAACCCGAACAAAAATTTTGAAGGAAAATTGTTTTTCGCCATTTCAGGTGACCCGACTTCCAAAGACCATAAGTCATCACCAGTTGACCTGATTGACTAATATAACCCCATTTCAAAAAGGCCAAGAAGTGCTCTATAGGCTTGACTCGTGCAAGTGCTTGTCACCCAAATTTTTGACCTCATATGGGGCCTCTAAAGCCTTCAAAACTGAGTTCAAAGTTTCTGTACCCTGCTGCCAATACCGAAAATCTTCAATATCTTCAAAACTAGACCTGATCTAGCCATGAAACTTTACTAGCAAGCTGATATGACTGAGATGAACCTCCACATGTAAAGTCAGAACATTTCGAGATCATATGACCAACTTACTAAAAATAGCAAGTTTCCATAAATAGCAGCTCTGCACAAGATAGCCCTTATTGAATACAAAAATAGAAATATTTTTGGGTGATGCAAGATTTCTCTTACACCTAGGATGCTCTTGCATCAATAGAAAATTAGAAGAAAAGAAAAAGAATTATATTATGGATGCTCTTCTACCAAGAGATAGTCTTCTTAGAAGACTTGACTCATCAAAAGAAAAAATAAAAGGATTAGCAGAATGTCCTAAATCTTTAGATGTTGATATTTTTTATGATTTAGGAGCCCTAAGAAATTAATGTCAAGATAAGGAACACTTGGTGCAAAAAAAAGATGAATTTGCAACTGAGGGTCCAACCATTAGACAAGTGTACCATTTTGAAAATTTTAAGGAAAATAGAGTTGAAGCATCTTCAACTAAACCTGTGACAAATAATACTAGAAAAGGCAAACAAAAGGTGGTTGGAATCCAAATAAATGAACCTATTTCTATCTCAAAGGATGCACCTCTTGTGTCAAAAATTGACATAAAGTTGGAGGAAGCACAAAAGGAAAGAAAATATTTGGCCAAAGAACTGAAGATACCTGAACACAAAGTAGAAAATGCAGAAGCAAGAAGAAAAATTCAATTTCTAACAGTTTTTTATGATGATGTTGCTGAGCCATCTAGCTTTGGACAAGGTATGCCTTCTGGTTTTCCTTCTGGTGTTGTAACAAATGCTCCTAGTACTTCTTCTAGTAAAGATGCTTTTCCTTCTTTTGGAATAAATTATGCTATATTTGGGTAGTAGGGGAATACACATATGGGTGGAAATGTTGGTAACATTGCTGGTCCTAGTAGGCCTACAAATATGACTTTTTAGAGAAGACCTATCCATCTTGAGAGATATAGGAAAATTTGTTTTACTGGTATCCTTGGATATCCTAATCTTGTCCCAAATGATTTGAGGGATAAGACCAGTAAGTGACAGACTAAAACTAATTGAATACTTGAAAGGGAGAGATTGTTATGATACAAAGGTATATGTGACACATTAAATCAGTTATTATATTGTCATTAATGTCAACTAATTTTAACTCATCATGATAGTTGCAAATATTTGAATAAGGAAATAATGGTGAAGGAATGGGATATTAACATGAAGATGAGATGTATGAGAAAGATATGAATATGATATTCATTGGGTAACTCATTAATGAGTCTATGAAATTATGTTAGTGATTTGATTATAATACATAATTCTATTAATAATTGAAGATCAAGAATGTACAAGTTTATGTGGTCGATAAATTAAGAACTTAGTATACACCGAGTTGAAATAGTGTAAACCAAGCAAGTGTAGTGTATACCGAGTATGGTATTAATTGAGTTAGAAGTCACTGAAACATCATGATATTGATTGAGTGAAAGAAATAAAATGGAACATGTGATTATTGACTTGAGATGATGAGCTAGATGAATATGGATGATTCTGAGGTTAAAGATAAAGTTTTTTATGAAGATCTATAGCTGAAACAATTCATGGAAGATCAGATGATGTAGAATGAAACATGTTTGAGGCACAAGTTATGAGGAAGGTTGAAGCAGAAAAATTAACGAATGAGATTAAGATGCAAAATATATGGATGAGAAGAAAATGGTTTATCATGTCTATAAAAGGAGACAAGAGATTCATAATAGAAAAATGTGCACGAGGAGAAGATTGCATTCATGCAAAGTGTTAGTGGTTTTTCTTGTATCCCTCAACTCTAAAAGAGAAATATGAAAACTAGACCCGAGGATCTTTGTCCAGTGACACAAATCTACTTATTCATGCAAACTAAGGGGCAAGAAAAGACTAATTGATGAGGATTTGATCCTCCTTTTTCTTCGAGTTCCACACACTCAAGCGGGTGTACCTAAAACAAGCTAAAATCTACATACATATAACTCACTAGCTAAAACCCTTTATGCAAATGTGACCGTGGATAGTTCTCAGACTTATAAAATATGAGAGTTCCAATCTCAAATAGTCTTATACAGGATCCCACCTGTATGATCTGCTAAGAACTAGGAAAATGGCCAATGTGACAACAAGGATGAACTCCTTCTTCTCTTTGAGCTTTGAGCTCGGGTAGGTTAACCCATGGATTCGTTTCTTCAAAGAATCACTGACAACACTTGTGTTTAGGAAACACAAGTTACAAACATGAATGCTTCGAAACATGAAATTAAAGATGAATTGAATTTTAAAGGTTGATGATGAAAATTGCAAAGCAAACTAGGACCAGTGCCTTGTTCATTGGGCAATAGAGTCATACAAACATACATTCACAGAAAACCTTAATCCCAAACTCAAAGAAACCAAGTGAAGTGCCTTACAAATCACTTCTCTCACTCCAGTTCCTGGACATCGAATTCATATTCAAACCTATAACTCTCAGAATTTGAAATCAAGACTTACTCTCTCCTAGAAAGAAACTCAAATTCAAATCCATAGATACCTTATAACTGGTATACTGACATGCCTTACAAATCAATACACAAGAATTAAGATCATGCATACAAAGACATCAAATGAGAACTGAATAGGGATTCCATCATTTTCATTAAAATTTATCTGTAACTGTACCTTTGCAAAATAAAGAAACACAAAAAATAAGATCAAAAGCCTGGAAGTTGCCCTGCAGCATAAATTTCAACATCCTTTTACAAATGAGAGAAAAACTAAGATATAGTAGAATTGAGTCAGTTCAAAAACCCACTGATAGCTGGCTATCTTTGGTACAAAATATCTTCAACATTCCTCTCATCTGCCCTGCAAATGATTCCCAAACTGATCTGATATCTAATTATGATCCTCAGATTTGCTAGCTCACACTACTCTTTCACACTTGACTGAAACTAAAAAATATCATCACCATCAGATTCCTCATTCCTTTCCATTTCTGAAAACATATAACACTTATATGTTTGGCCAAAAAAAGAGTTCCCAGGACAATTTTTCAACAAGTAGGCTTGTCATTTTAAAATTTTGAATATTTCATATAGTTTGAACTATATCATCATTTAAATTCTTTTCAAATCTACCATTTATTATATTATTTTTTGTACATGCCTCAGGAATTACTAGGAAGCGCCAAGTGTCAAGCTGTGAGTTTTTGCTTGGACTTAACCTCTGGCTTGACCACCCTATTTGGAGAACTGGTGACCATGCGGATTCTCAAAATCTCCAAATGATGTCTCTAACTGTGGTTACTTCTGGAGAATTGGCGAAATAGTCTATTCTCTAATTCTCAAAATTTTCCTCTGACCATGGTTAATATTTGGAGAATCAGTGACAACTTTAATCTCAAGTTCTCCAAATTTCTTCCTCTGACCGCTAGGCATTCATCGACCTCATGACTACTTGTATCTCCAATTCTCTAGATTACTTGGCCTTAACTATCACTATTCAGTGATCTGGTGACCACAGTTAGTAGACTGCCACCTCTAAATCATGCAATGATCCACTAACTGTTAGATTAGGTGAAAAAATAATCTCCCAAGAACACCTACATGTATAACCCTATCGCATGGAAGAAGAAAAGAACAGAAAGTGAGAAAAATCTATGGAGGCCAAAAAGCTAGAGACATCATATGCACAATATTAAAATATGATATTCTAATCTATTTAAGAAATACAAAGAGGTGAATCCTTATAAAAGGAATCACAAAACCCTAAAAGGGAAAACCCTAAAAAATAAGATGCCTAAGTCTAACTTAAGTGTATAGAATAATAGACTAATAATTAAATAAATTAATTATTAACTATAATATGACTACTCTAACACCCCCCCTTAAGTGTAACTTAGGAAGAAGCTAAACAACTAAGGACTAAAAGATGCATGAAAACAAAAATGCATGAAAGAGCAATGGGTCCTGGCAACAAGGCCTGATTAGGTACCCAAGTACAAGAAATAAACTAGATGAAGGAAACAAAGCCTCCAATCTAGGGAATGTCCTAGAGAAAGGAACAAGAAACAACATGAAACATCTCTGAAGCATGAAGCTACAAACACTGTCAGAAGAAACTGCTGGAACCCCCACTGAAATAGTGCATGACCAGGTAGAGAAGACAAAGTCTGAAGAGTTGATCAATCGAAGAGGTGACCTCCAAAATAGGAATGAATGAGTGTCTATATAGTAGATGAACCATCTCACTAAAATGCATAGGTGGCTAGCCACTGCATCCACCTAGTACATAGGAACAAAAAATGAATACGTAGATCACTCAACCAAACCAAGGAAGCAATGGAACCAATAGGTGAACCCCCCCATAATGCTGAACAAGGAGAGGGGTGATAGGAACACTGAAATGCAATGCCAGAAACATCTGCAAGAAGAATAATTAGGAACACCAATAGTGCAATAAAAGTACAAGCACAAGATAAAGGGTGGTGTCATAGACACACAGCATGGGCTAATGTCATGGAAGGTACACTCACTTGACAAAGGTGGATGAGCACAAAAGGAAAAACATCATAACCCCCCATGGCACTTTATAACTAAGTGCGAGTACAAAAAAACACAAGGAGTACAAGATCCCAGATATGCAAAAGCAGGCACTTTATATTAGGGCATTTACAGAAAAGAAATGCAATAGAAGAGAAGCATATAATGCTTAGAAGTCAGAAAGAAGAGTGAGCCAAAAGAACATAAGAAGAGATCCCAGGACTTGTAGAACCCAAGTAATCCGCCAGAGGGTGAAAGTGAAAAAATTAGAGGGAAAACTTGGAGTAGAATCTGGATAAAAGACCCTTACAACTGAATAACTCATAGAACTAGCTTTCCAATGATATCTGGTGAGCCCAAAAATGAGTCCAGATGAGCGAGATATGGCTTTCGGAAGGTAAAAAATAAACATCACTTTTGATTAAAAAAACACTATCAAAATAGTAGATCCAAAAACCCTAACCTCCATAATCAAAAAGAGCTCAAAAAGAGTTTTCTGATGATATAAAGAAGTCTGAAAAAGACCTCCGTATGCTCAAGATATTGCAAAAAAGGCCCAGGTACCCTTAAAAAGCATCAAGAAAGATTTTTAAGCCCCTGGGGTTGGAAAAAGATAGAGCCCCTGGGTGCATGGTGCACATAAGGGGCTAGAGCCGGAGGCTCCTGGTCACCCATGTGACCACCGCGGAGAGGGAAAGGGGCCCACAGGGCTAAAAGCCTGCTGGGCTGTGCAGAGCGGAGCCGGGGTGCCGGTGGTGGGTGCAACGGAGCGCGTGTGAGTTGCGGTCTGCAGCGGTGGCCGGCAGGAGGCCACCGGGGTGGTGCGGCAGTGGCCCAATCAATTAACACTAGCTGCATTGTTTTAAATGTGAAAATCATTTAAAAAAAACAATTTTTTAAATATTTTTTTCTCAGTTTCCATGCCCGTACGACACTGGAAAACAAAATTTTTTTGCCTCAGAGTCACGTTGTCTAAAATGGACAAGTTTTATATGGATTCTAGGGTTTTTGGGCCTTCTGGACACAATGGTTGTGTTCATTTTTGCTCAAAATACCCCCAAAATTTTCTTTTTTCTTTTTTGCTCAAAATACCCCCCACAGAGCTCATTCCTCTCACATGGCAATATGTTAGTACCCGTTGACCAGTCTTATTATGCAAGGTGCCATGAAATTTATTTTAAATTAGAGAAGAATTTAGGCATGTCGATTAAGCCATATTCTTCATTGAAGTGGAGGTTTCCTACTGAACTTCAGTAGGGTCTATGGTCTAACCAAATGTTGCGTCAAAGGCCGCCATTGCTAAAAATTATGGAGGGAAGGTTCACACTTTGAATCAACGAGAATGGAGGCATTTTTTTTCCCATTGCATAGGGTTGAAAGCTTCCCCTACTGTAATTAGTTGAGGGAAGGATTGTGGATGTGAGATGAAATAAGATGAAGTGCCAGCAGCTGATCATGATGATGGAGGCTCGTGCATAGGCAAGAGAGGAAACAAATGTACAAGCATTTATCCCACATTCATTGGGTAAATGTTTTTCTAAACATTTAAATACACTAGCACTCACTTTGCATTGTAAACAAATAACCATGGAGGTTCTTGGTGGGCCTGCATGGTTGGAAGTCTCTGTGCGGCGGTGGGCCCCATAATTTTGAATGAAAATGTGAACAGGTCTTTAAAACCTGAAAAGCATATATCCCACATTTCTCCCAATTTCAACCTATAAGGTGTTTATAACCAAAGGCCCTCACATATGAAGTAAATCAAAATGGAGGAGGCTCTTCTCATGTAAGCCTATGCGGCCACCTCAGTTTCTATGCCGGCGGACCCAAAAGATAATTTTGTAGACGGAGTGTGGTGACTAGACAAAGTGACATGTGGCGAGCTGTCATGTATTCATGGAATGGAGCCAACGGTTAGTGGATCATTGCACGATTCAAAGGTGGCGGTTTGCTAACTGCAGTCACCAGATAGCTGAATAGTGATGGTTAAGGCCAATTAATCTAGAGAATTGGAGATACAAGCAGTTGTGAGGTAGCTAAATGCTTAGCAGTCAGAGGAAGAAATTTAGAGAACTGGAGATTAAAGTTGTTTCTGATTCTCCAAATATTAACCATGGTCAGAGGAAAATTATGAGAATTAGACAATAGATTATTTCGCTAGTTCTCCAGAAGTAACTACAGTTAGAGACATCATTTGGAGATTCTGAGAATGCACATGGTCGCTAGTTCTCCAAATAGGGTGGTCAATCCTAAGGTCAAGTCCGAGTAGCAACTCACAGCTTGACACTTGGCGGTTCTTGGTATTCCTGAGGCATGTGCAAAAAATAATATAATAAATGGCAGATTTGAAAAGAATTTAAATGATGATATAGTTCAAACTATATGAAATATTCAAAATTTTAAAATGACAAGCTTTCTCATTGAAAAATGTCCTGGGAACTCTTTTTTTGGCCAAACATATAAGTGTTATATGTTTTCAGAAATGGCAAGGAACGAGGAATCTGATGGTGATGATATTTTTTAGTTTCAGTCAAGTGTGAAAGAGCAGTGTGAGCTGGAAAATCTAAGGATTAGAATAAGATATCAGATCAGTTTGGGAATTAGTTGCAGGGTAGATGAGAGGAATGTTGAAGATATTTTGTGCCAAAGATAGCCAGTTGTCAGTGGGTTTTTGAACTAACTCAATTCTGTTATATCTTAGTTTTTCTCTCATTTGTAAAAGGATGTTGAAATTTATGCTCTAGGGCATCTTCCAGGCTTTTGATCTTATTTTCTATGTTTCTTTGTTTTGCAAAGGTACAGTTACAGATAAATTTTATTGAAAACAATGGAATCCCTATTCAATTCTCATTTAATGTCTTTGTATGCATGATCTTAATTCTTGTGTATTGATTTGTAAGGCATGTCAGTATACCAGTTATAAGGTATCTGTGGGTTTGAATTTGAGTTTCTTTCAAAGAGAGAGTAAGTCTTGATTTAAAATTCTAAGAGTTATAGGTTTGAATATGAATTCGATGTCTAGGAACTGGAGTGAGAGAAGTGATTTGTAAGGCATTTCACTTGGTTTCTTTGAGTTTTGGATTAAGGTTTTCCATGAATGTATGTTTGTATGACTCTGTTGCCCAATGAACAAGGCATTGGTCCTAGTTTTCTTTGCAATTTTCATCATCAACCTTTAAAATTCAATTCATCTTTAATTTCATGTTTCAGAGCATTCATGTTTGTAACTTGTGTTTCCTAAATACAAGTATTGTTAGTGATTCTTTGAAGAAATGAATCCATGGGTTAGCCTGCCTGAGCTCAAAGCTTAAAGAGAAGGAGTTTATCCTTGTTGTCACATTGGCCATTTTTCTAGTTCCTAGCAGATCATATAGGTGGGATCCTATATAAGACTGGTTGAGTTGAACTCCCATGTTTTATAAGTTTGAGAATTATCCACGGCCACATTTGCATAAAGGGTTTTAACTAGTGAGTTATATGTATACAAATTTTATCTTGTTTTAGGTGTACCTGCCTAAGTGTGTGGAACTCAAAGCAGAAGGGGGATAAAATCCTCATCAATTAGTCTTTTCTTGCCCCTCAATTTGCATGAACAAGTAAATTTGTGTTACTGGACAAAGATCCCTAGGTTTGGTTTTCATATTTCTCTTTTAGAGTTGAGGGATACAAGAAAAATAGCTAACACAATGCTGGTCAGATAAGTTAAATTGAGAACTAAGAAATTCTATAGACAACACTGAGCATCAAAGAAAAGAATTAACCAAGCAGAACAAAGCTGAAGGATACAAGGGAATTGAAGTGATTATGATGGCTAGAGGTATTATGAGCTTAGCATAGATCTAAAAATCTGCAAAGGAAGTTGTATTTGAATCAGATCATTTACTATTGCATTCTAACCATTGCTATAGATAACTATATTAACCAAGTGGGACTTAACAATCTTTATTTATTTTATTATGACATTCAATGAATGTTGGTTTTTTTCTTGTTGACTCCATGTGAGTGCTTGGTCATGGAGAACTATTAGTACTAAATACTCTAACAAGGTCACACCTTATAGTGTATTTTGTAACCTTGAACAGGGTTGGCTCTTAACCGAGCTCACTTCAGAAGAGTGAAATTATTTTGGGTATGGATTCCAGGTGATTTTTCCCATAACAAGGTTTCCACATTAAAAATCAAGTGTTATATGTGTATGGATGTGATGATTTTTTTTGATTACATAAAAATAGGTTTTAAAAGGACCCAAAACCTTTTACATTAAGATTATAGAATAAGCATTAATAGCTGAATAGGAACAATGTAGTAGCACAACAAAAAAACACCAAAAACTGACTAGTCCTCCAAAAAAACAAAGAAAAGAGGACAACAAAAAACAACAGGACAACAAAAAGACAACTAGATAGTCTTCATAAGTTCAACCGCCTGATCAACCAACATCTGGATGTTTATTGAGGACACCTTAAGCTCCTCCAAATCATTGTTCTTGTTGGTCTTCAACTTCTTGAAGCTTGATCTAGTCCTCTTATAGGGCCCCTGACCCTCCTTAATCTCCTTAGGCACCTACTCCCCTTCACCCTATTCCATCTTGTCCACAAGGATTCTAACATGCTCAGTCGAGGCCTTAAGGATGGAAAAACTCTACTCAACAATATTTCCAATAGTCTTCTCTAGTCACACAATACTACTCTCCATTTTATCCATCCTCTTCAACAAATTACCTCCTTTAAAAACAATATCCACCTCTTGCATTTTTTCCTCCATAAGTTGGACCTTATTTGTCAAAATCATTATCCCCTCTGCACTACTAATAACCTCCTTCAACTCATCAATACTTTGTCTCATAGTTTTATCACTCAAATTCATCTTACTGAGAGCCCCAACCTCCCACTGAAAGTTCTGAATTTGATTTTTCATCATATAGATGTCATTTTTCATTGTACTAAGGTTATTAAAAAAAGTAGTACATCCTAGATAATCATAGATCTTATTCACATAGGTAGTATCCTCCTTAGAGCTTCCCATCCTTCATCTAGCATCATTCACTTTATCCTTCTCAATAGTGCCCACATCCTGGATAATATCCTGCAAGATATTCTCCTCTACCAGCACAGTTTGGTCAAAGTTATTAGGAACCCCCATATTGGAATCCTTATTATTGGGATTCTCCAATAGATTGTCCTATTTTTCCTTAACATTCTCATGGAAGGAAGAATCATCATCAGTGGAAATAACAACCCTCTTACCCACATTCTATTTCTTGTTCTTGGCTCTGGTATGGCTCCCAATAGTCTCCATTTCTTTTTTACCTTTTCCCTTAGCACTGTCATCCCTACTTTCCTCTTCCTCTATCTCCATTTCTGTAACAAATTCTTCAATCTTTTCCTTCCTTTTTTAATTCTTGGATGATGAGCCACAATGGTTAGAGGGCTTTCTAGGTTGAACAGATTCAACCTCATCATCTCCAGTTTCCTCCCCATAAGCCTCTTCCTCTGGATCCTTACCATCACTATCATAATCCTCAAGAGCCTTTCTATTAACATGGGACCTTTCATCCTTTTTGGATTTTAACACATCATAGAGTAGAACCATCAAACCTTCATGATAGGCATGGTCTCCCTTAGGATCCTTCTACATACTTTTGATGGTAGTATCCAAGGAACTCAAAAGATAAAAGGGAAAGTTAACTTTAATCCCATGTTTGAAGTGATTCAACAATATAAGATGATGGTTATAAATTTTAGTGTACCTCCCATCCAAAGTGATGAAGCTAATAAGAATAAACAAAAAAAACCTCCATGGCCTAGAGATGCACTTTAGACTGAAATAGGAGTTGTCAATCTTCACCATTCTTTTCCTTTCCTATTCCATCTCCACAAAATCATCCAGGGCTTTGTCTGAGACCTTTCCGTCTCTATAAAAGTTGATCCCTTCAATTTTTAGACCCATGGCCTTGGCAATAATCTCCTTTGTGATTTCCATATACTGCGTCCCAACCAGAATTTTGCCCTTATTCCAAGTTTTAAGGAATTGCCTGGTAATAGTAGGTTTTCTACCATACAACCTTTCCAAGTAATCCACCATACCCCCATTCTACACAATACTCTAGACCTCTGGTTTTTGATTCCACTCCTTGCAATTTCTCGACTCACACCTCTTCTTGCAACCCCCCATGGGTCTGCTTCTGCAATTTTTCCTTATCTCAAAGTTTCTAACAAAAACCTACTCCTTCACCTTGGAATCACAATCATGCCCTCTTTCACCAAAAATGACTCATAAAACATGTGAAATGAAGGAGATAGTCACATTGTAGTCACAAGTAGCCCATAAATCTCCTTCACACAGATCACTACAATATTATACATTAATGAAATCTTCATTGATAATTTTCTACCTACTTTGAAACTGATCCCTATCAATTAATGATGACCCTTTAGAGGGAAGGATAGTCTAGTCATCCCATTCAATATCTGACTAACTTCTACAAGCCACATTATCAGCCCAGTCAACCGCAAAGTTAGTCTCCCTATAGTTGTGGGTGATAACACAATCATCAAAGGTCTTTATTAAATTTTTTCCTTGTTAATGATATTAAATATAGTCCATCAGGGGATTGTATTATTATTAAGACATTTAATGATTTTAAGAGAATCCCCTTCAACCCACACTTCCCTATAATTTTTAATCTTAGCCAGCTTAAGACCATAGAGAGAAGCACTAGCCTCAACAACATGATTTGTGTGAATACCAATAGGAATAGCCTTAGCACCTTAGGATATCCCATTCTCATCTCTGATGACTATACCACATCCAGCTATCCCTAGGTTACCCTTTGAGGCACCGTCAAAATTAATTTTCATCCATCCATTGGGGGGACAATCCCAACAAGCCTCATTTCTCAAATTCCTCTTGATTTTATGATCCTTCATACCATCCAACTTCCAATTCTTGAAGAATTTCACCTCCCAAGCCTCTTTAGGTTCTTGAAATTTGTTAGTCAACCATATGTTTTCCATCACAATCCTCTTGATTTTGTAGAAGATAACAATACAACTAGACTCCTTAATTCTAAAACTCTTATCATTTCTCTCTTTCCAAACACCCCAGCAGATGTAGTGTAAAATAAAGTTCCAAATAGTAACCATAATGTTGTTATTAGTAGGGGACCTCCAAGAAGTGAATAACTCCTATATTCCCTCTAGAAAGACCCACTCCATAAACATCAAATTCAAAAACTTCTCCTAGATTCTATGAACATAGGTACAATGAATAGTCATATGATTGATAGTCTCCTCATCATTCTTGCATAGACAACACCTACTAGTTAAGAAAAAGTCCCTTTTCCTCATATTATCAATGGCCAGAATCTTATTCTACAATAAAATCCAAAAAAAAACATTAATTTTAAGAGTTAGTCCTTTAAACCAAGCTTTTGCCCAACAAGGTTCTAGGCAATTCTCATAATTCTGGTTATACAAAGTGAAAACTGAGAATAACCCATTAGATTTATATCTCCAAATCAAAGTATCCTCTTCATCATTTAGAAAGACATCATTCATGATTTTGTTCAGACTTCTAAGAGAAAGATCAACCCTAGACAAGAAATCCAATCGTCCCCTTCCCAATAGTCATCCACATGATTTCCAATGGCCAGGTTAGATTGTAACATCGTATCCTTCCAATTAGAATCAGAATTAAGAGGATGATCCAAAAGCTATTCATCATCCCAAAAGAGAATAGTCTTGCCATTTCCAATCTTCCATTTCACACCCTTCTTGATCAAATCCTTATTTTTCAAAGCATTATTCCAAATGATTGAGCCACCTTGCAAAGTATCCTGATTTAGAAAATTATGAAAATTACTGCTATCCTTGTTATATTTTTTATTCCATATAGTACTCCATTCCCCCGAGTTATTGAACAATCTCCAAAGAAGCTTAGCTAGAAGAAAATTATTCATACTTCTTATTCTTTGCAGACCTAAACCCCCCTTATTAACTAGTCTGCAAACCTTATCCCAAGCTATGAGAGCCATTCTCTTCTTTTGATCCATACCAGACCAAAGGAAGTTATTTTGAATTTTATCAATTGTATTCACAAACTTCCTTGGAATTTTGAAAATATTAAGAGCATAGAGAGGGATACTTTGGAGAGTAGCTTTATGTTAGAAAGTAAAGTCCACCAAGATAACTGAGAGGGGGGGGGGGTGAATCAGTTTTCAGATAAATATAACTTTTATCAACTTCAATAGATTTTAACCATGTAAACAATGTAACCAGAAACCATAGAAGAATATACATGCACAATAACACAATGACACATGATATGTTGACTAGGGAACCTCTTAATCAAAGAGTAACCCCCGATGGGAATGATGCCCACAAAAGATGCACTAATATGAATATTCCTTGTTAAAGGATGGACTCTGTTAGGAGTCTTATGAAATATATTTAGTACATATGAATCCCTGTTAGGAGTTATGGAAGACAGAAGGACCCACTGCTCAAACAGCTTCAGGGTAAGATCACTAAACTCACTGTCCAATTGATCTTTGTATTACTCAACAAAATAATACCAAAATATTACTAACCTAAACAAATCAATACTCCTTCTCTGACTGTGCCAAACCACACCAACTCCTTCTTCAGATCTCAATACTAGATCTCAGTACTTCGCATATCCTCTTTCAACAATTTCTCTTTCACAATACACTTACATTCATCACATTCCATGCATACACACTACAATAATGAAAACATTCATTCCTTTATACCACACTCAAGTAATTATAAATGAGTCGGCATACAAATTACAAAATAAAACTTTCCACACATTACATTAAAATTACACAAAATTGTCGGCTTCCAATCAATATAATTTTTCACTCGTGTGACCTTGGATCTTGTGCTATCAACCACATCACTATAAACATGCCTCCAACTACTCTCTAACTGCACATAACTAAATGCCATCCTGATTAGGAGATATCATCTGATTTCCACAAACCGCTACTCAGGAACACTACCTGAATACTGCTTCCACTAATTTCCTCATAACTTCCATGAATAAATGAATTATTGTCTACAATCTTAACCATGATCTAATAACACGTCATAGACTAATTCCTCAATTATGCATAGATTTATCTTCAATATCCCAAGTGCACTAACACAAACATTGTCTGCTTCTCTGCTAACCTTCAGTAGATCACTGTATTGACATCAATGACAACCATAGTCATGAATGCAACAACAACTATTACAGAATGGCTACTAATACTCCCCCATAGGATATATTTAGCATTAATTCCTAACAATCTCACCTATTGGCATTGATGGAAACATAGATGAAAAACATCCAAGTTCCATAAATCAAATACTGAAACACTGCTACTCTAAAAATGCTTCCAAGTCTTCTTCATCAATCAAATCTTGCTTCATTTTCCTATTCAGTTCTCTCCAATAGATGGTACAAATAGTTTTTCATGTACACTTCTCCCCCATTGACATCAATGACATATGTTTCATCATTATGTCAACAAAAACTTCAATGCCAAAAGACACTGTTCAAAAAATACATTCACTAGAGTCCTCATGACTTAGCTTAGATACACATACTCCCCCATAGAGGAAGTACCAACATCTAGTCTAGAAGAAAAATAGGGCTCATATACCACTGGATGGATGCAAAAATCTGCATCACTTCTCAAAAGTAGGCTGGGGAATAACCCCAAGCATACCTCTTAGATAATCAAATATATCCTTAGGAAAAGGTTTTGTAAATATGTTTGTAATCTGATCCTTTGTGCTTATGTACTCAAGTCTGACTTCTTTCTTTGCTACTTTCTCTCTCACTACATGATACTTTATCTCTGTATGCTTTGTCTTAGATTGTAATATAGGGTTCTTAGACATACTAATTGTGCTGGTGTTATCACAATGTATAACAACAGGTTCAAAATTTTTTACTCCAATATCCTTTAGTAGTTGTTTCATCCAAATTATCTGGTTACAATTGTTTGATACTGCTACATACTCTACTTCTGTTGTGCTGTGTGAAATATAATTATGCTTCTTGCTTAGCCAAGAAACCAATCTTCCTCCAAGGAAAAATGCTCCACCACTGGTTCTCTTTTTATCATCAACACTTCCTACCCAATCACCATCTGTATATGCACATAGGGTAAAATCATCAGATTTTTCATACCACAATCCATACTCAAGTGTGCCTCTTAAGTACCTCAGTATCCTCTTTACTACTGGATAATGTGATTCTCTGTGTTCAGGTTGAAATATTGCTACAATTCCAACTGAATGTGCTATATCAGGTCTTTTATGAGTCAAATATTGTAATCCTCCAATCATAGATCTGTACTTCTTCTATTCCACTACAGGAGTCTCATTTGTGCTAGATAACTTATGTCTAGTTACCATAGGTGTTCCAACTAGCTTACAGTTCTCCATTCCAAATATCTTCAATAAATCATTCAAGTACTTTGTCTGACTTACAAAGATACCATCACTATTCTATGTTATTTGCAATCCTAAGAAGTATTTCATTTCAACAATCATACTCATTTCAAATTCAGTCTTCATTTCATCTGCAAATTTATCCCTGGCTTCATCTTCTCCTCCAAAGATAATATCATCAACAAAAATTACTACAACCAACAAACCATTTTCAATTTCTTTTGTATATAGGTCGCTATCAGCTGTGCCTTTTGTAAATCCTAATTTCAACAAATACTTATCCAATCTTGCATACCAAGCTCTAGGTGCTTGCTTCAGTCCATATAAAGCTTTTTTTAGTTTACATACCATGTCTCCTTCTTGAGTTAAAGGAAAACCTTCAGGCTACTCAATGTAAACTTCTTCCAACTCTCCATGTAGAAATGCTGACTTCACATCCATCTGATACACTTTGAATTTATTAAAAGTTGCATAGGCCAAAAACATTCTTACTAATTCAATTGTTTCTACTGGTGCAAAAGTTTCTTCATAGTTAATTCCCTCTTACTGTGAGTATCCTTTACATACCAGTCTTTCTTTTTTCCTTACCACTTCTCCTTGTTCATTCATCTTATTTCTAAATACCCATTTTTTTGGACTATAACATTCTTATCTTTAGGTCTAGGGACCAATTCCCATGTCTTGTTCTTTTCAATCTGATCTAGTTCTTCTTTCATAGCTTTAATCCAATGTTCATCTTCACAAGATTCACTAGTAGATTTAGGTTCAATTTGAGAAATCAACCATAATTATTATTGTACCTTATTTTGAGTCTAAACTCCTTTGTCTATGCTTCCAATAATCTTCTCAGTAGGATGATTCCTTGATAGATTCTTGTTAGGTGTCAATGTCTCAGATCTTACTTCAGGTGTCAGTTCCTCAATGACCTAACTATGGCTTTCATTCAACAAATCACTGTCAGTTTCATAAAATAATTTAGTAGTCTTAGGGTTAGATCTAGGGTGAGTTCCTTCATTTGATTCATGATCAAGCATTCTTTCTTGAATTTTGAAGTTTTCATCAACTTTTATATTTGTGCTCTCAACAATAGTCTTAGTTCTCTTATTGTAACATCTATAAGCTTTTCTCTTCAATGAATATCCAAGGAATATACTTTCATCACTTCTAGGATCAAACTTTCCAATGTCATCATCTTTCTTAATATAACATTTTCTTCTAAAAATTCTAAAATACTTAACTAATGGTGCATGTCCAAACCATAGTTCATAGGTTGTCTTGTCTGTGTCTACTCTGATTTGTACTCTATTCATTGTATACACCACTGTGTTCACTACTTCTCTCTAGAATATCTTTGCTAAGTCATTCTCAAATTAGAGTCTTAGTTCTCAACAATAGTCTTAGTTTCATCAAATTTTATATTTGTGCTCTCAACAATAGTCTTAGTTCTCTTATTGTAACATCTATAAGCTTTGATCTTCAATGAATATCTAGGAAATATACCTTCATCACTTCTAGGATCAAACTTTCCAATGTCATCATCTCTCTTAATATAACATTTGCATCCAAAAATTCTAAAATATTTAACTGATGGTGCATGTCCAAACCATAGTTCATAGGGTGTCTTGTCTGTGTCTTCTCTGATTTGTACTCTGTTCATTGTATACACCACTATGTTCATTGCTTCTCTCCAGAATATCTTCGTTAAGTCATTCTCAAATAACATAGCTCCTGCTGCTTCAATCACTGATCTATTTCTTCTTTCTACAATATCATTTTGTTCAGGTGTCCTAGGGGCTGAAAACTGTCTCTTAATACCATTCACTTCACAAAAGATGTTAAATCCTTTAGAAGTAAATTCTCCACCTCTATCTAATCTTAAACATTTAATCTTCATTCTAGATTCATTCTCAACTTTATTCTTAATGATCTTAAACCTATCAAATGCTTCATATTTTTCTTTAAGAAATGGAATCCACATCATTCTTGTAAAGTCATCAACAAGAATCATAAAATACCTTTCTCCATAGAATCCTCTAGTCCTTGTAGGACTACTCAAGTCTGTATGAACAATCTCCAACTTCTCTATTATTGTAAACTTCTTTCTGGGAAATGAGCTTCTCTTCTATTTAGCCATCACACATTCCTTGCAAATTATGTTAGTAGGCTTCACAATTTTAGGAAAATCTCTTACTACAAGTGTAGTAATTACTTTCACAATGTTATCAAAGTTAATATGAAAAAATCTTTTGTGCCATAACCAATTGTCATCAATCTTAGTAATCAAGCATGTCATCTCAGTAGGATTCAACTGAAATACATTACCTCTGGTTCTAGATCTAGTACCAATCAAATTTCCATCTTTGTCTTTAACCAAACAAATTTTCTCAGTAAACCAAACTTGATATCCCTTATCAACTAAATATCCAACACTCAAAATATTATGTTTCAAACCATCCACAAAGTAAACGTCATCAGTATTAGTCTTTCCATCAAGAGTAATAGATCCTATACCTTTAATCAAACAAGGTGCATTGTTTCCAACTCTAACAACTCCTCCATCATAATTGTTTAAATTTATGAAATTTTTCATGTCTCCAGTCATATGATGTGAACAACCACTATATATAATCCAATCAACTTTATTTTCTACTTGAGAAACTAAAGCCTTTTCTTCCTTAATTTTAGTTTCAAGATTTTCTTCTTTAATTGCTACAAATCCTATATCATCATTATTCTCAGTATCACTTTCACGTAAAGATTTCTCCAAACTAGTTTCAAGTTCTTCATCATTTGCATAGTAACATTATTTAGATCTTCTAGGATTAAAGTTCTTCCTATACTTCTTGACTCTCTTAGGACATTTAGATGCAAAATGACCATATTCTTGACAAGTCCAACATTAGAAATTTTTCTTACCGTCTGGCTCTCTCTTCACAAGCAAGGCAATACCTTCTTCAATCTTCCTATCTTCTTCATTTCTAGATTTGTTGTTGCTAGCATAATCTCCTCTCACACTGATGCTTCTTGACAAAGTAGGGTGAACACTAAGAGCACTAAATTCTATCTCCATTCTAGGTAGGTCTCTTGATAACCTCAAGTTCATTTCTGCTACTTCCAATCTTCCAAGAAGAGTCTCTCTTGTAAAGTTTGTAGTACAAGGTATGACTTGTTCAATCATATGTGTTGTCTTCTTAAATGTAGGAGTCAATGTCCTTAGAATTTTCCATATCACTTCATTCTCTATCTTTGTTCCACCACAAGATTTTATACCTGCAATAATCTCTGACATTCTACCAATATAGCTTCTAATATATTCATCTTCCATCATTCTTATATCTTTAAATGCACATATCCAATTATGTAATCTGAATTTCTTTGCATGTTCGTCACCTTCAAAAGTAGACTGTGAAGCTAACCAAATTTCATGAGATGTTTTCAAATATTTTACCTGACTGTACTCATTCTCCGGAAGGGCTGACAAGAGTGCTTCTCTAGCAAGTATGTTACACATGAATAGGTCTCTTTCATAATTAGTACATGTTTCAATGTTATCCTCATCAATGATAGTCTTCTCATTCTTTGTAATCAACCAATAACCTAGTCCTAAACATAGTAGACGTGTCTTCATCTTTTCTTTCCAACAGTGAAAATTTACTCCATCAAACTTAGGGCTTTCTTTCTTGAAATTCACCATGGATCTCCTTAAGCTGTTAAAATTTTCTTTCAAGGACCTGCTACTTTGATACCAATTGTTAAAAAGTAAAGTCCACCAAGATAACTAAGAGGGGGGGGGGGGTGAGTTAATTATCAAATAAATATAGCTTTTATCAAATTCAATAGATTTTAACCATGTAAGCAATGTAACCAGCAACCATAGAAAGATATACATGCCCAATAACACAATGACACAAGATATGTTGACTAGGGAACCTCTTGATCAAAGAGTAAACCCCAGTGGGAAATATGCCCACAAAAGATGCACTAATATGAATATTCCTTGTGAAAGGATGGACTTTGTTAGGATTCTTATGAAATACATTCAGTACATATGAATCCCTATTAGGAGATTTTGAATCCCTGTTAAAAGATTCTAACTTTGTTAGGAGTTATGGAAGACAGAAGGACCCACTGCCCAAATAGCTTTAGGGTAAGATCATTGAACTCACTATCCAACTAATCTTTGTATTACTCAATAGAATAATACCAAAATTCTACTAACCTCAAAAAATCAATACTCCTCTTACTGTGCCAAACCCACGAACTCCTTCAGATCTCAATACCAGATCTCAGTACTTCGCATATCCTCTTTTAATAATTTTTCTTTCACAATACACTTAAATTCATCACATTCCATACATACACACTAAAAAAAGGAAAAAATTCTTTCCTTTATACCAGACTCAAGTAATTACAAATGAGTCGGCATACACATTACAAAATAAAACTTTCCACATGTTACATTAAAATTACACAAAACTATCAGCTTCCAATCAATATAATTCTTCACTCGTGTGACCTCAAATCTTGTGCTATCAACCACATCACTATCAACATGCCTCTATCTACTCTCCAAGTGTGCATAACCAGATTCCATCCTGATTAGGAGATATCATCTAATTTTCGCAAACCGCTACTCAAGAACACTGCCTGAATACTACTTCCACTAATTTCCTCATAACTTCCATGAATAAATGAATTACTATCTATGCTCTTAACCATGATTTAGTAACACATCATAGAATAAGTCCTCAACTGTACATAGCTTTATCTTCAATATTCCAAGTGCGCTAACTCAAACACTATCTACTTCTCTGCTAATCTTTAGTAGATCACTGTGTTGACATCAATGACAACCATAGTCATGAATGCAACAAAAACTGCTAAAGAATGGCTACTAATACTCCCCCATGGGATATATTCATCATTCATTCCTGACACTTTAAGCACAAGAATTTTACTAGCCTGACTCAGAAGAGCGCCCTTCCAACCAACCAAACTCTTGTGGAATTTATCAATCATTGAGCTCGAAAAAGAATCTGGTGGATCAAGAGAAAGAGGCATGCCTAAGTAGGACCCCAGAAGATAGCCTACCTCATAGCCCATCAACCTTCTAATCTTATATTTCCTTCATTCAAGAAAATTTATAAAAAAAATAGAGCTCTTGTTCCAATTTATAATCTAGCCAATAGCAGCTCCATAACTATCTAAAGCCTTTTTTATGATTCTACCATTTTTGACTGATGCTTCCCCAATGATTATAGAGTCATCCACAAACTATTGATCAGAGTAGAATTTCTCTTTAGAAGAAGGTTGAAGGCAGATAAATTCACCTTTTTGGACGAAGAAACCAATATATCTACCCAAAGACTCAGCCATAATAATAAACAAGATAGGAGACAGAGGGTCTCCTTGCCTAAGACCTCTTGAATATTTGAAGAAAGGGGTAGGAGAACAATTCAAAAGAACCAAGAAGGTGGCTGAAGAGACAAGAAAATATATAATATCAATGCTTCTCTTATTTAAACCAAAAGCCTCCAATCCCACCTTCAAAAAATCCCAATCCACCCTATCGTAAGCTTTAGACAAATCTAGCTTTAGCAAAAAACCTTCCTTTTTAGACATAGTAAGGGAGTGAATGTTTTCATGGACAAAAATGATCAAATCCAAAATTTGCCTACCCAGAAAAAAACCATTATTCTATCTAGAAATCATGGAAAGAAGAAATAAAAGAATCCTAGTTGTGAGAACTTTGGAGATAATATTGTAGACAAAGTTACATAAATTGATGGGTCTGAACTGGTCCAAACTATCAGCACCCACTTTCTTGAGGATCAATGCTATAAAGGTACCATTTAATTCTTTAAGAATCCTTCTTGATCCAAAAAATTCTTTTACATCATTAACAACATCTTGCTAAATGATGTGCTAATACTTATGAAAAAATAAAAGGGGATAACCATCCAGGCCAGGGGCTTTGTCTCCTTCAAAGGAAAAGATGGCCTTTTGAATCTCTTCCTTTGAATGGTAGTAATAACTCTACTCTAATCTTCATTTAGAATGTGAAGGATATAGTCAATCAACTCCCTTTGGAACTCCATGTCCAGATTGTCAACTTTCTTCTGAAGATCAAAGAAAAACTTGCTGGCCTCTCCCCTGAACTCTTCCTCCTTTTCACTAATGACACCATCGATCTTCAATCTAGAAATTTTACTACCCATTCTATGCTTGATTATGGTCATGAAAAAATACTTCAAATTTTTGTCCCCTTCTTTCAAAAAGATTTTCCTAGACCTTTGTCTCCAAAATGATTCTTCTTTAGAGATCATATCATGATATTCCACAAGTTTCACATCCTCCTCTTCTCTAGAAAAAGTGACGTAACCATCCTTCTGAATGTTGTCTTGTATTTCCTTCAACTCTTGAGTAATTTTCATTTTATTAGTAAAAATATTCCCATAGGTCTCCTTGTTCCATTTTTTTATATTGTCTTTAACATTTTTAAGTTTCTTAGCAATTTTGAACATAGTCGTTCCTTCAATCCCGATCTTCCACCACTCCTCAATGACATTTTCTAGATTTAGGTGAATAGTCCACATTTTCTCAAAATGGAAAGGGAAGTTCTTTTTCATACTAAGAGGCTTAGCAATAATGGTAATTCGGTAATGATCCGAACCAGCTCTAACATAAGTTGTTAAAGAGCAAGAGTAACTATGAAACCACTCATTAGCCTTATCTAACCTTACTTGACTGAGATCTTTACCAGATCTCCTATTGGTCTAGGTATAATTAATCCCCTAAAAATCAATGTCATGTAAAGCATTCCCATCAATGAAGTCCATTATATTAGTTATGTTGTCTAGATTCAGTTGGTTTCCACCTACTTTCTCATTATCCTTTAAGGGAGTGTTGAAATCTCCCATAATGATCCACCCTTAAGTAGTAAAATCACTCCTTTTTCTAGAAATTTTTGTCTAGAAATATTTTCTCCCCCATTTAGTATTGGGAGCATAGATATTAGCGAGGACCCAAGAGGTACCATCCTTAATATGCCAAAATCTAATATTAGCCATATTTTTACCTCGTGAGATAACCTCCCCCTGATAATGCTACAGTTCCACATAACCACAATGCCCCCAGAGGCCCCTTCAACATCTCCACCTAAGGACTTTCCATTACTAAAAAAACAAAGATTCTCAATTTTTTCCTTAGACATTTTGGTTTCTTGAAGTAACACAATATTCAATTTATTATCTTTGATCATGTTTCTGACCATATCATGTTTATGAGGATTGTTTAACCCTCTTACATTCCATGAGATAATCTTGATTTTTTTTGGAAAGGTCCCGACTCTAGGATGGTTTTTTGACTTCCATGTGCTATGTTTCTACTGGCCTCTAACACTCTTCTTTTTTCATTTGAGGGCCTTCCTGGGGAGACATGAATGGCTCACACATATACAAATTTGATACTTCTAGTGCTTCTAGCTAATACCATAGCATCCTTAGTCACTTTCAAATATCCTTCTTTTTTCTTATTTTTTGTTTTCTTTTTGTTTTCCACATCTATCCATCCATCTTTAGTCACATCATTATACCCAAGTAAGGCAACATCAATGTTTGCCTCATCTCCCCATTTTATAGAATGACCTTCAAGGGACAAGTGCTTACCTGATCCAATAGGAGTAAATAAAGGTTTCTGAGAAGAAACTTTAGATAAACCAAGAATAACACAATTCTAGGCATCCTAGAATACCTCATCATTCCTTTGTATTGATGGATATTTGCTAATGTGGACTCCTAAAATTTCTCTCTCAATAAGATTCACATAAAAATTGTCCTTGTCTTCCATGTTATCCATTGACCTGCTCTAGAATTCTTCAACAAAGGAGTCCTCTACTCTCCTTTAAGGAGCTTCTGAAATACCTTCCATGCTTATCTCCTTACTCTGTCCTACTCCAGAGGGTGAAGTCCCACTTCCCTCTCCAAGAATGGTCTTCTCCTCCTTATTTTCTTCTATCTTACTATTGACACTCTTCCCATTGGAATTGGACTCATAACCAGATTTTCTCACCCACACCTTTTTTTGTTTCTTTGGTTGAGAAGTTTTACTAGGACATTTCTTTGCTCAGTGTCCAATTTTTTTGCAATGGAAACAAGAAAATGATGTAGACTCATACTCAATCTTCTGGACCCAAGAACCCAGCTTGGACAGGAGGGTTATAGATTTTGGCATATCCACTCCCTGGTGAATCCCCATGCAAATCTTGGCATAAGTGAGACATCTCGTAGAGACTGTCATAGGATCCATAGATAAAAGTTCACCAAAGACATTCACAATCCCCTTAAAAACTTCTTCCACCCAAAAATCAAGTGACAGACCTGGAAGATTCACCCAGATTGGAGCCTACACATTTGATTCATCCTACATATTAAGGTTTGGACACTATCTATGGAGCACCATGGAATGCTTACCTATCACCCATGGTCCACTAAAGAGGGTATTCTTAAGATCTTCTTCATAGGAAAAGGAAAGGCATAAATAACATTTGGGAAAAGCCACCACCTCAACTTTGTTAGGAATAAGGTGTCTCAACCTTGGATAATTCCTATTCTTATTATTTATTTTGTAAAATGTATTTCTTGTAAATAATTTAATTAAGTGTGAGTGTACATGTATAGTTGGCATGTTGATGTGTCACTCCACTTGATGTGTCAGCATCTTGAATTATGTGTAAGGAGATCATGGATGAAATGGTTATGATAGATTCCTATGACACGTAAGAGCTATGTCTAGAAGATTCAATGATAGGTGAAGATATGTGGAAACTGATAAAATTGAGTACTATACACTCTTCCCCAATCGTAATGGTAAAACCCTAATACAACTATCTTTGGATGTTTCCCTAAAAAAGGAAGCGCATGACATAAGCATTTTTAGGGTTGGGAAGATAGGAGAAGAAAGTGTATTGTTAAAACATTTTATGCTTACGTGATTTGTCTTCAAGAGTTGGAAAAATCTTCTAAAAGAACTTGCATTGCAAGTGTATTGTAAACTGTAATAGTTTTGATTAATACACTGTGCAGGTTTTGGAGTGCTGGGGTTTTTACCAAAAGGTTTCCCCAGGGTAAATCATTGTGTCATTCTCTATTTTCTATATGCATGGTAAATGGCTGCAATATAATTGTTAAAGTAGTTAACAAATCTGAAATTGTAAGGATTTAAAAGAATTTGCACAATACTTTCCTTTAGAGATTAGTGTAGGAAGCTGTTTCTACACGTGAGTTTCCTTAAAAACTTGTCCTTTGAAAACCCTTTTCCTCTTGACAAATGCCCTAATCACCTCAATATTTTGGTGGGCTCTGAGAAACCACCCAACTAGATAATTAACCATTCTTGATATATTTGAATAAATAATCTGATCAGGAATGGTAATAGCAAAGGAACCTTGCTCAAGGTTAGAAATATTCTTCATAGGGGGAAGAGAGGACTTACCCTTAGGCTTAACGTCAAAAAGCCCTGATCAATTTTTGATAGGGGTCATCCTTTTTTGTGCAGATTCTTCAGGTCTGGGACACCCACCTGGGACCCCAGTCCCCATCCCAACATTGAAATCCTTCCCTTGCAATCCAACCTCATCAGTCTCACCCTGTTGACTTCCAGAACCTGAAGATCTAGCACCATCTCCTTCATTATCTCCCTTGGTCAAATTTGAATTTTGAATAAAGACTTGAAAACATGTATGTTTAGGATTTGATTTGTTCATTCTTTGAAAAAAAAAACAAAGATTTTTGAAAAATATTTTTCTAGTGTTTTACCCTTTTGCATTCGAGATTGAGTTTTCTTTTTTAGGATCCCAAATTAAACTTTGAAATAAAATGAAGTTTCTTTATTTTCACTTTGGTCATTCAAGATTGTGTTTTCTTTTGGAATCTAATGTAATGAATTTTATTATTGAATTTGATTAATTTCTTTAGTGTTATTCAATATTTTTTAGGATTCACTTTTAGAGCCAAAATGAGGTGTTCCTAGATTGCCTTAGGAATGCATAAAACCTTAAAAACACTCAATATTTTGCAAATGAAGTTGATTTTAGAAAATAAAAATGCACCAAGATTGGTTTAGGAATCTTTAATATTGGTTTAGGAAACATTTAGAAATGATATGTAGTTTTAGTCCTTTTTAAGCACTCAAATTTTGAAGTGTTCCTAGATTGCATGAAAACCTTAAATCACTTAAGTTTGAATGAATGAATTTATTTTTATCCAAAATAAAAAATTATAAGTGATTTTGATTTCTTTAGGATTGATTAGGATTAGTTTTGAATTGTTTAGGAAATATGTGCATATTTCTTTCTTTCTAGGCATTCGAGAGTGAATAAGAGTTCATTTTAAGCCCAAAAAATGAAGTTTTTAAGTTCCTAAACATGAAAGAGGGTTAATTAGTCTTAAATAATATATTTTTTGGTGATTTTATTTCTTCCAATGAGTTCCTACAAAAACATGGAGTAAAAAACTAAAAATTTGAAGTCTAGAGGCACCAAGAGGGCCCAATGAACCCTAAAAACTAACTAAACCCAAGTTTAAGGCCTTACACATGGCCCCTATTTGACATAAGAGTAAAAAAGGAAGGTTATTTTGACATTTTTACTTGTACGAGTAAGGATCAAGCCTCATACAAGTACCCTTGACTCCTAGTATGAGTGTTCAGGGCTAGAAGGTTCAAAAGAGGCCTAAAATACATGCAGAAGTCCCATACGAGTAATGGGAACCTTTGGTACAAGAATAAATAAGTAATATTATGAGAAAAAATTATAGGGAGTTTACTCATATGAGTATTCACCCTAGACAGGATGATACTTCTAAAAAAAGTGGGTTTTTGGCTCAAAAACCCTAAAAAAGGTAGTTGTGAAGCGTTGTGGGGTCCCACCGGGTGTGCCAAAATTTGATTAGTGAAAACTTAACCTATTTGAAACATGTGTAGAAATTCAAACATTATTCTAAGAAGAATATACTAAACATATAGTAAATCTATTTGCAAGACACCTCAGATAGAGCTTAAATGGGAGCACCCTGTCACTGTTTGATTTGCTCTTAGATTAGGGATGTGGGTGTGCTCTCCAAACACTAGGATCATGTCCCCAATTCTTTTTGGGAAGGATTAGGACTATTTAGGAACCATGGATACCCTATAGTGGCACATAATCATGTATGATGAACCTAATTTTCCCCTAGAGCTCCAAGGAACCAAATGAAGCTTGAATACAAATTTGAGCTATGAATGCTTATGCTAAGTTGATTTTAACAAAATATAAGTGTGATATGATGAAAGTGATATGAAAAGAAATTAAATAAGCTATGTTAATCCATTAAGATAAGCTAGGATGTGAGTTATGAAAGAACATAAATAAGTTAAATCTAACAATATTAGGATTTAAGCTAAGTCTAGATACAAATGAGCATGATAACAATACTTAATATGAGATAGGTGAATTGGTGGTTTTCTCTTGGAAGAGAGACTATTTATAGGATTTGAGTAAGGGCTTAGGTTAGAAAGGGTAGTTAGGGTCAGAGTCAGGTTTAGGGGTAGAGTTAGGGGTATGGATATAGGTATGGTCAAAGGGATAAGGGTTAAGAGTTGCTCACACATGTGTGAGAAACACTAGGGAAGTGTGCTTAGGGAACAATTGTGGAAGAGGAGACATAGGCTTCATTAAGAGGTTGTAAGAGCCATTAATGAGGGTGTAAGGGGTCATTAATGATCATGTAAGGCTCATTAATGAGGGGGTTGACCAGAAGTCAAAGGATGAGGGTTTAGACTAAGAGGGTTAGGAATCACCCTCTAAATAGGTTTAGGATGGGATTAGAAAAGTGAAGATAGGTTTAGGGTTTTCTAGAAGATTTCTAGGGTTTTAGGGAATTAAATAAAAATTTAATTTATTTAAAGGGTTTTGAGGGATAATTATCAAATGATTCATAAATTGGAGGGAATATCATTGAAATTAGATTTAAATGCTTTTGGGAAGGATTCTTTAATTAAACATCTTTAATTAAAATAGAAGAAGGGATAATGACAATAAAAATGAATGAATGAATGAATGAATTAATTAATAAATTATGATGTCATCAGGTATTTTGTCCACTAAAATATGTTTTGTTAACACATGGATTTTTAGGTTTCTACATATGGATTATGGTATAAGAAAGAAAACAATTTTGAACTGAAGGTTTACACTAATGGTGATTGGGCTGGAAATATTGATGATAGAAAAAACACTACAGATGGATCATTCTTTTTAGGAGAAAGAATGGTAACTTGGATAAGTAAGAAATAAGGATGTATTTCTTAGTCCAATATAGAAGTAGAATATGTTGCTACTCTTGCTAATTTTTCAAATATTGCATGGATAAAGAAACTATTGGAAGATATGAATGAGGAGATCACTGATCCAGTGATAATCTATTGTGATAACACAAGTGCTATTAATATTTCAAAGATTCTAGTGATGCATGAAAAGACATAGAACATATCTATTAAGTATCAATATTTGAGGGAGCAAGTTCAAGAAAAAAAAGTCAACTTGGAATATGTGAAGTCACAAGAGAAACTTGTTGATATATTCACAAAACCCTTATGGAAGGATAAATTTGAATACTTGAGAAGTAGACTAGGGGTCCATCCCTTGTCTAACAGTCACTAAGGTGATATGAGGTTGCATCAACTTGTACTTTATCATAATATCTAAGTATGTTGATGTATGATGTTCACACTTTGGGATTCCTATGGTTGTGAAGATGGAAGATAAGATGAAATTGTATATCTGTACATGTAAGGTACAAGAGTTTGAACTAAACAATAGAGATACTGACTTGGCTACTGAAGAGCTGATTTCTTTTTGGCATTGTTTTCAAAGGGAGAGAAATTGTATGAAATATTTAGGAAAGAGCTACATGGAGAGAGATGACCAAGAAATATTGGAGAGAGATTACATGAGATATTAGATAGAAGTGAAGCTAACTGAAAGGGAGAGTATATACAACTAATGATGTGTAGTGATTAAAGATATTCAATGCATAAGCTAGGGAGAGCTTACCGATTCACATCATATATATACAAAGTTGTAGATAGATGTTTGGTATTCTATGACATTTTTCATATTGTGTTTCCATCAATGCCAAAAGGAGAGATTGACAGATTACAATTGATTGAATACTTGAAAGGGAGAGATTGTTATGCTACAAAGGTATATATGACAAATTAAATTAGTTATTATATTTTCATTGATGTCAAATAATTTTGATTGTACTTATCATCATAGTTGCAAACATCTGAAGAAGAAAATAATGGTGAAGGAATGATATATTAACATGAAGATGAGATGTATGAGAAAGATATGAGTATGATATTAATTGGGTAACTCATTGATGAGTCTATGACATTATGTTAGTTATTTGATTGTTGTGTGTGTGAAAATTGTACCTGATCTATAGACACAACACTCAGTAAAACATTAGAGGTTAGCTATAATCAAAATCGTGCAAAATTGAAAGCTATCTAACCAAGTGATTTACTGCCTTCTAATAGGTACGAGATTAATGTTCTCAGATTATTATCAAGATCAGTGTCCTAGATGACACCTAAATGAAGAATTTGAATGCAATTGATCTAGATATGAAATATGAATGCAAAATATCTATTTTTTTGATATTTTCTATGCAATAAGAATGATAAAAACTGATATGAATCTATGCTAGATGAAATTGATATGCTATGAATCTAACAATGATATGTAATATGAATGCAAAAATAAGATTGATCTCACAAAAATGTCGATTCGCAAGAGCTTTGATTCTTCAATTCCAATTCTCCAGCGTGATTGTGCAAAATATGAGATGATTTGTGAAGAGCTAAAGCCTTAATTTATAGAAATCCAAGGCTTTGGAGGTGCATGGAAGAAAGCCATAAATCACTCAAATAACTCAGCTTGATTTTTGAGTTATCTGATCATGAAAGATAGTTAATTCTCAAAATCATGCAAAAACAACTTTTTAACTCAAATTAGAGTTTAGATCAGCTTTTTGAACTCCAAAAGGATGTTGAGTTCCAAAAAGTCAATAACTTGCATTTATTTTCTGATTTGGAGTTTAACTGTTTCTTTTGAATATGCATAATAATTAAGAATTAAATAAATAAATAAAGTGATTTATCCTCAACTCAACTGATTTTTGAAATAAAACAATTAATTTATGGGTTAATTAACTATTTTACCAAACTTTTATTAAAAATTATATTATTAAATAATGACAACATGTTTTAATTAATTAAATAAGAATTTAATCAATTAAAGATAGGAATTTTGATCTATTGTCAAAATTAAATAATACAATTAATAATAGATAGAATTAAATTTAATTAAACAATTAAGTGGCAAATATTAAATCTAATTAATTAAATATGAAAATATTCAATTAATCAAACTTAGGATAAATGTGATTTATTGCGAAATAATCATTAAATTAAAGATAATTAAGATGATTAGGAATATTCCCCGATGCAGAATTTAAGATAATCAATTATGATTCGATGATGTTAGATGTGCCTTAGGTTAGGACTTTGATGTCGATTTTGTTCGATTTGTCGATGTAGGAGGTTAATGAACTTATAGCCCATTTTTGGGGTATTACAATTGTATTACATAATTCTATTAAGAATTGAAGATCAAGAATGTACAAGTTTATGTGGTCGATAAATGAAGAACTTAGTATACACCAAGTTGAAATAATGTACACCGAGAAAGTGTAGTGTATATCGAGTACAGTATTAACTGAGTTAGAAATCACCAACACATCATGGTATTGACTGAGTAAAAGAAATAAAATGGAACACATGATTACTGGCTTGAGATGATGAGCTGGATGAATATGGATGATTTTGAGGTTAAAGATAAAGTTTTTTTATGAAGATCTATGACTAACAAAATTCATAGAAGATCAGATGTTTAAGATATAAAATATGCAGTGGGGTCTAGAACAATAGGAGTTTGCCCATAAAAGAGACCCAAAAACCTATATTTTACACATACATGAAATTATAATGATATGGAAAGTAAATATAGAAGACTAATATTGAAATGATGAAAAAAAAAGGTACTTACCTCTGAAAAAGAATTTGCTGAAAACCCTATGAGATGGTCTTAGAAATTGTTGATTTTCATACTCTAAAACCGAAACCGCGAGATCTACAAAACCCAAAAATCTTTTTCTTTTATGAAAAAGGTCATCCTTGACCCAAATGCAGGGTAAGATCTTACCCTGAAATGTTGACCTTGACCTACATTGCTCTGATGGAAATTCTGTTCGCGGATCTTGAAAGTTTGATAAAAAGGGTATTGCGATTTGCACTGATATTTGTTGTCATGCACCTGTACTTGAAAGAAAAATGGTTTTGTTTGTTGGGGGAAGGGGTTCACCTTAGTCAAACCCCAATTTAGGAATTAACCTTGAAATTGAATTGAAACTACAGAAATAAATAAAGTAAATGGAATAATTCACCTTGCTTATGTTGAAATCCTTGTGGAGGATTCAAATCCTTGAATCCACAAGTATGGATGCTCCAAATGAATGTAGAATTGGATGTAGGATGTCTAAAATCAATTCTCTTAGATCTTCAACACTAATCTTGAATGATCTTGGAATAGGAAGAGGCTTGGATGAATGTGGATGGAGAAATCTTTAACAAGAGGGCTCCATAGAGATTCAATCCTTTAATGGCTAACAATGGATCTCCTTGATGAATTGGATCTTAAATTATTGTGTTAGCCATTTTTCTTGTATCCCTCAACTCTAGAAGAGAAATATGAAAACTAGACATAGGGATCTTTGTCCAGTAACACAAATCTACTTGTTCATGCAAATTGAGGGGCAAGAAAAGACTAATTGATGAGGATTTGATCCTCCTTCTACTTCGAGTTCCACACACTCAGGCGGGTGCACCTAAAACATGATAAGATCTGCATACATAAACACTTACTCACTACAACCTTTTATGCAGACATGAAAATTAGTGGATAGTTCTCAGACTTATAAAATGTGGGAATTCAACTCAACCAGCCTTATACAGGATCCCACCTTTATGATCTGCTAAGAACTAGAAAAATGGCCAATGTGATAACAAGGATAAACTCCTTCTTCTCTTTGAGCTTTGAGCTTAGGTAGGCTAACCCTTGGATTCGTTTCTTCAAAGAATCACTAACAATACTTGTATTCATGAAACACAAGACATAAACATGAATGCTCTCAAACATGAAATTAAAGATGGATTGAATTTTAAAGGTTGATGATGAAAATTGCAAAGAAAACCAGGACTAGTGCCTTGTTCATTGGGCAACAGAGTCATACAAACATACATTCATAGAAAACCTTAATCCCAAACTCAAAGAAACCAAGTGAAGTGCCTTAAAAATCACTTCTCTCACTCCAGTTCTTGGACATCGAATTCATATACAAACCTATAATTCTCAGAACTTAAAATCAAGACTTACTCTCTCCTTGAAAGAAACTTGAATTCAAACTCATAGGTACCTTATAACTGGTATACTGACATGCCTTACAAATCAATACACAAGAATTAAGATCATGCATAGAAAGACATCAAACAAGAACTGAATTGGGATTCCCATTGTTCTCATTAAAATTTATCTGTAACTGTACATTTACAATACAAAGACACATAGAAAATAAGACCCAAAGCCTGGAAGCTTCTCTGCAGCATAAATTTCAACCTCCATTTACAATTGAGAAGAAAAAAGAGATATAGCGAAATCAAAATCAGTTACAGAACTGACAGCTGTTCATTTTGCATAAAATATCTTCAACATTCCTCTCATCTCCCTGCAACTGATTCCCAAACTGATATGATATGTGCAATCATTTCTTCAAACTTATCTGATATCTGATTCTGATCCTCAGATTTTGAACTCAAACTGCTCTTTCATACTTGACTAAAATTGAAAATACTCACCAACATTAGAATCATTGTTCCGAGACCTTTCCGGTGATATATAATACTTATATATTCTGGCAAAAAATGAATTCCCAAAATAATTTTCCATGCACAGGCCATGACATTTAAATTTTTGAATATTTTCAATAGTTTCTACTTTATCATTTTTTAAATTCTTTCTCAATCTGCAATTTATATCATTTTAATATTATGCACTTTTACCTCATAAGGCACCAGGACTTGACACTTGTCACCACCTCATTGCATGCTCAACCTTGACCTCAGGTTAACCCACTGATTTAGAGAACTGGCGAATGACATGTATCTCCAAGTCTCTAAATCTTTCTTTGACCATGGTTATCATTTGGAGAATGGGTGACTAAGTGTATTCTCTAGTTCTTTGAATCATTTTCACTAATTGTCAAGTATTTGGAGAACTAGAGACTAAGCATTCTCTCATTGTTTGAATCATTTTCACTAATCACCAACCATTTGGAGAACTAGAGACTAAGCATTCTCCAATTCTCTGAATGTTTATGACTTAACCATTTGCATTTGGAGAACTAGAGACTAAGCATTCTCTAGTTCTCTGAATCATTTTCACTAACCGCCAGCCATTTGGAGAACTAGAGACTAAGCATTCTCCAATTCTCTGAATGTTTATGACTTAACCATTTGCATTTGGAGAACTAGAGACTAACTGCCAACCATTTGGAGAACTCGCGACCAAGTGTATTCTCCAATTCTCTAAATGTTTATGATTTAACCACTAGCATTTTTCACCAGCATTTTTATGCAAAATTTAGTGCTTTATGGTCACTGGCATGCATCCCAATGCACTAGTTGTGCACACTCTTGAGAGCCTTCTTCTCTTTATTCATTTCATTATGTGAGTGGTATATCTTTTAAACACCTGAAATGGTCATTTCTTGAGCAATGTGGGATTAAACTTTTGGAAGCATTGCTGATTTTTTATTGCTGCGAGTACTCACAGGACCATAACTTTTGATTTTCAAACTGAGTTTATCTAAAAAAAATTTTGTACAATGCACACATTTTCATCTCAAACATAAGTAAAATTCAGCCTGACCTAGTTTGTATTTTTTGAGTTATGGTAAAAAACGTGACTGGCTATGCATTCACACTTTTTTTTTAACTGGGTCTTGCCTTCAACCCTTTTTTTATCTTTTTTTTCTCCACATGCTTTGCATTTGTCTATGATATTTGGCATCACAACATCACTTTGCTTTGATTTTCTCAAAATTTGAGACACGACCTTGATGCATTGCCCTCTAAAAAATAATAATGATAAATGAGCACTAGTAACACTAGCCATTTCTATGTACACAAATATCTTGTACCCAATCTTAGTGATAACTCACACTGGTGACACACTCCTTTTCTCTCACACATCATGGCATTATCTTGTTTGGGCCATTTATTTCACTTTTATCCTTTGCAAAGATTGCCAAACAACGTTAGCTGACATCCGGGAGCGGCCTTAAAAACTGGCCAATAGCCATCATAGGATCATGTCACTGAGCACACATGTTCACCTCCAACAAACAAATATGCATGTCAAAGAAGAAATCTCAAAGAGACCCGAGCCACAAGATAAAATTGACCAAAGTTAGCCAATTAAAACATTGCCTTTCTGCTATGTCTGAAATCACTTAAGTTGGCTCTAGAACCAGCTTTGAAAACTGACCAAATCACTTGAACAAATCTCACCGCGTGACTGACATAAACCTTGAGATGCATAGAATCACCCTAAAAAATGGCATCCCTTGACTATACCCGAGGTGAAAGTTATTAACCTCTGAAGTTTCCCTTTTCATTCTGCTCCTGCAAACAAACTGTCAAAACCTAATAAACTGCATCTGGAATTAGCCTTGAAAAGTACACAAATGGATTGGCAGGATGCTCGAATCATAATGAGATATAGTAAAACTTGTTAGCAATACAAGACAACAAGAATTTTGACAATAGAATCATCCTGTGAAAACTTATTAGCAGGCAAAGAAGGCCTCTGACAAACTTGCAGAAAACATAACTGGGCAATTTGCACTTTTTGCAAATAGAAAAGGTCTGGCAAATTGACCAAATGAATACATCAAGAGCCACAATCTTATAGCATGGAATTATTTTATGTCTACTATACACTAAGACAAACATAATGATGACCTGATCAACAAGGCATGATTTATTCACAGTCGAAATAGGCTCTGGAAAACTAGTGAATAACCAAACAATGCAAAACATGAAAGTTGCAAATGGAATCAGCTTCAATTTCTCATCAGATGGATTCAGCACAAGCTACAAACTGACAGGGGTAGAGTAAAACTCATCTATAATGTAGGTAAATGATTAAAATATTTCTACCAATCCACCAGGTACAAGTTATAACATGTCAAACAGGGTTCTCGACAAAACTGGGAAAAGGGCCAAGTGCAGAAATTAGAAAACACCTCTGGAAGGGGATGAATAAACGGGGTCAAAACTTATCACAAAGGCCTAAAACCTGACACATAAAGAGTATGAAAAGTGTACAACAAGACGCTAGGCTCATATTTTCATGACACTCTCCAGGGTGCATTTTATTCAACCTCAAAGTAACCCTTCCCAATGAATTTTACACTTAAGCATTTTTTGACTTAGATACCTCCTAGAAACGAACTGATGCAAACCCATTTGAACATGCCATCTAAGGACTCAAAAAAACTTGATAGGATGAATGCAAAGAAATGAACAAATAGACCTCAAGATATGACCCCAAATACACCCATACTAGCATGCAATACAAAGCCAAAATGAGCACCTAATCAAAATTTTACATGGTACCTCAAAACTGCATTTTGAGTACCAACATATTGAATGCTTGAAGATGAATGAATTATTGAATGTTTTCCTTCTCCTTCTAGCTTGCTTCTTGATTGCTTGGTTTCACTTTCTTGAGTGCTTTAGAGATTATGAAAAGAGATGGATTGAAATGAGAGAGGAAGGCTTCCTTTTATAGAGATTTAAGGCACAAACTCCTAGAGAGGCCAACATATGAGAAATAAATTCCCATTGGGCCCATACCCCTAGAAATGGACCTAGATTAAATGCAATTTAAGAGTTTACCATTTCGGAGATCAAAACAGCTGACCCAAAAGTGGGAAAATAATTCTTTCAGAAATTTGACATCCAGAGATCATGGAACCTTTAAATTTGAACCTTGGGTCAAGGTCAAGGTCAAATCTGACCTAGGTCAAGGTCAACCTTGACCTAAAAGGTTGACCTTGACCTTGAGGTCAAAAATCTCAGGATCTCAGTCCAGAATGCCAGAAAAATGTAGAAGGAAAGTGGAAAAGGGCGCAGAATTAGGGGAAAAAGCCAAATCTAAGTCAAGGACCCATTCAAGGCACTTGACATGACCCCAAACCACTTACTTAGAGGGATAAACCAGTCCTAAATGGAAGTGCTTCCATTTTATGATTATACATTTATCCCCCACTTTAGCAAGAGTATGAAATCGATGCAAACTCTTGGTAAAGGAGATCACAAAGAAAAATACAATCTTATTGAAATAAAAGGGACAAAGGAATCCTCAAGCCCCCAGGGACTCGACTCTTCATCAAATCCAAGATTGCAATAAGAGAGACATCACTAGAAAAAGAGAGAAAAGGTGAGAGAGGAGTGGCTAGCTCACCCAGTAAGATGTGTGTATCTCACTGTGAACCACAAAAATGATAGGATGGCCCACCAAGAAAGCACTTGATAGTCACCCCATAAATTTGTGCACCTTCTAGAGGCTTTTTGCATGTATTTAGTGCATCTTTTGATGGCTTTTATGAAGTACCCATGAATCCAAATCCTCATACCACCATAGAATACCTTTGTAAAATGCATGTCTCTTTAGGATTTAGCAACTTATGTGCATTACCTTCCAAGGATTTATCATATTTGAAATTGTAAATGCATTTCTCTTCAAGATTTAGAAACTAATGTGTGTTACCTTACGAGGATTTAGCATATTTGAAATTGAAAATGTGTCTCTTCAAGATTTAGCAACTTATGCACGTTACCTTCCAAGGATTTAGCATGATGTAAAACAAAAGGTTAGAACAAAAATGCATAATATAGAATGAGGGAGGCCATATATATGCCCCTCACCTTAAGATGGAAAAAATACATACTATTTTGACATGTTAAGGAAAGAAAAGAACAAGGATAAAGCCTTCTTCAACATCAAGACAATCTACATAGAAAACACCCAATCCAAGCCAAGAAGGTCACAGATCCTATGAGGCCATGGAAGGGATGAATGAAAAGAGATATCATGTAAGAAGGAAAAAAAAGTAACCCTTGTGAGGAATAGCACACTATTCAACTGTTGGAGATTTTCCAGCAGGCCAGTAATGATTGTATGTTTGTCATTGATGACAAAATATGGAAAGTATCATGTGTGGAAGTATTATGCAATAAGATTTCTATATATGTAGCATGGACATGATATCAAAATGATATCATGGTCATAGAGGTTAATTGTTAGTAAAGATAGTTATATAGCAGCTTGTGTCAGCAGTGTTCTTGATAGAGTTAGAGGCAGTGTTCTATGTATGGTTGTTCGTATAGTTATCATAGAGCCTTGCACACTTGGATATATGTTGAAGACATGTTAGTGATGTTTTAGTTATGGATGCATAGTCTGTTGATTAGTAGAAGTGAAGTTATGCAGTCACTATTCACCAGCAACAGTTTCTTGTGTTTATTCAGAAGAGCCGACAAAGATTTTATTGGTTCTTGAGTTGCACCTATCTTATGGGTATGGGCCCTTGGATTTAAGCTTAGAGAAGAGTTATTGATGTTTAGTTAAGAGTGCATGAGTTAATTCAGCTAACAGAAAAAGATCCATTTGTTTTGCTAGAGCTGACAGTGTGTAGCATGCGTCTACAATTATCTTATTGAATAGGTCCCAGAATGTGTTGTGTGCATAATAGAGCTGACAGAATGTTTATTAGAGTTTTTTATGGTTTCTCTAATATTATTTCAAGGTGGTTCTAATAGGCTGACTTGATTATATCATTTAGAGGAAAGATATTTATAGGCAGTCATTTGTGATTGCTGGAGTGTGGTTCATAGTTGATTAAGAAGAGCAGAGTAGAGTTTGTGAAGTGTTGAACCATCAGAAGAAGGTCTATGTGACCAAGTAAAGTACTTGTGCTATTCATTGGAACTGATCTAGATAGTAGGTCAAAGTGTAGTTCACCAAGATCCAGATATAGTGTGTATCTGTTATTCAGAAGGTTGTAGCCTTCGCCCCTTTGAGTAGTGAGATCTCAGATAGTGCATCCTCTCCCCTAATAGGGACAATTGTAAAAGAATCCTAACAGGGTCCAACCCTTGACCAGGTTTACTGTACTAAATATATTGTAAAGAAACTCCTAACAGGGTTAAGGATCTTCTAACAAGGATCATAATACTCTAGTGTAGAATATTAGTGGGTGTCAATTCCCACCTAGGTTTTTACCTATTTGGTTTTCCCCATAACCAAAATATTGGTGTTGTGTTCATGTGTTCTTTCATCATCTTTATGCTTTATGGTTAAGTATACTTAATTGGATAAAGAATTGAAACTTCTAGACAACTGATTCACCCCCCCCTCTCAGTTATCTCTTGGGACTATTCCTAACAATTGGTATCAGAGCCAAGTGCCTCAGAGAGAAATTTTAATAGCTTGAGGTTGATCAGATGGTAAAATTCCTAAGTTCGATGGAGAGAATTATCTTGATTGGAAGAACAAGATGGTGACCCATTTGCAGTGCATTGGTTTTGAAGTTTTTGATGTAACTATCAAAGCGGGCAAGATACCAACCCTAGAAGACCTTGCATAGGAAGGTGCTACTAATAGGCAAAAATAATTTTTTCATCAAAATGCTATTGCTAAAGAATCCCTTATCAGCACCCTATCTGATGGTGAGTTTTTAGAGATAAAAAAGGTAGATACATCCCAGAAAATATGGAAGCACCTAGAAGACATATTTGAAGGAGACAAACAAGAAAAGGGTGCACATAGAAAGGCATGGAAGAAAAGGTACAATGCATTAGAGATGCTTCCTAAAGAAAACATCAAAGCTTACAATCAGAGGATAAATGAAGCAATTGCTAGAATCAGAAACAATGGTGGAGAGATTTCAGAGGAGGACATTATGGACAAGTTGATGACTACTCTCACTCTTGAATATGAAAGAAAGATCAACATCCTTGATGAGACCATGCAACTTACATCTAATTTTAAGAGAGAGACTTTGATTAGAAAAATCTCAGCTTTTGAAATTTCAAGATTAAAGATAGAATCAAAGAGTGAAACAACCTTCAAAGCAACAGTTCATGGTAAGAAATCTACAAATACTTCTAGTAATTTTGATGATGATGAAGAGAAAACACTAGATGATTTCATTTCTATGATTTCCAAAAGAGAAAAGAAAGGAAAATGAAAATATGAAGGTCAATTACCATTTAAGTGCTTTTCATGTAATAAGATGGGTCACTTTGCATCTAAGTGTCCTACTAGAGCTAGAAAGTTAAAAAATGATTACAAGCCTAAGTATTCTAAGGAATGCTACTATGCTGGAGATGGATTTTCAGATGAAGAATCTGGTGAAGAAGAAATTGGATTCATTGCTATTATAGACAAAATAAATAATAAGACAACTCATGAAGATAAGAAAGAGAAACAAGAGCTAGCATTGATTTCACAAGCTGACATAAGGACAAACTAGATTATAGACAGTGGTTGTTCACATCACATGACAGGTGATAAAGGAAGGTTTGTTCATTTGGACATATACAATGGAGGTATGGTTAGATTTGGAGACAACACTCCTAAACCAATAGTTGGTAGAGGATCCATCACTTTGGATGGAAAGAATAGTACTAGTGATGTTCTTTATGTTTATGGTTTGAAACATAACCTTCTCAGTGTTGGACAGTTACTTGGAAAAAGGCTATCAGCTGGAGTTCAAAGATGACAAATGCATCATTAACAACAAAGATGGTGTTATGATTGAATTAGGCTCAAAGACAAGAGTTAATGTTTTTCAACTCAATTAAGAAGCAAGCTTTTTTGTTGCTAAGGTTGATGATAGTTGGTTGTGGCATAAAAGACTATGTCATATCAATTTTGATAAGATAGTAAAGATAAGCAATGTAAAGGTAGTAAGAGATCTACCTAGCATAGAAAAGATAGTTGATACTATATGCACGGAATGTGTGATGGAAAAGCATGTGAGAAATTCATTCAGGAGCAAGTAGAATTTAGTAGAGAACAAGTTGGCTCTGATTCATACAGACATATGTGGTCCAACTCAAACAAGATCATACTATGGTGAAAGGTATTTTATTTTGTTTGTTGATGATTATACTAGAATTATGTGGGTTGCATTCTAGAAAGATAAGTCAGAAGCATTTGAGAAGTTCAAAATATTCAAAGCTAAGGTTGAGAATGAATCTAGACTAAAGATAAAATATTTGAGATCAGATAGAGGAGGAGAATTCACCTCTGACAGATTCTATGAGTACTGTGAAGAACATGGCATAAAGAGATAGTTAAGTGCACCTAGAACCCTCTAGTAGAATGGAATAGTAGAGAGAAGGAATAGGATCATCCTTGATACAACACACATGATCATGATAGAAGGAAAAGTTGCACACACCTATTGGAGAGATGCAGTCAATACAATAGTCTATACCATCAATAGAATTCAATTAAGGCTAGGCACTGACAAAACACCATATGAGCTATGGTTTGGTAATGTTCCCATAGAAAAATACTTCAGAATCTTTGGAAGCAAGTGCTAAATCAAGAGGGATAAAGCAGTAGGAAAGTTTGATGCAAGAAGTGATGAAGGTATTTTTCTTGGTTACTCTACTAAAAGTAAAGCTTATAGATGTTTCAATTTAAGATTGAAAAAGATCATATAAAGTGCTCATGTAAAGATTGATGAAAATTTTATGATTCAAGAAAGATATCATGACTACTCACCCATGATTGAAGAAGAACCCAGACCCTCCACTAGTGAGACAGTCATTGAGGAAATGTTTGACAGTATTGATGTGTTATTCAATGACCCTGAGACAAGTAAAGAAGAAACTCCTAAGGCTGATAAGTTAGCATCACCTAAAGTTCCAAAGTTTACATCAAGAAATCATTGCAAGATAGACATCATTGGAGATCAGAGTGGAAAAGTCTTAACAAGGTCACAAGAAAAGAACTCAGCTAGTAGTGAAGTGGTATGTTTACTATCTCAGATTGAACCTTTAAGTTTTGAAGATGCATGTAATGATTCAGATTGGCATGATGCTATGAAAGAAGAACTTGATCAAATTATTAAGAATGATACTTGGGAACTAGTCCCAAGACCTAGTGATAAGAATGTGATTGGAACAAAGTGGATATTCAGAAACACGATGAATGAAGATGGTACAGTAGTAAGAAATAAAGCAAGATTAGTATGTAAAGGGTATGCACAAAGAGAAGGCATTGATTATTCAGACATATTTGCACCTGAGAGCATATTAGAAGCTATTAAGTTATTTATAGCTTATGCTACAATCAAAAACTTCAAATTTTATGAGATGCATGTCAAGTCAGAATTCCTAAATGGAGATTTGAAAGAAGTATACATTGAGTAGTCGAAAGGATTCACCTTATCGGACAAACCTGATATGGTATGCAAATTAAAGAAGGCCCTCTATGGACTTAAGAAAGCCCTTAGAGAATGGTATGAGAGACTAGATGGATATCTAACAAAGATTGGATTCACGAAAGGAGCAGTAGATTGTAATCTATTCATTAGAGAGACATTTGAAGGTTTACTACTTGTAGCTATATTTGTTGATGACATTATCTTTGTAGGTAATGTCAAAATCAGTGTTGAATTTGCTAAAAAAATGCAAAATTAGTTTGAGATGAGTATGATTGGTCCTATCAAATACTTTTTGGGATGAAATGTGTAGCAGACAGAAAAAGGAATTTTTATAAATCAGTTAAAATACGTGAAAGAGATACTGAAGAAATTCAAGATGGATGATTGCAAGCCAATAGGAACCCCTATGATCACTGGATGCAAGCTTACAAAAGAAGATGACTCACCAGTAGTAGATATAACATTGTATAAGTCTATGATTGGTAAACTTATATATCTTACTCATACTAGACCTGATATTTCCAATGCAGTTGGCATAGTTGGAAGATTTGTAGCAGAACCTAAACAAAGTCTCCTCATGGTAGTAAAGAGAATATTTAGATACTTGAAGGGAACTATAGATTATGGTCTATGGTATCTTAATCCAAAAAATGTTGAGCTTCATGTGTACAATGATGCAGATTGGGTAGGATGTGTTGATGATAGAAAGAGTACTTTAGGTGGAGCAATTTTTCTTAGTGATAGACTTGTCACTTGGACAAGCAAGAAACAAAATTATATTTCTTAGTCAATAGCAGAAGCAGAGTATGTTATAGAAGCCTTGAATTGTTCTACAATTGTTTGGATCAAGTAGATGATAAAGGATTTTGGAATTTAGATTGATTATCCTATTATTATTCACTATGATAACACTAGCACTATCAATATGTCGAAGAACCCTGTGATGCATGCAAAGAAAAAGCACATTGAGATCAAGTATCACTTCCTAAGAGAGAAAGTGGTAGAAAAAGAAGTCAAGATGGACTATGTGAGTACTAAAGATTAGTTGGCATATATATTCATAAAGCCCTTTCCTAAGGATACTTTTGAGTATCTCAGGGAGAAGATGGGAGTAATTCCCTTCCCTAATTCTTCTTAGAAGAAAGAAGGAAAGGCATCAGTCCTCTAGGACTAATGGAAGGTTGACTACTCTACCTTAGGAGTAGTACCAATGCTTAAAATAAATGGCACATTTTGCCATTGATTTCAAAGGGGGATTAATATACAGAGTCATGAAAAAAAAAGTAAAAAGGAGGAGTAATATACTAAGGGGGAGCAACATTCAATTTTGACAGCATTTCAGTTGAGGAAATGGAGAATATTAGAAAATATTACAGCAGATGGAGGATTCATCTTTGGGGGAGTTTTGAAGAGGAAATGGAGAATGTTATAAAAGAAATGTTCATTTGGGTTGGTGGTGGTTTTTCATTCCACATGTTGCCATCAATGCCAAAGGGGGAGATTGTTGGAGATTTGCCAGCAGGCCAGTATTGATTGTATGTTTGTCATTGATGACAACATATGGAAAGTAGGATGTGTAGAAGTCTTATGTAGTAAGATTTCTATATATGTAGCATGGACATGATATCAGCATGATATCATGGGTGTAGAGGTTAACTATTAGTACAGATAGATATATAGTAGCTTGTGTTAGCAGTGTTCCTAACAGAGTTATAGGCACTATTTTGTATATGATTGTCTGTACAGTTATCATGGAGCCTTGTGTGCTTGGATATATGTTGAAGACATGTTAGTGATGTTTTAGTTATGGATGCATAGTCTGTTGATGAGTAGAAGTGAAGTTATGCAGTCGCTATTCACCAGTAACAGTTTCCCATGTTTATTTAGAAGAGCCGAATGAGATTTTATTGGTTCTTAAGTTGCACCTATCCTATAGTTATGCACCCTTGGATTTAAGCTTAGAGGAGAGTTATTGATTTTTGGTAAGAGTGCATGAGTTAATTCAGCTTACAGAGAAAGATCTAGTTGTTTTGGTAGAGCCGACAGTGTGTAGCGTGCGTCTACAATTATCTTATTAAACAAGTCCTAGAATGTGTTGCATGCATAGTAGAGCTAACAAAATATTTATTAGAGTTTGTTATGGTTTCTCTAATGTGATTTCAAGGTTGTTCTAATAGGCTGACTTGATTATATCATTTAGAGGAAAGATATTTATAGGCAGTCATTTGTGATTGCTAGAGTGTGGTTCATAGTTGATTAAGAAGAGCAGAGCAGAGTGTGTGAAGTGTTGAACCATCAAAAGAAGGTCTATGTGACCAAGTAAAGTACTTGTGATATTAATTAGAACTAATCTAGATAGCAAGTCAAAGCACAATTCACCAAGATCCAGATATAGTGTGGATCTGTTATTTAGAAGGTTGTAGCCTTCGCCCCTTTGAGCAGTGAGCTCTCAGACAATGCGTTCTCTCCCCTAACAAGGAAAATTGTAAAAGACTCCTTATAGGGTCCAACCCTTGACCAGGTCTACTGTACTAAATATATTGTAAAGCAAATCCTAACATGGTTAAGGATCTTCTAACAAGGATCATAACACTCTAGTGCAGAATATTAGTGGGTGTCAATTCCCACCGGGGTTTTTACCTATTTGGATTTCCCTGTAACCAAAATATTGGTTTTGTGTTCATGTGTTCTTTCATTGTGTTTATGCTTTATGGTTAATTATACTTAATTGGATAAAGAATTAAAACTTGTAGATAATTGATTCACCCCCCCCCCCTCTCAGTTATCTCTTGGGACTATTCCTAACATCAACTTCCAAGGTGAGAGATTTATCATCCATGGAAACCCAATGTCAAAAAATGAAGATAGGTTATGTTCAAGAACATAGATCCTCAATGAAAACTAAATTTTTCATGTATGATTTGATATCACATAATAGATAGATACTGCTTAACCAAGGGAAAAGTGGATCTTGGAAAGACATGAAGGAAGGAGATGTCATCCTTCCCCCCAAGCGTAGGAACAAGGATGGAAGGGGACCTATTATATTTCTCACAACACTATACAAGACAATGATCCCCAAAGGATTAGGCTAACATTGTTTATATAATGTCGAGCTCCATAATAGGAACATAAATGTTATTTAGAAAAAATAGGATTGAAATACAAGTCATTGCCACATGATATATAAATAACCTTACTATCAATGAGCTGCCTAATCTTATAATGTAAAGCTTGACATTAATTAGTAGAGTGATCATGAAATCTATGATACAAACAAAAAGGAAGAGTCTTCAAGTATGGACTACGTTTCTTTTTGTGTTTAGGTCTAGTAATAATCTTAGCATGAAGGAGTTTAGTCAAAAGAAATTCTTGGTCAAATTCCTTAGGTTCATCATGTTTTGAAGTGTTATTTGAGATGTTGTTAACTTTGATTTGTTGTTGAGGATTAAATCCCAATCTATAAGAATGCTCATGCCCCCCATTCTATAAGGGCATTTAAATTCCACGTTTATGCTTACCACATCCTTCACCATTAAATCCTTGTTTAACAAAAAAATGATAACCAAGACCATAATGAGAAGCCATATCAGAAGGAGTTAATGGAACTTTAGTAGTCACTATGTCATCATTAGTAGGTTTGAAAAATTTATAATGGGTAGAAGCAGTGACGAAGTTATTATGAAGGGTGTTAGAAGTAGAAGAAAAAGCACTTTGTTTAAACTCTCTTTGTTGCTTCATAAAGTAAAGATCAGAAACCTTATACTCTCCCATAAATGTAGGATTAAAATCCAAGGTTCCCCAATCATCGCCAGGAAGAGAATTAGATGAAGAAGGATTACCATTAGGAGTAGGAGTATTGTAGGTTTGAATATTCAAACAAGGATTCAATGCATCATTTGCATGAAGTGTATACATCATGTTGTTATGTATAAACTTGACTTTACGGTGAAGGGTGGAAGGAGAAACATGAATCTCATGCAACCAAGGTCTACCCAAAAGAAGGTTATAATTGAGAGGTCCATGCATAACATGAATAGGTGTATTCATGATAACCAAACCTACTTTGATAGGTAAGGTAATGATGCCTAAAGTGTTCTTTGTAATGTTATCAAAGCCACGTATAGGAACATTTTCAGGTTGAATAGTTGAAAGATTAGATTTAATTTCTTTGAGCATGTCCATGCTACAAACATTAAGCCTAGATCTATTATCAATCAAATTCCTACAAATGATACTCTTATTGATAGTAAAAACAACCATAAGAGCATCATATTGATTTTGAACTTCGTTAGAAGGTAAATCCTTTTGAGTAAATACAATGTCAGGAGGACCTGGGGTAGCATGCATGCATTGTAAGAAAGTATTGATGTTCACTTGATTAGGAGGTGGAGTGGGAATAATTTCTAGAGCTTTGTGCAAGGCTTCATAGTAGGTAGGTGAATTTTGAAGAAGCTCCCATAAAGAAATCTTGGCAGGGGTATTTTGCAATTGGTTTATCAAATCATACTCCTTGCTAGGAAGATGGGGTCGAGGAGGAAGAATGTGTTGAGAAGGTGGAAAAGAAGTAGAAACCACTGGATTAGGTTGAAGGTTATTCCTTATATGACATGTGTGAGCTATAGAATCTTGGTCATTTAAAGACTCTAAAGACTCCATAGGTTTACCTTTGATAGTAATACAAGGACAACCTTTGATAGTCAACAAGGGTTCTAGAAAAACCATGTTAGTTGTCTCAACACTACAAATAGATTCACAAGAAGGAATCAAAGAAGACATCCTAAGAGGAGATGAGGTAGGATCTTGATTCTCCATAAGATCATCACTAAGAGGGAGAGTATTAAGGGAATTGATATCATTCTCTGCTAATGCCTCATCACTAGAAGGAATCCCAAATGGAGGTAAAGCATTTATAATGTCATCTTCTTTTGCTAAAATGTCTGCATAATGGGAGTGTGTTTTAGAAAGAGTCATCATCATGTATTAATATGTCATCCATTAATAAATCACCCTCTTGTTTCAAATCTTCTTCATGAGGAGGGGATAAATCAATGTCTTTATCCAAGGGATCACCCACAATGGTTTTATGAGGAAGAGAGTAATCAACATCCAAATCCAAAGGTTCATCCCAAATAGGAGGATTATCATCCCTACCAATAAAGCACAGTGTAGGATCTCCATAAATCACTAAAGCTTTATCCCTAGAGGGGAAAGAAGGTAAATTATATTCTAAAGTAGGCTCATTAGGAGAAGAATTAACATCAATCCTCAACTCATCTCCTTAAAGAGAAATATGATGGAGAGATAGATTAAAGTTATCTTCTTTCTCTAATATATCCTTACAAGGTAATTCAAAAGAGGACAAAGCAACATCACATGCACTAGATAAAGTATTTCTAGGTGTAACACCATGAAATTGTAAGGTAAGAGGAAGATGTTGTGTAATCCCAAAAGTTATAGATGAATGTTTGGAAAACACTTGTAACAACTTGTGCAACATGATAACAAATAAAGAAATGCATAGAAAATAGATCTAGATATATCCAAAATGCATTCAAATAAAATTTATAAGCATGAAAAGGAGATTGAACACCACAAACACAATAGGGCATCTAATTCCACAAAAGATAGGGGGTAAGCTTGTAATTTTTATTTTATTTTTAAAGAAATTAAATTTATTTTTTTGTACTTTTGAAACTATAAATGCAAGAGCATAAAAGAAATCTACTTTTGTAAGCATGTAAGATCTAACAAAAAATGTAAATCTAACACCAGAAAGAAAGAGTTGTCATAACATGGGTTCACCAAAATGTATGATGAAGGTGAACACACAAGGTAATACAAAGGGAGATATAACACCATAAAATAAAGAGTTGTCTATCAGGGGCTCACCAAAATGTAAGATGAAGGTGAACACACAAGGTAATACAAAGGGAGATCTAACACCATAAAAGAAAGAGTTGTCTATCGCGGGTTCACCAAAATGTAAGATGAAAAATATGGAATGGGGTCTAGAACAATAGGAGTTTGCACATAAAAGAGACCCCAAAACTGATATTTTACACATACATAAAATTATAATGATATGGAAAGTAAATATAGAAGAGTAATATTGAAATGAAGAAAAAAAAAGGGACTTACCTCTGAAAAAGAATCTATTGAAAACCCTATGAGATGGTCTTAGAAAATATTGATTTTCGCACTCCTAAATTGAAACTGCAAGATCTACAAAACCCAGAAATATTTTTCTTTTATGAGAAAGGTCTTCCTTGACCCAAATGTGGGGTAAGATCTTAACTTGAAAAGTTGACCTTGACCTGCATTGCTTCGATGAAAATTCTATTTGTGGATCCTAAAAATTTGGCAAAAAGGGTATCTAGATTTGCACTGATATTCACCATCTCACACCTGTACCTACAATAAAAATGGTTTTGTTTGTTGGGGGGAGGGGTTTTCCTTAGTCAAACCCCAATTTAGGAATTAACCTTGACATTGAATTGAAATTATAGAGATAAAGAAAGTAAATGGAACAATTCACCTTGCTTATGTTGAAATCCTTGTGGAGGATTCGAATCCTTGAATCCACAAGTATGGATGCTCCAAATGAATGTAGAATTGGATGTAGGATGTCTCAAATCAATTTTCTTAGATCTTCAACACCAATATTGAATGGATCTTGGAATAGGAAGAGGCTTGGATGAATGTAGATGGAGAAATCTTCAACAAGAGGGCTCCATAGAGATTGAATCCTTCAATGGCTAACAATGGATCTCCTTGATGAATTGGATCTTGAATGCTTGAATGCTTTCCTTATCCTTCTTTCTTGCTTGATTTTTCTTTCTTGAGTGCTTGAGAGATTATGAGAAGAGATGGATTGAAATGAGAGAGGAAGGCTTCCTTTATAGAGATCTAGGGTACAAACTCCTAGAGAGGTTGACATATGATAAATAAATTCCCATTGGGCCCATACCCCTAGAAATGGGCCTAGATTAAAAGAAATTTAAGAGTTTACCATTTCAGAGATCAAAACAGTCGACCCAGAAGTGAAAAAATAATTCTTTCTGAAACTCGACATCTGGAGATCATGGAACCTTGAAATTTGGACCTTGGGTCAAGGTCGAGGTCGACATTGACCTATGTCAAGGTTGAGGTCATCCTTGACCTAGGTTAGGGTTGAGGTTGACCTTGAACTAAAAGGTTGACCTTGACCTTGAGGTCAAAAATCTGAGTATCTCAGTCCAGAATGCTAGAAAAATATAGAAAGAAAGTGGAAAAGGGGGCATAATCAGGGGAAAAAGCCAGATCTAAGTCGAGGACCCATTCAAGGTGCTTGACATGACCCCAAAACACTTACTCGAAGGGCTAAACCAGTCTTAAATGGAAGTGATTCCATTTTTTGATGATACATGATGATGAAGAATGAAACATTTTTGAGGCACAAGTTCCAAGGAAGGTTGAAGTGGAAATATCAATGAAGGAAATTAAGAGGAAAAATATATGGATGATAAGAAAATAGTTTATCATGTCTATAAAAGGAGATAAGGTATTCATAATAAAAAAAATACATGTGAGGAGAAGATTGCGTTCATGTGAAGTTGGTTAGACATGTTGGTAAGTTGGCTATACTGGTGTATATGAATTGATATAGTGTTGTCATAATGGAAACAAAGTCATATAAAGTTTTGGAATCAGTGCACTTGATGAGAAGACCAAAAATTGGCTAAGTGTTGAAGACTGGATAGTGTATAGAGTACCTAAAGCTCAGAGCATCAACGCACATGCGTACGAATGAGTTATGGTATGCACACTAGAAGATAAGTTGGTTAGAGTATATTCATGCTTAGTCTATGAGTGAATGATTAGATATGAAAGTATGGAAAAGTTATAGATAGTTGAAGTTACATAGCCAGTGTGTGCCAGAGAAGAACAAAGTAAATAGCCGACTGTTGGCATTTTGATTTGAAGTTATATTATTATGATGTAAAGGCCACATGCCTATTGTAATTAGGTTGCTAACATGTAATTATTTTTGTTTGTAAACACGTTTGAGCCAATTCAATTGGAAGTTTTGTATTTAATCAGTTAAAGGGTCAACCTAGTTATTTGTTTTGTATGTGCATATAAATATAAGATGCACCCATTGTAATTATCATAAGAGTTGATATAGAGTTGAGATAAGTAGAGTAGAAGTATGTGAAGAGTCTATAAGATGTATTAGAGATTTACAAGAGGTCATAGCATTAGTGCATCAAAGGAACTGAGTAGACTAGCAGTGTCACATTAACAGTTCATCTAGTAGATATAGTGTGTATCTGAGATCAGAAGGTTGTAGCCTTAACCACTTGAGCAGTGAGCTCTAGGACAGTGAGTCCAAACCCCTAACAAGGTTTATTGTAAAATACTCCTAACAGGGTCTGACCCTTGACAAGGTCTACTGTACTTAATACATTGTAAAGCAACTCCTAACAGGGTTAAGGATCTTCTAACAAGGATCATAAAAAACTAGTACAGAATATTAGTGGGTGTGAATTCCCACTAGGGTTTTTACCTATTTGGGCTTCCCCATAACCATATTGGTGTTATGTGTTGATTTCATGTTTCATGTTTATGTGGATGTTCATTTCAGTACTTAATTATTTAAGTTTTGTTTGAGATTAAGTAAAAAGATAAAATACAGTGAACACTGATTCACCCCCCTCTCAGTGTTCCCATTCCTAACAATTGGTATTAGAGCTCTTTTCCTCAACAAAGGAGTTGAACCACTTGGGGAGATCATGGAAAAAGTAGAAATGAGACATCTGAAAAGAAATCTTGAAGCTGCTCTTGAAGACCTGGACAGATCTGAAAAAGAAATTGAAGAACTTAAAGAAAAAGTTAGTGATGCTCAAGTAGTCATCAAAACACTAAGAAAAGATTTGAAAGAATTCTCTACCAGTGATTTAGGGATCATGATCAAAAATCTTAGTGAAGAAAATTCATCTCTAAAAGAACAGATTGAAGAATTAGATGATAAGCTGACCAATAATTAGGAAGTCTATGATTAATAGATCAAAGAAAACCTTCAACTGAATAAATAATTGAGGCAAGAAAACATGGAAATCTTAGAGCTAAGGAACAGAAAAGAAAGCTTGGAATCTGAATTGAAAGTGGCAAAGAATCACATTGATAAATTACAAACCAGTTTTGATTTGATAGAATCTCAGTTGTATACAAGAAGAGTTAAAGGAGATACTAGCTGCATTGGATAGAATGAAGCACAAAATTAGATTGACAACATGCAATCAAGAATGAAAGCACCAGAAGACACCTCAAATGCTAAGGAGACTAGAAGTCAGACTAAACATCATGTTGAACCATCCAAGAATGAGTGCAAGCTAGTAGATCAAACCTGTTATGCATGTAACAAGCATATAAATATAGAAAGAAACTGTACAGAGGTAAGACCTTTCAATGGTTACTATTATTCATGCAATAAATTTGGTCATAGAGCTATGAATTGTAAGACAAGTCAGAAAAACAAGACTTAGCACAATCAGAGAAATGCCAATTGTAAGAAGTTCTTAGAATATTACATGTTAGCTATGTAACTATAATGGTCACTCTACAAGACAATGTAAAATGGTGACCCATGTCAATGCACTGAGGAATATAAGGCCTCCAGTCATTTTTCACTCTTGTAATAAGGCTAGACACATCTCAAAGTTTTGTAGATCAAAGATGCAAGGTCAGGAAAGCCCTAAATAGCCTAAAGAACTAGTATTGGATACCAAAGGAGAAGTCAAGTTTGTGAAAGCTTCAGAGGTGTGAGCTTTATTTGGTCAGAGGAGAACAAGGATAAGGTTGATGAGAATGTATTGGATGCATGCACAGTGGATGCACCCTCTACATTAGGATGAATGGCCCTTAGGGTCATAGGGGGAGCTAATTTAGCGCTAGACCCCTGCATGGCTGGTATACTACCCTCAGAGTATACACCTTTGGACTTAAGCTTTTGGAGACTAGAAGAACCTATGTGCAAGAGCACAAAAGCTGATTGTTTGCAGAATGAAAGTTATAAATTTTTTAGTGATAGCCTAGTTTACGCGGCAAGCATTAATGGTAGAATTCTTACTTTAAAGTACATAGAAGTTTGAAGATCTTTCATTGCATTTGAATTCAGAGTGATTGGAGAGTAGAAGAGCCCTAGCATTTGATTGTGAAGGATTGCAGATTGATTCATTAGTGATTTGCAGTACAAATTGATCAATTGCAGAAACCCTAGTTCATCACATCGATTTAGAAGTCTTTAAAAGATCATTTGGAAAGTGATATACAAGTAAGTGATGGATACTCCCATTGTATTTGATGTGGTGGAGAAGAAGATATATGTGTTTAAGAGACATCCATTTAAATCCACACTAGATTCCCTAGAAGGGGCATTCTCCCGCACGCCTATGGGCATTATGCATGTTGAAGACATTAGGGCATACATATATTGTAAGAAAGAACTAGTAGGATTGGAAAGAGTAAGAACACACATGGAAACTATGTTAAAACCTGATAAAACCTTCATGGATGAGTATGCACAGTGGAATAATCATCCTATAGTTGAATATGAGACTACATATGAGTTCTATGAGTTTGAATGGATAAAGATTCTACTTAGCAGGATTCATGATGACCTATTTTGGATAGGTGAAGTGTTGGTTAGGATTACAGGTGACCTAATTCATGAGATGACAAGCCTCTCAAAGATAGACACTATTCTTCTAGCGGGTAAGGATGTAAGGAAACTTGTTGAGCAAACATGCAAGTCAAGAAGTGATAGGTGCGGAATGACTATAGAGCCTATTGAGAAAGATGACATCAAATTTATGTCCATGATACTAGGATATAGGTTCCAACACACCAGTAGGGTGAACAATGTGTCTACGGCCACAATTCTTGCAGCTATAAGACTTGTGAGAGAGAATGGAGAGTTCAATTTGTGTGATATCCTATGCACACAATTGATAGATAACATTAAGGCCATCAAGCATGACAAGACCAAGATATTCAGATTTGGGTCTTTAATCATATATATGTACTTCCATATTGTTGGAAAAGTGTCTGATTTGTATCTAGATAAATCTATCCCCATAATGCCATAGATATCTCATCTCAAGGCATGTACTGAGAGTACATTGAAGGACTACATGACACTAGAGTTGAAGACATTTAGATTCAAGATTGCAGACAAGATACATAATTCTAGAGAAGATAGTTGAAAAATACAAGGATACTATTGGTTTCATGGTTGAGGATCTAAAGGCTTACTTCATAGAAATCAATTTTCAACATATCCCAAGATCTAATAATAAAAGAGTTGAAGTAATGGCTACCATTGCCTCTTTGATAGATATGCCAGAAAATAGTCAAAGGTGTGAGTTTCTTGTTGAGAATCTTATGGTCCATGCCTCTAACCAGTCGGAGTCTAAGATGGTATGTAAAATTGTTGGTCTTGACTCCCCTTGGTACCAGGACATTTATTCCTACCTTCATGATGAGATCATTCTACTTACCCTTTCCACTAATTAACACAAAACCTTCATCCATTAAACTTATCATTATACTATCCTGGGTGACACCCTTTTCCAGAAACACTTTGACAAAACTCTTCTTAGATGTATAAATTTAGAGGAAGCACAAATGGCCTTACAACAATTACATCAAGGAATCTATGGGGCTCATTCTAGTGGACTCACTTTAGCTAAAAATGTACTGCATGTTGGATACTATTGGCCAACTATGGAACAAGACGCATACCACTTTGTGAATAAATGTGTTCCTTATCAACAATATGGTGATTTGATACACACTCCCACTTAAGAGATCCATCCCACCATCACACCCAGACCCTTTTCATGATGGGGTTTTGACCTTGTAGGACAAATATACCCTAATTCTTCCAATGGCCACAAATATATCCTTGCTGCTACTAAATACTTCACTAAATGGGTTGAATTCATACCCCTCACTTATACTATAGGCAAGCAGATTTCCAAGCTCATCTTGAACTACATCATCTATCACTATGGTATATCGCAAGATATCCATACTGATAATGGAACCCCTTTCAAAAATTAGGATGTCACTGAGCTTTGCATAAAATTTGGCATAACCCAACATTGTTCAAGCAAGTATTTCCCACAAAGTAATGGTCAAGAAGAGGCTACTAAGAAAACCATCCTAAACATCCTCAAAAAGATAGTCGATGATATTGGTCATGATTGTCACCTTCAGCTAAATCCTTCTCTTTGGGCCTACTGTACCTCCATCTATACCCCCACTAGCACCACCCCATTTTCCCTTGTTTTTGGTTTTGAGGCTATACTTCCCATAGAAATTGAGCTTCCCTCCCTTATAATCTCCCTAAAGAATCTGATAACTGATGAGGAGTATCAAGTTGCCCTCTTACAAGAGTTACAAATCCTGTATGAATGACACCTTAATGTTCTAAACCATCTTTACGTGTATCAAAATCACCTTCTCTTGCAGTTCAATACAAAGATCAAGCCCTGGGAATTTGAAGTTGGTGATTTAGTCCTACAATATAACATGAGAAATCTTAAGAATCATGAGAAAAAAGGAAAATTTGAGCCAAATTGGTTGGGGCCTTTTGTGGTTATAGCTAAATTTGGCTCAGGAGCATATTAGATAGCTACACCAAAGGGAGAGCCACTCCCTGATCCTGTGAATATTATGCATTTGAAGAGGTTCTATACATGAGAATCAATAGTACCTGTGTCCAACAATTTATGATCCTGAAAAAATCCTAAAAATTATAAAAAGTCCTGAAAAAATCCTAAAAATTGTAAAATGTCTTGAAAAAATCATCATCCTAGTGAAAACCTGGCAAACAAGCATGCCTTGATGACCAAAAAAAAAAAAAATTAAGAGGAAAAAATGTAATAAAAATTTTTCCTATGGTGAAAGGTTGGCAACATGCACCTTGGATAAGTACCATGGTGAAAACTGCTTGTTGGTGCCATGTGTAGTTTATCTAGATCCATCCTCTATCAAGATACTTTCTCCTATCCATCCCTTGATTCCCCTCTTGTGTCTATGCGGGAGGCTAACTAAGTTCACCTTCCATCTTGCTCACTTTGCACACACTCACCTATGTAGTTGACCCAATTTTCTTGAGCTCCATTGTGATTGATGACACTCTTTCAGAGTCACTGACCACATGTGCCATATCACAAACATATGGAGACTAATTACCCTTGTTGTCATTTTATCTATTGGTTTTTTGTTGACACTTATAAACAACCTTCAATCAATCATCATTGGCCCTTCAGGATACATCTTTCCTAAGATAGCTCATCTAATCCTAAATCTATGTATCAACTTTGTTCTGGGAAAGAACTATGGACTGAATGGACGCTTGGTCATGAGGCCTTCTTTTTGTTTTATCCTTTTGTGTTCAATCACACCTACTCTGGATGACCTAGATCTTCATATCTTGGTTTGTTTAGATAGGTTTTGGGGTTGATTCATAACTTTTTATGGTATGATGTGTCTTTTTGTTTGAGTGTCTGGTCCATGCATCTGAATCATGTTATCCTTGTTTATCTAGCATGTGGTACATGATACCTATGAAACATCAAAATAGGATATTTCTCCCATGTCAAAATTGTCAAAATTTATTTTTTTGCTCAATTTTCTCAAGGGGGCACATCCTCTTCCCATTGTTGCTTAGGTGCAACTCTTGGGGCATCTTTTTTTCTTCTTCTTTGACGCGGTGCCGATTTTGACACCGCATCAAAGAGGGGAAAAATGTAGACACCTCAAATTATACATTTGCATTCTAATATTAATTTTTATTAATATTTGCCCTTAACATTATAGTTGATTTTTATTAATTAACTATATTGTTATATTCCTCTATTTATTTAATGAAATTAAATTAAATTAAATAAATTCATTTTCCTTTTCCATTCTAATATTAATTTTTATTAATATTCGCCCTTAACATTATAGTTGATTTTAATTAATTAATTATATTGTTATATTCCTCTATTTATTTAATTAAATTAAATTTAATTAAATAAAGTCATTTTTCCTTTGTATTTAAATTTTATTTGAATACTTTAATATATTGAATTCAATTTAATATATTATCCCTCTATTTCCCTTTATAAAATAAATATTATTTATTTTAATCCTCCTCTAGCTTAAAAATTCTTCTAAACTATGCTTAAATTAAAATCATTTTAATTTAGCCACTTTTCCCCTTTTTCTAAACTTACCTTTTTCTAATATTCCTCTAATCTTAATTAAAAGGTGGATTATCTCTAAACATGTGCACAGTCACCTTTTCCAAGGTGGCCACCTCTCCATCGTTTTTCTCCACCAATAATTTTCAAATCCCTTTTTCCCTCTCAAATGAAGTTTGACTTTTCCAAACCCTACCTAACCTTTAATCCTAGCCACTCATTCTTTTGCCTCTTAATCTCCACCTTGCAATCCTTTTGCAATTTCTATAAAAGAAGGCCTCTCTCTCATTTGTAGGCTAATAAGAGTATTGTAAGCATAATCATTAAGCATTCTAAGCATTTTAAGCATTTTAGCAATCTAGTATTTTAGCATTTCAATTTCTTAGCACAGTTTATTTGCATCTTCATTCTTAGTTTAGATTTTAATTCTTGCATCATAGATTAACTTTGATTTCATAGAATAGTTTAAATCTTGCATTCTTATTCATAGTTAGTTTTCATTTCATTTCTTATTGAAAAAATCAAAATATATTGCATCATTTTTCTTGTGTCCTATCTTCTTCATAGATCTTGCACTTGCATATCATTGTGAGATTTGGGGCAAGTTTCTCATACTTGTCTCCAAAACCCTCATCTTGCATTTCATAGTTTTGCATTTAGATTGAATTTCATTTGTGTTGGGAGAGAATACCCACAAATAATCTTGAAGAGAAAATCAAACAAGGCTATTGGGTGCCCTTGTTTTAGCTCATTGATTTTGTAGTGAAAAGTACTTATTTTATTGCATTTGAAATTACTAACATCTAATGTGATTGTTTGGTGTTTTGGTGTTTTGTATTTGTAGTAAATAGGTCTATATTTTCATTTCATACACTACCAAGAAGTGAAAAAGCTACTATCCACATGCATAATCTTCCCGATTCGGCACACTACTTGGGTAGAAAATCTAGTCCCGGTCTGGAAGAAGAATGGGGAGATTAGGCTTTGCATTGAGTTCTAGAATATGAACAAGGCCCCTAAGAAAAATAACCACCCTTTTCCCTCGCTTGATGAGGTGATACAAATAGTAAATGGCTCACATATGATGTCCTTCTTGGATGGGTACTCGGGTTATAACCAGGTCATGGTGAAATTCGAGGACCGAATCAAGACCATGTTCACCATGAAGTGGGGAAAGTTTGCATACAAAATAATGCCTTTCGACTTGATCAATGTTGGGGCTACATTTTAGAAGTCAATAGATATCACCTTTGAAGGGATTGTTAATAAGTGCATAATCATCTATATGGATTATTTTATGACTTTCTCTTGGGACATATGTGATCATCCCCCCAACCTTGCCAACATTTTCAAGAGATGTCACCAGTTTGGTGTTTCCCTTAACCCCAAGAAGTGTACATTCTAGGTCACAAAGGAAAATTTCATGGACATAGAGTCTTTGAGAAGGGTATCACCTTTGACCCTGAGAGAGTAGAGGTGTTGTTGCAATTACATATGCCTGGAAGAAAGAAAGAAATGAGATATTTCTTTGGGAAGATTAACTTTGGCCAATGACTCATCATGGGATTCATCGAGATTGTTAAGCCTCTAAATGATATGATGAAAAAGGATGCAAAAACTGAGTGGAGCCTAGAAGAAAAAGAGGCATTTGTTCAAATTAAACAAGCCATCACAAAGGCCCTGATCTTGGCCAACCCAAACTACACCCTCCATTTTATATCTATTCTTTTGCTTCCACCCACTCTGCTACTGCCATATTAACCCAAAAGGTCAAAGGGAAGAATGACCCATCACTTTCATGAGGTCCCCTTCAAGAATGATGAAGTATGGTATTCACCCCTTGAAAAATAGGCATTTTCTCTTGTTCGAGTTGTTAATAAATTCTGGCATTACATTATCTAAAGTAAAGTACACACCATCATGCCAGATTAGACCATAAAATCTCTATTGATGTAGAGTGATCTCAAAGAATGCTAAGGGAAATGGATGGCCATCCTCCAAGAATTTGATTTAGAAATACAACCTACAAGGTTAATCTATGGACATGGATTATGCCAGGCCATAGGAGAAATGGGTCTATAGATCAAATGTCAGACCTACACTTTGGAGTCCCTTACTCAAGACCCATGGTATGCTGATCTAGTATACCTATTACTAAAAAATTGATGCCCTGAGGGACTTCCTTCCAAAAAATGCCAAGCACTCCAGTTAAAGAGTGTACACTTCATGATCAAGAATGGGATGTTATTTCATAGGAATTATGGGGTATTTACCTTCATTGTCTCGACCATGCACAAGATGTTAAAATGATCGATAAGTTCCATGGATAGTTTGGACCTACGCATGGCTCAGTCAATGCCACATCTCATCAAATCCTCTAGGCTAGTTAATATTGGCCCTATATTTTAAAATACATCTATGCGCATGTGATAAAATGCCACACTTGTCAAACCATCACTTCTCAAGAGTGAAATCCGACAATGCCTCTTCATCATGTCTTAAAATTTAGGTCTTTTGCCCAATAGGCATTTAATTTTATTAATGAAATCAACCCCAACTCATCTGCCGAACACCGGTACATTCTGATCACTATTGATTATTACACCCAGTGGTCCAAAGCTATACCATGTAAAAACAACATAGTGGATGTAGTCATCAAATTTATTGAGGAAAACATAGCCACCAGATTTAGGATGCCATTTTCCCTTGTGTGTGATAATGGTCTAACATTTTCCTCTACCCAGTTACTAGAATGGGATTACAATCGAAACATTACCCTCAAGTTCTTGAGAAATTAATATCCATAGGGTAATGGTGTAGCATAATCGACTAACAAGAACCTCTTAGAGGTTATCAAATATCTACATAAAAAGAATCCCTAAGATTGGCACCAAAAGAAAAAGTTCTCCCTTTGGGTAGATTGTATCCCCATCAAGGCTGCTCTAGGGACTTCTCCTTTTAAGCTAGTTTATGGCCAAAATTTGGTATTTTCAGTCAACTTATAAATTCCATCCCTCTAATTCATGTAGGAGTTTTATATGAGGGATAAAATTGTAGAGGTCCACCTCCTTAATTTGGTTCATTTAGAGGAACAAAGAGATAGTGCCCTTGAACACTTCGCAAAGCATCAAGTAGTAGTCAAATGGTTGTTTTATAAAAGAGCTTCATATAAAGCTTTTCAGATCTTAGACTTAGTCCTCCTATGGGATAAGGCCCAGGAAAAGAAAGGAAAGAACACAAAATTCTAGAGGCTCTGGCTGGGGCCATATCAAATATAAAAAATCTATGGATCCAACACTTACTACCTTAGTTCCTTGACCAGAGAAGATGTTCCATTTCCCGTCAATGGATAATTTCTCAAACATTACTTTGAATAAGGAGAGGGATTTTATTTGAAAACCCTCTTTGTTGTATCATATGTATAAATTCTATAAATATGTCCCTCTTGTGCTTTCCACTCTTGGTCGGATCTATCTTGTATTTGTTGTCTTCTATCTTTTTTCTTTTTCTTGCCTTGGTTGTGTCGGTTCTTAGTGTTTTTTATTTCAATTTTGTAGGTGGGATTGTTTTGCATGACATATTATGATATAGTGGTAGATTCCTCTCATGAATTTCATTGGTCCCAAATTCTCCTTGCGAATAATGTTGGATCCCATTCTTATTAAAGGTTTTTGCTAGAAGTGCAAAATAAGCGATGATGAATCTTCATCAGTTTTTGGTACCTTCATAATTGTAACAAGCTAAAATAAAAGGGAAGCTAACTAAGTTGGACCCAACAATAAGGGAGAAAGACCATGAAAGTGATCCATGAATAAATTAGTTGTAATCTTGGTAGATCATGCGTGAAGCTAAAAGCATTATTCTAGGATGTTGATCCCCCTTTCTCTGAAAATAATTATTTACAAGGTGAAAGGATTACCGTTATAGTAACAAGTTAAACTTGAAGACTCCGGTGAAAGGAGTACCACCTTCATCATCATAAAAAAAAATTGAGGATAAAGAAAAGAAAGAATTGAACTAGAATGAAATTAAAATCCTGGAACCCAGATTTGTACAATAAATGAAATAGATTTCGGGTCTATCTACTTTGATTGTGATTTCTCTACTTATTTTGGGAACCATGAGGTACATCTCTTTCAAAGCACACACTTCACATCTTGGCAAGAATGAAATACCCAAAAAAAGGTGAGTTAGATTTTCTTGAGGTTGAAATTACACCCGAAAGGAATCTTTCAATAAGGATAATACCCTGGTTGTCACCCCAGAGAGTTTAGGAGTTGTTAAATGCACAAGGCATTTGTCCAATTGAGTCACCATTTGTTATGTCCTACATACCCATCCCTACATTTTTTTTTGGAAAAATATCGAGTCCCCTTTACTATGTTTTTTTTGCTTTTCTTTCTTTTGTGGTTTTTGATGTTTTTCCCCTTTTGTGTCTCCGGGATCTTCCTCCTAGAGTTTTGTTTGTCAATCGTCCTGAATTCTGGACTGCAAAATCTGGCAGCATCATTTTTATCTTCATTAAAGAAGTGAACACTAGATGTTCTTAGGTCCATAATTTAGGGCTTTCCTACCTCAAGAGTCTAATCAATAATTAATGCACTTTCTTAGGAATTATAAAAGGATTTTACCCATCATTTTAATAATTACCCAAAGGATAATTACCTTCAGACCTACAAAAATTCCAAGTGAGAATCCTCTTCGAGGTGTGTTTCTAGAGGCATTTAAGTTCATGTTCCTACATTTTGGGAGGTAGTTTGGTTCTTTGAAAGATAAGTAGGTGAATGTCCTTATCAAATTTCAACGTTCCCTTGTTCTAGGTAAGCCCGTTTTCACCTTCATTTTTCTTTTTTCTTTTTTTTTTGTTTTTCCTATTTTTCTTCTCTCATCCTTTTCCTTTCTTCATGTTGCACCAATGACTTAACCTTGTAAATAGGGTTTGGTGTGAAGCTCTCGTGAGTTGGGTTGCATTCGTCCCACCTGGTTCGTCCGACCTTTTGTATATTCCTATAAATTTGCATTTTCATGTAGTATATGTGCTCCCCTCTGTAGATTATTGTAAATACATGTGTATGCATGTGAAATGTATGTTTTTTTAGAACTTTATACATTTCTAAATAGGTTTTTATCTGTGTAATTTCTTGTTCATGTCGATAATTTATGTAAATTGTAATGTAGAGTAGCATTATTAGTTGTTGTCAACGTGTGTAAATTTTGTTTATAGTGTTTTGTTTGTGTCCTATACATGCCTGGTTATGTAAATAAGTCCCTTGCATCCTGTATAGTCCCTCTGGTGTGTAGTGACAAGTGTCAGCTCGACCCTCACACCCATGTAATATCATTTGAGATGTTTCAAAGTTCCCTTCACATGAACTAGAGTGTTTTTCTTCCCTTGACTAGTCTAAGAGTGTCAAATGGTGTTAGGATGGGAAGTCACGAGTGTCTATGGAAGGTCTTGTTTCTTTTCCTTTTTTTGAAAATTCTTTATGAGGCCCACTAGGCCACGTCCAAGCAATAAACCCATTTTGATCTTATGACTAGTCATTATAAGTATGGTGTGTCACCATTAGGATGAACCACATTGATTTGTGCATAGTGTCTAGTCACCAATTCGAGTCCTAGTGGTCTAGTATCTAGCTCATCACAAAGTGTAGCTTCATTTCCTATCATTTTGCACCTTGGCAGCCGTATTGATTTCTCACGAGTCTACATTTACATTTTTCATTAGTTCATTAATTAATGCAAATGTTGTCATGCCATTTTTAGATTAAAATGCCATGACTCTGCACACATAGGTGTACACACACCCACAACTTAGAAATGACATGACACAATAAAAAATGTCACATAAATAAGCTATTGTACCTCCCACCATTTAAGATATGGATATCTAGACTTCCAAAATATGGAATTTTGATAACAATCTAATGTTATTACTGAAGGTCATCTAGTCTTACAAGAAATAGGTTGAAAAGATGGAAGTAGCACAATCTCCCCCTAGAAGCTCGAAGCTCCCAAGTAGATCTAATAGCCTAGGTAAGAATTCCAAGGTAGAGACAGCCTTGTAAAAACTCCCCTTGGTGATGAAATTATTAGGAATGGGAACATTGAGAGAGGGGGGGGGGGGGTGAATCAGTGTTCACTGAATTTTATCTTTTTACTTTAATCTTTAAATTGAACTTGAATGCTTAAGAACTGAAATAAACATTCACATAAAAATGAAACATGAAATCAAAACATGACACTAATATGGTTATGGGGAAACCCAAATAGGTAAAAACCTTGGTGGGAATTGACACCCACTAATATTCTGCACTAGTGTTTTGTGATCCTTGTAAGAAGATCCTTAACCCTATTAGGAGTTTCTTTACAATGCATTAATTATAGTAGACCTTGTTAAGGGTTGGACCCTATTAGGATTCTTTTACAATAGTTCCTATTAGGGGAGAGGACACACTGTCCTAGATCTCACTACTCAAGTGGTGAAGGCTATAACCTTCTGATCTCAGAAACACACTATATCTGCTAGATGAACTGTCACTGTGACACTGCTTGTCAGATCAGTTCCTTTGATGCACTGATGCTTTGACCTCTTTCAAATCTCTAATACATCTTATAGACTCTTCACACAATTTTTCTCTACTTAACACATCTATCTATCAACTTCCATACAAAATACAATGGGCACATCTCATATTTATATGCGCATACAAAATAGACAACTAGGTCAGCCCTTAAACCTATTACATACAATGCTTCCAAATGAATTGGATTAAGCATGTTTATAATAAAACATATATACATGTCAAAAACCTAATTACAATAGGTGCATAGCCTTTACATTATTATAATATAGTCGTAACTCAAAATGATAACTGTCGGCTGCTTAGTCTATTCTTCACTAGCACACACTGGCTATGCAACTTCAACTGACTGTATCTTTCTCATCCTTGCATATCTGATTATGCACTCATAGAATAAGTATGAATATATTCTAACTAACTTAACTTCTAGGGTGCATACCATAATTCAGCAATACGCACGTGTGTTGATGCTCTGAGCTACAGGAACTTTGTATACTGTCTAGTCTTCAACACTTAACCAATTTCTGATCTTCTCATCAAGTGCATTGAATCCAAACTGCTATATGACTTTTTTGTCATAATGAAAACACTATATTAAGTCATATACATTAGTATAGCCAACTTTCCAACAATCTCCCCCTTTTTTATTGATGGCAACAAAGGAATATGGCCAAGTTGCTAACCGTCCTTAATACAAATTTTTTTTTGTCATCTATACATACTTATATCTCCCTATACATATTATGATCCATATTCTATATACAACTCCCCATTTGACATTAATGACAAAGGTGTTTCAAAAACTATATCTATACATACTTACTGAGGGAAAACTCCAGATATGCTATCTTTAGGTTCTGGATCTCCTTCTTCCAAAAAGTGATCAAAAAGTTTACTATCTAGAGATGGGTGCATAATGCATACTGAAGCTTCTCCATCTTCTTCAAGTCTATGGAAGGACCTTGATCATATGTTACCATTGTGGTGTCTATGTCCTTGATGTTCTAATTTAGTATATCTAATGAGGGCACAAGAGCATTTTTGAGCCGTGTTTTCCTTGCCTTGATCTTTGACATTTCTTTTTCTTCCTACTCAATCTTTTCTATTTGTCATTGGTATACATTATTACACATGTTTACATCTATGGATGTGTCTTTCACTGAACTCTTGACTTGCTCAATCATAGCTTTTGCCTCTTTTATTTTCTTGAAGTGGGCATCAGTAAGCTTATCCTGATCCATGCATTCTACAATGATTTTTCTTCCTTGAACTGCAAATTCTTTCAATGATGCTTGACCAGTCTTGAGTGAGCTTAGGTTAAGTGAAAAGTTGTTCACCAATTCATTCAATCTCTTCTTTAGATACTTTTCTTCTGCAACTAGGGATGTAGATTCTTCAAGGCTTGAGAATTACTTTTGAAATGTGAGATGACTGTACTCACATCACAACAGAATATATTTTTGACACTTTCTTGTCCTTTGGCAACAAATTATTCAGAATGTTTACTTATTCTATCAAGAGGGGATTCCTCATAACTTGTTTTTCTTTGGCCTTCTCCATGGCTAGGATGCTAAATTTTATCAAATCTTCTTCTTTCCATGAGTCCAAACTGGATGTGTCAGTTGTCAAACTTGACAACAATGCTATTGAAGGAGTGATCGGAGTGCTATCCATCACTTCTTGTTTCACCTTGATTGACATTTCATCCTTTTTCTCACTTTCTTTTATATTTTCTTTTTCTATCTTTTCTTCCTCTTTTTCTATTTTTTCTTTTTCTATTTCTTTTTCTTCCATCTTTTCTTCTTCTTTCTCATCATCAATCAATGCTTCTTCTTGATGAGTGGGAGGTGTGTTGCTGCATAACATTTCAGCTTCTTGTGTGCTCACAAAAGCTTCCTCAAACTTATCCAAGTCATTATCTGTGGCTGCCATTACAATCTCTACATTGTCAATGAAGATTGTATTATCTTTTTGTGTATCGATCATGGGTGCAGACTTATCTGCCTTTGTTTGAATTTCTACTGTAGGTGTTGAGTCCTAAGGACCTATAAATGGTATATTGGTGGTCTCTGCTACTTTTAATTGCTCATTGGGTGCTTGAGTGATGGGCACAGACTTAGGTTTCATGTGCTGCTCTAAGAATACCTTCTCAAAGGCCTTCTCTATTTCCTTAGTTATCAGCTCATAGTCTTTATTCATAATGTGTAGTTTTCTCATCTTTTTCCTTAAGTGCAGCTTCACCAAATTCAATAATAGTGTCTTTTCTTCAACATAACATACTGGAATATTGGAATCAAATGTTTGTTCCCTTATTTTGAAGTCTTCTTCAGTGGCTTGTCTCTTCAAGGTATCCATAATCTCTCATACCTTATCTGGGATAGCTGTCTTCAATTCAAGAACTATCTTCTTAAATTTTATCATGTGTTTGATCAACATCTCATGAATATCTGACTTATTCAATTTCATGATATTTATCATAAAACTTGGCTATTTGATCTAGCCTTCCTTCTTCTACTACTCTAGTCCTTAATACTTGAATACTAGGTATGAATCCTACTTCCAGAGGTGGCTTCACATTTTTCAATTTGCTTCTTGTGGCTCTAGCTGAAGGGTGACTTGTGGCAGTTTGTTTTCTCCTCTTGGTCATCTTAGGAGATGTATCTGTGGACTCAATATCAATTGTAATAGTGGGTGCGGGACTAGTATCATCAATTTTACCCTATTTATCCTTTGGATCATCAGTCTTCTCAATATTTACCTTTTTCATCTTGGGATCATCATACTTAGCTTCCACTGTGGATGCACTCTCAATTTCCAAAGCAATATTTTCTTCCCTTGCTTTTTCTAGGTTTTCTTGTGTTACTCCATGAATTTTGAGTATCCCAGATGTAATCTTAGAGGCTTTCCTCTTCATTTCTATGCTATTTAGTTTAGCATCTATCTATCTTGTCTTCTCCTCATAAGTTCCCCATCTTGGCTCATTACGGTCAGTAGCAGCTGAAAGAAATACTTGAGCATATGCTTCTAAAAATTGTTCCTCTACTTCATATCCAAGTGGATGAATCCACTTTGTTCTAGGTAAAACTCCCTCCATGCATGTTGTATCTGTTTCAACCATAAAACAAATTGTATCCTTGTATTTCTCAACTATGTTTTTTGGAATTTGGTAACTAATTTGCATCTTGACCTTGAAGGTCTTCAACTCTAATGTTATGTAATCTCTCAAAGTACTTTAAGTGGATGCCTTGTTAGATATCTATGGCATGGTTGGAATGGACTTGTCCAAATACAAATCTGATACTCTCCCAACTATATGAAGGTACATGTAAATGATCAAAGACCCAAACTTGAATATCTTGGTCTTGTCATGCTTGATTTCCTTGATGTTATCAATCAACTATGTGCGCAAGATCTCACAGAGCTTGAACTCTCCATCTTCCTTCACAAGTCTAATGGATGCTAGAATTGTGCCCATAGACACACTATTCACCCTTCTGGTGTGATGAAACCTATATCCAAGTATCATGGACATCAATTTGATGTTAGCTTTCTCAATAGGCTCAATTGTCATCCCATGCCTATCACTCCTTGACTTACATATTTTCTCAACACTTTTTCTGACATCTTTGCCTACTGGAAGGACAACGCCTATCTTTGGGAGCCCTGTCATATCATATATTAGGTCATTGGTAATTTTGACTCGCACATCACCTATCCAAAATAGGTCGTCATGAATTATGCTTAAAACTATTTTAATCCATTATGTCTCATAGAATTCATATGTCATAGCATACTCTACTATGGGGTGATCATTCCACTTCGCATATTCATCTAGGAAGTTTTTGTCTAGCTTTAACATTGTTTCCATGTGCACCCTTAACCTGTCCAATTCTACTGGTTCCTTCTTATAGTAAATGTAGGCCCTAATGTCTTCCACATGCATAATGCCCATAGGCATCTGGGAGAATGCTCCCTCTAAATCATCTAGGGTAGACTTGAATGGATGCTTCTTAAACACATATCTTTTCTTTTCTACAACATCAAATACTATGGGAGTGGACATCACTTACTTGATTTATCACTTTCCAGGTGTTCACTAGGATAACTCAAAGACTTCTGAATCAGCACGGTGAGCTAGGGTTTTTGCAACCAATAAATTGTGTTGTTAATCACTGATAGATCAATCTCCAAGTCTTCACAATAAATTTGGAGGCTCTTTCTTCTCTTCAATCACTTTGAATGCAATGAGTAATCAAACAACTTTCTATGTACTTAAAGTGAAAATTATGCCATTAATGCTTGCCACATAAACCAAGTTGTCACTTAGAAATTTCCATCTTTCATTCTGTAAAGAATCAGCTAGTGCACTTTTGCACAAAGGTTTATCTAGTCTCCAAAAGCTTAAGTCCAAAGGTGCATACTCAAAGAGTGAGTATACCAGCCACGTAGGGGTCTAGAGCTAAATTAGCTCACCCTATGACCTCAGGGGCCAATCATCAAGATGTAGAGGGTGCGTCCACTGTGGATGCATCCAATACATTCTCATCAACTTTTTCCTTCTTTCCTTCTATCCAAATCAATCTTGCATCCTCTAAGGCTTTCATAAACTTGACTTCTCCTTCAGGATCCAAAACTAGTTCTTCGGCCTTTTTGGGGCTTTCCTGACCTTCCATCCTTGATCTACAAAACTTTGAGATATGTCCAGCCTTGTTACAAGAGCAACAAATGAATGGAGTTCTTATATTCCTCAGTGCATTGACATGAGTCATAATTTTACATTGTCTCACTGAGTGACCATTATAGTTACATATCTGACACATAACATTCTAAGAACTTCTTACATTTGTCTGATTCTAATTTCTTTGATCATGCTTAATCCTATTCATCTTACTAGTTTTGCAATTCATAGCTCTATGACCAAATTTATTGCATGAATAACAGTAACCATTAAAAGGTCTTACCTCTATACAGTTCCTTGTAATGTGTCCATGCTTGTTACATGTAAAACAAGTGTGTTCTACTTGCTTGCACTCATTCTTAGGTGTTCCACCATTATCTTTGGTTTGATCTTCAGTCTTCTTAGTATTAGTAGTCTTTTTGTGTATCCTTTCTTGCTCGCATGTTGTCAATCTAATTTTGTGCTTCATTATATCCAATACAGCTAGTGTCTCCTTTGGTTCTTCTTGCATACAACTAAGATTCTATCAAATCAGAACTAGTGTGTAATTTTTCAATATGATTTTTAGCCTCTTTCAATTTAGATTCCAAGCTTTCCTTATTATTTCTTAGTTCTAAGATTTCCATGTTTGCTTGCCTCAATTCTTCATTTAGTTGAAGGTTCTCTTTGACCTGTTCATCATAGACTTCCTGAATGTTAGTTAGCTTATCATCAAAATCTTCAAGTTGTTCTTTTAAGGATTTATTTTCTTCATTTAGCTTCTTGAACATTGTCCCTAGATCACTAGAATAGTATTCTTTTAAATATTTCCTTAGCCTTTTGATGACTAATTAAGCATCACTGATTTTATCCCTTAGTTCTTCAGTTTCTCTTTCAAACTTGTCCAGATCTTCAAGAGTAGCTTCTAGATTTCTTTTCAAATGTTTCATTTATGCTTTCTCCATGATCTCCTCAAGTGGTTAAACTTCTTTTCTGAGGACTAGAGCTTTGAAACCAATTGTTAGGAATGGGAACACTGAGATGGGGGGGGGGGGGGGGGGGGGTGAATCAGTGTTCACTAAATTTTATCTTTTTACTTTTATCTTTAAACTAAAGTTGAATGCTTAAGAACTAAAATAAACATTCACATAAACATGAAACATGAAATCAACACATGACACCAATATGGTTATGGGGAAACCCAAATAGGTAAAAACCCCAGTGGGAATTGACACCCACTAATATTTTGCACTAGTGTTTTATGATCCTTGTTAGAAGATCCTTAACCCTGTTAGAAGTTTCTTTACAATGCATTAAGTACAATTGACCTTGTTAAGGGTCAAACCCTGTTAGGAGTCTTTTATAATAATCCCTACTAGGGGAGAGGATGCACTATCCTAGAGCTCACTACTCAAGTGGTGAAGGATACATTCTTCTGATCTCAGATACACACTATATCTGTTGGATGAACTGCCACTATGACACTACTTGCCAGATCAGTTCCTTTGATGCACTGATGCTTTGACCTCTTGCAAAGCTCTAATACATCTTATATCCTCTTTGCACACTTCTTCTCTTCTTAACACATCTATCTATCAACTTCCATACAAAATACAATGGGCGCATCTCATATTTATATGCGCATATAAAATAGACAACTAGGTCAGCCCTTAAACCTATTACATACAATGCTTCCAAATGAATTGGCTTAAGCATGTTTACAATAAAAAATTTATACATGTTAGAAACCTAATTACAATAGGCACATAGCCTTTACATTATTAGAATATAGTCTCAACTCAAAATGATAACTATCTGTTGCTTACTCTGCTATTCACTGGCACACACTAGTTGTGCAACTTAAAATGACTGTATCTTTCTCATCCTTGCATATCTAATTATGAGCTCATATAATAAGCATGAATACAGTCTAACTAACTTAAATTCCAAGGTGCATACCATAATTTAGTTGTACACACATGCACTGATGCTCTAAGCTACAAGAACTCTATACATTGTCCAATCTTCAACACTTAAATGATTTATGATCTTCTCATCAAGTGTGCTGACTCCAAACTGCCATATGAATTTGTTTCCATAATGACATCACTATATTAATTCATATACATTAGTATAGAAAACTTTCCAACAAAAATACCTTGAGGGGGTACTTCATGGGTCCCAGGTAGAAACTTCACTTTCAGAGGTATCAGATACAAATTTTGGCACTTGAGCCGAATTGAAGAGCCTTTAGTAAACAATGTATTATCTAAAAAGATCCTGTTAGTGCTCAAATCTACAAATTATCAAATACTCCTATAATCCCAATGGACATAATCTAGCAAGATGCAAACACTAAGGTAATAAGGTTAGTAAACCTTCTTCACTTTGAGTATGAATACCCAGGCGGGTGTACCTATTCCAATTCATGGTTTTGACTGAGCTTTGAATTGTGAACTAGCTCCTTCACTATTTTGTCCTCACTTCCAAAATCAAATCAATAAGATGAGAGAACTCTAAGTATGGCCCATATTCTCTTAATACACAATATTATGATGGAAATCATGAAAGCAACAAAATGAAACAATGGCTTAAGGATATTCATGACCTCAGACTATCTTTTCTTGCAGACCATCTTTCCAAAAAAATTTCCATAGTAGCCACCTCTTTCTGAAAAATTGCTAAGACATCTGCCAATTGTTTTGAAAATTTGTATATTTCTTTAGGCCTCACCTTTGCAAAAAAATGTGACACAACATCTTTTATCTTCTCACCTAACCTATCCTTTACTTTTTGATCAATATCCTCTTCATCTATGGAAGGAGGAAAAGGGGAAGGGGGAAGTTTAATAATAGGGCTTGATGAGGAAGGCCCAGTAGGGGAGGAAGCTATCTGAATTTTCTCTGATAATTTTATTGGGCCATGTTCTCCCAATTTCTTCTTTAAATCTGCAATCAGAATATCTCTCTCAAGAATCCCCTGTTTCATCTCACCATAAACCTTCAAAACTATTTCCAGTTTTGCAGTGAGCTCTTCCTTCTCTTTAGCTTCTTTTTTTGCCACCTTTGCTATTAATTGTGCCATGGCCATTATCATACCTGATGCTTCCACCAAAGAAGTATCAGTAACTCTTCTTACAATTAGACTCCCTGAGAGGTCATCTTTGACAATTTGTTTTCCTTTGTCACTTTCATTCTTTCTTAAAGACCACATTAACAATGCTTGATGATTATCACTGAAAGTGACTCCCTTAATAGCCTGTTCTTCTTCCTCTAGAGTTCTATGGAGAGGAGTGGTCTATTTTCTGACAGCATCAAACACTACTACATCAGCTATATCCCATTTTGGGAGGATTAGTACTCTTGACACCTTTACCATATCTCTTCCCTGTTCCAAAGTGATTTGTTTAAATTTTGCAGTCATCTCTATTTTCACTTCTTCCTCTATGACTTTTAAATCCTTCTCTAGATTCTCTTCATGTCTCTTCTCACATATTTCTTGAAATTGTTTGATGTTTAATTTCCAGATAAATTGCAAAAAGACCCTAGTTTTAACAAAAGTATCATCAACCAAAAACTCTTCACAAGCTTGCTTGATTACAGGGTCCAATTCAGTACCTGCCAATTCCCCTACTGTTAAATCCAACTTGGGTTCTTGTGGTAGCTCTGGTACTCCCTCATTTACTTCTTCATAAGTCATAAAGATTTGACCTAGAGCATCTACTTGTTGTACTTGTTCTGCAATCTCTTGGTCATCAAAAATTTTTAGAGGAGACTGTGATGGGGAGTACTCCTTTTCAACATGAGCAAGTCTTTCTTCCAACCTTTTCCTTTTTGATGGGGGTGGAGAATCAATTATATCCTCAGAAGTTTGAGGACGAGGAGAATTGGGGATCTCCACAATCTCCTTTTGTTTTCCAACCTGTTGTGAGGTTGATGGGATATCCCTTTTATCTATTTGCTTTTGCTGGCTTTTTTTTGGTATCACCACATTGTAACCAGTCTTCTTTTGCACCATGTACCTCCCCGGGGGTAACCCTGTTGCAAACACAGGCTTGCTCAATAATTGTCTAGCCTTTTCTGGATCATCCTTCATAACCTTTTCCTTCTTCTCATTTAGGGTCTGAAAAATATCCTGAAAACAATTCATAAGAGTATCTATTTTCTTCCCCATTGGAGTTATTCTTTTCAGGGGATCCCATCCCGAATCAAATTGTCGGCTAAAATCTAGTGTCTTCTTGTATACCAACCATTTTTCTTTCATAACCTCTTATTCCTATATCTTTGCTACATTCTTGACAATATCTTCAGGGAAATTAAAAATATGGTTAATCATGGCACACTTGGCTCTCTTTTTAAACATTTCATTATAGAAACCTTCTGGATCTGTTGTTCTAGCAATTGCAGTAGGCATATGGTATGGAGCTAGAATTTTATCCATGTAAACCCATCCACCCTTGGTAATTATGAATTGATGGGCAATGGTAACATTTGGGAATAAAGTTCCCTTGCCTTTCCCAATGAGGGCACACTCTTCAATATCTCTTAATTGCCTCAAAAAATCTGCAATTCCAATCCTAAGGTGTACTTGATAGGGCAATATAAAAGGGGTCCCCCTGAAACCATACAACCTGATGATAGTTGATACATTATAGAAAATAACATCTCCCCAATTGTGTATGATGTTCAGATTCTTAGCAAACTAGTTTAGCCTAACAAGCTATGCCAATACTATTGGGATTCTTGGGTTGTCTAAGACAAACAGCTTCCTGAGTCTAGCTGCAAAACATTTATCAAAATTGATGAAACTATGATCCTTCTTATCCTAGGTCATTGTGAGGCTCCGTAGTTGGACTGGCATATCTTCACCATCCTTCTTTCTCACTAATTCCATTTCTTGTTCAAAATAGCTTGCTCCTTTGAATAGAAACATGTACATTATGAAAGAGTAGCAGCAAAAGGGCCTGTCACCTTCATTCTTTTGAATCTTCACTAATCCATTATGGATTAATTCAGCAATAAAAGGAGAAAAATCAAAAGTAATAGACACATGTGCATGTAAAATTTGGATCATCATGCACATCAAGTGTATTGGCATCCTTTCACCAACATCTTCTCCAAAAATATGACATAATGACCAATATGCACCCTTAGCTCTAAGATCAAAATATTCTATTTTAAAAGGCTCCTGAGTGTTCTGCCCCACAATAACCATTTTTCCAATTTTGGTGCAGAAATCCTTCAACAACTTGCCTCTGAAATAGTTCCTTTGTGCATTATATACTTGCCTTAGTTCTTCAAAATGAATGCTCTCCAAATTGTCTGAGGGTTCACTTAACCTGAACACCTTCCTGATTTCTTCAGTAGAAAATTTAATGAATAATACTCCCTTTGCATCCCTGACTTCTTTGGTGATTGGATCATAACTCTTTGCAACCTGGGTCATCAAATCCTACATCTAAAAAGACACCGGGCACAACAAGTTTTCCTAGGTCAAAATACCATATATTGCTTGTAGGGTGAGGGGCATTTCTCTGACTAAACCCTACTTTGAATAATTCCAATCCTGTGATATCAGAGTCACCTCTTGCATTGATTGTACCAATTTTGGCCTCTCTAATAAAACTGGCTGTGTCATATAAACCCTCTGCTATTTTTACCCTAGGATCTTTGGGAATCAAACTCTTAGTTTTCACAGGGGTAGTGGAAGAGCCGAGAAGTAATTGCAATAAATCTTCATGCAAACCTCTTTCACTATACTCTATTTTACCCGACAATTCTTTCCTTGGTGCCATTTTAAGGTTTATCTTTTAAAAGAAATCTTTGTAAGATAGACAGAATACAAAACTGTGATTCTTTTAGTAAGAGAGCAATTCGTACAAGTACTTCAGCAACCTTTTTTCTTAGAAACCACCGGGGAATAGCAGCCAGTCCTCATAATTCTTCATGTCTGAGTCTCTACAAATTTTTGATCTCTTGGTGCTTTTGAGAGTGCACAAAATTCTGATATATGAGCCATTAAAGAAATCATGTCAACAATTAATTTAGCATGTTTGAAACAATTACTCCTTCTGAAGAGCGAATTGTCACTTCTCAATGGGAAACTTCAACTTTGCACCACTTTATCTCCAATTTGAAATACAACCGTCGATCCTCATTAGCAGATGATCTAATAGCCTATCGCGTGATCACATAGCATGAAAAACACTCACATGAACATGTGACTAACTGTCATGTTACCTTTCTGTTCTTGGTGGTCTCTTGTAACTTCCACCGTTAATACAAAATGTTATTCGCATGATCGCATAGCTTAAAAGAAGCTTATGCGAACATGTGAAAACCCATTAGCATTCACCATCATTATCTTCCTTCAAATCACCGATCCCACCTCACCTTTGTTAATAAAGAAAATCCATGCTTGCAACACCTGGAAAAATGTCAGGTACTTTCTTTCTTTCCGAGCACTGGTGTCTACTGATACTAACCAATGAGAAAACATTATTCACGCACATCTATCAATGGTTTCACCAGAGAATCACACCTGGTTTAATGCAAGATCAATGGCTTGTCGCATGATTGCATAGGCTTCTCAGATCCCATGTGATTATACAACTACCATCTGATCTTCCCCTTATTGCTTTTCAAACTTTGGAGATTCCTCCATCACTGGCCCCACTGTCCTTTAGAAATAAAAGGCCACCACTTGTGAAATATTTGTCAGTGGTCCCACCTTGTTTCCACACCAAGCTTCATTATAAAATCAATGGTTATTTCACATGTTTGCATGGCTTGGAAATATTCCATGCGAACACGCGACCGCCATTAGATCTTCTTTAAAGATTCACAGTTGAATGAAACTTGAAACATTAGAATACAAGGTAATTAGGACATAGGATATGTTATTTACATCACCAGGGTTCTAGACTTAGGAAAAGATATAACCCCCCACGTGAAAAATAAATGCATGTGCTCTTTAATGAACTTAAGTGACTTAAAAAGTAACGTTCGAAAAGAAATGAGGAGATTTACTTAGGGTTTATTTTGAAAATGGAAAACATTTTAGGGTTTTTGACATGAATTCAAAATTCTTCAAGGACAAGACCTAAGGTAAGGATTTTTGAAATGGGCTATGACAATTTTTTGAAAAAATTCTGACACCTGTACTTAGGAAAACTTCACAGACCAGAGGACTAAACCAACATTTGGACAAAAACCTCAGAAAATTAAGAATACTCCCAACAATGGCTCTATTTGAGGATGCTTGATTGCAAAATCAAAGCAAGAACTTACAAATCTCTGGGAGGTAGACCACAAAACCTTAACCTAAAATAGGAAACAAACACACAATAGAAACAAACACACCTATACATATTTACAAACCTACTGTGCATGGAAAAAGAATTAACTGAAGAAATTTTTTAGGAATTGTCCATGCACTGGCAATTCCTGCTCTTCACCATCCAAATTTTGCAAGAAATATGAGTCCTTACCATGGGTCTGATGAACAATATAAGGTCCCATCCACAAAGACTCAAATTTTTTGTGTTTCCCTTTATCTTCAGCCCTGGCATTCCATTGGAGAACCATATCACCAGGCTGGAATTTTCTCACAGTTGCTCTCTTATCAAAAAGATATTTCATCTTCTGCTACAACTTCATATTTTCCTTTTGTCCCTCCCTCCTAATCTCATCTAATTCAATCAGCTGAACCATTCTGTCCTGCAGTGGATCACTGATTTCCATGTCCTCTTCTTGCATAAACTTATAGATTGGAAGGAGGTTATTTACTGGCAATCTTGATTTAGCACCATATACCATTTCAAAAGGGGACTTACCAGTAGCCCTCTTCTCAAAAATTCTATCAGCCCATAGTGCTAACTTTAATTTTACATGCCAGCTTCTCTTATTATTTTCTAGGGTTTTCTTCAGAATTTGCAAAATACTCTTGTTGCTGGATTCAGCATGTCCATTGGCTTGTGGATGATAAGGGGATGAGTAAGACAATACTATGCCCATTTCTAAGCAAAAATCAGTGATCTCCTATGACCTAAAGCTCATAGCATTTTCAACAACCAATTTAACAGGGACACCAAATCTGGTGATTATATTGTTCATCAAAAATTCAATTACAACAGCACTGGTTTCCATTTTGGTTGGAATGGCTTCAATCCATTTGGTAAAATAATCAGTAGCCACCAAAATGTGACTATGTCCCCCACTAGACTTCTCAGAGAACTCTCCAATAAAATCCATACCCCACATTGCAAAAGGAGCTTCTGCAACAACAGGGTTCAATAATAATGCACCTGAGAACTTCAATTTTTTAGAGAACCTTTGACAAGGTTCACATTTCCTCACATAAGAATGAGTGTCTTTGAACAACATTGGCCAATAGTATCCTGCTCTTAAGATTTTATGAGTTGTTGATCGAGTAGAATGATGTCCTCCACACATTCTAGAGTGCATTTCCTTCGACATTTTCTCTGATTGGTGCTTATCGAGACAAAAGAGTAAAATACCATCATTATCCTTCCAGTACAAATCACCCTGGATCAACACATATCTCTGAGCTTCCAATATCAGACTCCTTCTTTGATTATCATTCAAGTCAGGTGGACATTTAGCATTTTTAATAAAATAAATAACATCCTTGTACCAAGGTTGCATTTCAATACTAGTAATCATATCAATGTTAGCAACAACATTATTTACCTAAACAAGGTCCATATTTTCCTCAGTCATTAACTTAGCAAGTCCCAATCCTCTCACCAATTTGGTAATATGAATTTCTAGGTCAAACTCTTGAATCCTATTTATCCATTTGCACCTCTTTCCTATGACTTCACTCTGTGTTAAGATATCCTTTACTGTAGCATGAGGCACATAAGCACTAACCTTTGCACAGACTAGATATGGTCTGAAAGCTTTGACTACCTTCACAAGTGCATAGGCTTTCTTTTCCATTAGTTCATAATTTAATTCAGCAGATAGTAATGACTTGCTGAAAAAGGCTATAGGATGCTCATACCCTTCTTGATCCTTTTGCAAAAGGATAGCTGCAATAGTATGAAAAGATGCAAAAGAAAATAGAGAAAGTAGTTTCAAGTAATCAGGTGATACCAAAATTGGGGCCTCCTGAATTGCTTGTTTGATTTTTACAAAAGCTTGTTGAGCTTCAAGGTTCCAATCAAACTTCACATCCTTCTTTAGGAACTTCACTATGGGCTTGACCAATTCTACAAAGTTAGCAATAAATCTTCTTACAAAATTAATTTGTCCCAAGAATGACTGCACACCTTTTATGTTCTTTCGTGGAGGGACCTTTTTAATTGCTTCTACTCTTTCAGGATCAATCTTGACTCCTTCTTTTGACACTATGTGTCCAAGTAACTTCCCCTCTATCATAGAAAATTGACACTTTTTGGGATTCAAGGACGCACCAAATTCTAAGGCCTTAAGAATGACCTTCTCCAAATGGGAACAATGATCCTCAGCTTTCTTGGAATAAGTAGTGAGATCATCTTGATAAACAACCATTAAAACATTTATCAACTCCTCAAATGCAACATCCATGGCTCTCTGAAATGTTACTCCAACATTTTTCAGACCAAAAGGCATGCGAACATATACATATGTTCCCCATGGGGTTGTAAAGGCTGTCTTAAATTATTCTGATTCTTTGACTAGCACTTGATTATACCTGGAGAAACCATCCATCATTGACAAGAGTTCACATCCAGTCACCCTATGTAGCATAGCCTCCATATTGGGCAATCCATAGTTATCCTTAAGTGAAGCCACATTCAGGTTCCTGAAATCAACATAGAGCCTAATATCACCATTCTTTTTCCTTACTGGCACAAGATTTGAAACCCAAGTTGAGTGCCTAATTGGTTCAATAATACCAGCATCTCTCAGTTTTGTCAACTCAACTTGCATCTTGGTAGCCAATAAAGGGTTAATGGGTCTCTACTTCTATCTAAAAGGCCTGGTTTCCCCTTTTAGAGGAATTTCATGCTGAAACAGGTTAGCCCTATAATCTTTGAGGTCATCATAGGACCAAGCAAATACATGCTTGTACTTTTTCAAAAGTCTTATCAAATTTTCTCTGATCTCTTTGCTTACTTTCTTGCCAATGTATACCATTTGTGGGGAGTTTTTTGAACCCAAGTTTATTTCCTCTAAGTCCTCCATTTTAGTGTTAGACTTCTGAGATAGAAAACCATCATTTATTTGAAACATCCCTTCCAGTTCCACTAACGCTTTAGGTATGTGATTTGAGGGTAACTGCACTATCTCATTTCCCATGATGCATTCTTTTCCTTCAACACATTGCTTTATCTCATTAAAATCTATTTACTGACCATCATATTGATCAAGTCCTTGAAGGAACCTAAGGATATCTAAGTCATCCTCAAAAACTTGCCAGTTGTATACATTATCAAGCATGGCAGGCCTAGATTTGACCTCTAACATAGACACACCAGTGAGGGTTATGTCTTCACTTTTAAGGGAAACATTTGCAAGAAAATCTACCATGATATTATTGGATCTTTCTACCCAAAGAAGATTGAAAGCATCAAAAAACTCTAGTCTATCCCAAACAACATGTTTATACAGTTTCAACTTTTCATCTTTAGAGGCATACTGAGATCTCACTTGGGCTATAATCAACTGGGAATCACCATGAACTTTTAAAGATTTAATACCATGTTTTATGGCCACATCTAATCCCAGTATCAGAGCCTCATACTTGGCAATGTTATTTGTACACTCAAAAGTTAACAAGAAAGAGTATTTAAATGTAATACCTAATGGAGAAATGAACACCACACCAGCTCCTAATCCTTCCTTGGAGAATCCACCATCAAAGAACATTTTCCAGAGCCCATCTTGCTGCAAAATTAACTCATCCACAATTGGATCTATGTTTTTTAACTAAGGTACTATTTCTTCAATCACAAAATTGCTCATGTCAATATCTACAAAACAATTTAGATCCTCCGGAGCAACCACTTCAATCATGACTGAAGAACAGGGCTCCCTGTACAACTTTACCTCAGTTCCATTTATTGGGATGGTAGCATATGATAAATATAGTTGCAACTTTCCACCCACTGCTGCAGCCCATTGTCTTGATAATAACATGCCATAGTGAGGTTTTGTATCAACAACAACCACATCCATTTTATATGTGGCTTCTGGGAATGTAGAAATCTTCACTTCAATTCCAATCAGGCTCCCTAAAATAGGTACTACCTTTTTTTCCATGGCATAAAACCTTCCACTAGATGTATCAACTTGCAACCCTAACTCCTTCATCACTTGATAAGACATTACACTTGTAGCGGCGCCAGAATCAATCATACAATTTTTCAGCAAAAAATTATTTACAAGAAAAGTAACATAGAAAGGATTGATAGAAGAGGGTTCTTGTGTCACAATAGTCCCAACACATACATCAGAGATGTCATTAATTGCAATTGGCTTGTCCATTGATTTCCCTTCCTCTTGTAAAATAGGAGTAGTTCTCTGCTCACTTATGAGAGCCAGGGCTACTGCTTTGTGCTCTTCTATTTTCAACATTTCAAGTAAAGGGATGGAAACCTTCATTTGGGACAAGGCATGTCTCATATCAAAAGTAGGGGAGTCAGTACAAAAATCAGGGTGATCCTTTGACCTACCAAATTTCTTTTTCACCTTATTAGCAATAACTTCTTATTTCCCTTTCTTTTTAGCTTCAAACCCTTCATCTTTACTATTTACAATATTGGGCTTTGGGGAGTCCTTATCCTGAGGATTACTTTTGACAAACACTGATCTAGGGACTCCCTAATCATTACCTACCTTTTTGTTCCTCAAATTGTATGAGGATTTTTCTTGTGTAATAGTAGCCACAGTTAAACTCTTGATTTCTTCTTCACTGGGCTTTCTCCATTGTCTTTCATCTAACCCAGATTCTACCATGTGAGTCTTATAATCATCATTATCAAACTCTTCCTGATCAGACTGAGTAAATATTTGTTGTTCATAGTCAGAGAAAATCTTCCTCTTATGATCAACATCAGGGAAAATAAATTCATCATCTGAGGACTCAAGATCCTCCATTAGTTCAGTAGTAAACATGTTAATAGCAGGCTTTTTAGATCCTTCATAATCTCCTGCATATGAATCACTAGCCTCTTCTCCCAAGGCCTAGGCAATAGCACACTGGAATGGTGAGTGGGGAATATTACAGGCCACACACCAAGGGGTATTCTCCACATTATGTGCTATATTCTTTTTCAAAGAATCTAGTGTATCCCTTGCCTTTTGGGGTTCATTATTATCAGGAACAGGCCTCCCATCTTTCCAGTTTGTTTTGTAAGGCATATCTCTTAGATTAGGGGCTTTGTCCTACCTTTGATAAGGTAGCCTTGTATCTTGAAAATTTCTACCACCTTTATCAAACCTTGATGGGAAGTCTTTGTTATTACTAGGTCCTTTGTCCATTCTATCCTCCTCTTTGGATGGCCTTGCAGGTTGTGGCCTGGTTTCTTTCCACAGTCTACCTTCATCCCTTTTGTACATTTGTCCAAATGCCTTTCAGTTACTCTCAATATTTATGGCCAACTTAAAAGCATCTCTAAGGGTATGGGGATTCTTGTCTCTCAAAAGGTAAGACATCTTACCATCCATAGAATTGAAATAAGTTGTCATGCAGATTGCATCATCTAGCCTCAATACTTGGAACAATTTATACATAGCTTTTTGGAATCAACTATTAAACTCTGACATGCTCTCATTGTAATGTTTCTTGATATTATTGAACTCATTGAGCATGTAGCTAGAGTTCACATGTTCTGCATATTGCTCTTTAAAATATCTGACAAATTCTTCCCAAGATGCAATACTATTCTTAGGTAGCCCCCTGTACTAGTCTCGGGCATCCTCAATCAATGATTGAACAAAGAGCTTCATTATGACATCTTCATGTTCAATCTCATAATCATTTACCTTATCTATGAAAAACTTCAGATGCCCTTCATAAGTAATAACATTATTCCCAGTAAATAATGGGATCTTCTTTCTGATTTCATTGGGGACAGCATTAGGTTGATTAGGAATACCATCAAAAAATAGAGGCCTATATCTATCCAAATGAACTGGTCTTCTTTGGATATTTGGTTGATTCAGAGGGGTAGTTGCAACATTTTGACAGGGTACAGTTCCCACTATACCACTAGCTATAATGGGAACTTGATTAGGAAATGGTCCAGGTAAAGTTTGTCCAGGGTGAAAGGCTTGAGCATTTGGAAGTGAAGTATTGGGCTGACTGAATGGAGTTGTTCCTATGGTGATAGGGATAGAGGTACTAGCGGATGTGTTCATGTTAGCATGTAGGAAAGCAATCTTCCTCTTCATTTCATCAGCACCAGCCTCCAACTCAAGTTTCTCCAATTGAATAGCGAATTCTTCTTTCACTTTCCTAGCCATCTCCAAGTCTATACTTGTTTGAGAATGTACATTAGGAGGAACCATAATTTTCTTGGGCTCATTAATATTTATACCCACCAATTTTTTTTTTCCCTTATCAGGGATTTCTTTGGGAGTAGTTATAATCTCCTTATTTCTCTGGATTTCAGAGGGATTCAATTGCCTTAAGACATGGCCTATTCCCTCAAATTCACCTTGCTTAGGTTTATTATCCTGAGCCTGCTTTCTCAAATCTTCCATATCACCAAATAAGTCCTTATTTAAACCTTGAACATCTTGGTTTAAATCACTAACTTGGGTCTCATTTTTCTTGGTTCTTTTGAGAAGTTCCTACCTCTCTATGAGAAAATCACAGATTTGTTGTTCCCTTGCTTTCAACCTATTGGCAATCTCAGCTAGTTGTTCACTCTCCTTTTTTCTTAAAGCAATCACCTCTTCTCTCAACTTCTCAGAATCATAAGAGGTGGTCTCAGTAGCAGAGGTTTCTTCTAGTTGTTCCAGAGTTTCTCTCGCAGGGAAATAACATACTTCTGTGACCTTTGTGATTACTTATTTCTACATGTGCACACTTGGTGTAACCCTCTTGACATGTTTGGGATCATCAAAAGAGGATGAAGATTCATGAGGAAGTGGGACATGAGATCTTTCTCGAGAAGGGCCTTGGGAACTAGTAGTATGCTGACCTCTTCTAGACCATTGTTTCCTACTTGGTGTATGGAGCTCATCACCCATATTATTTTTGGGATGATCCATATAATAAGACCTAGTGTATCTTGGTTGACTCATGGTATAGCATGACAATTTTAGAAAAGTTTACAATAATTAGCAACTAGTAGCATAGAGTTTAGAGCCACCACCCACTTTTACGTGGGAATGAAATTATTCTATATTGGTCTACAAATGCACAATAGATAGGATTTGCACTAACCTATTGCATGCTATTTAGAAGATCCCCAGTGGAGTCACCAATTTTGTTAGTGCTCAAATCTACAAATTATCAAATACTCCTATAATCCCAATGGACATAATCTAGCAAGATACAAACACTAAGGTAATAAGGTTAGTAAACCTTCTTCACTTCAAGTATGAATACCCAGGTGGGTGTACCTATTCCAATTCACGGTTTTGACTAAGCTCTGAATTGTGAACTAGCTCCTTCACTATTTTGTCCTCACTTCCAAAATCAAATCAATAAGATGAGAGAACTCTAAGTATGGCCCATATTATCCTGATACACAATATTATGATGGAAATCATGAAAGAAACAACACAAAACAATGGCTTAAGGATATTCATCCTTCTTCTTTTTAGAGTTGAACTCAAGGAAGGTTAACCTCATTCAGTGCTTCTAAAAAGCATTACAAAGCATATCTATGAACTTGTCACAGAATGATTCAAGTTTGCGATTGTACAAATAAAGTAAAATGAAATAGTTATTTAGATTTAGGGTGGCAAATCAGTGTAAATAGATCTAAAACCAGTGCCTTATCCACTTGGGCGCTAGAGTCAAACCCTACCTTTGCATATAACTATCAAAACTAATTTCCTAAAACTCAAATGACATGCCTAACATACCATCCTTTTAATTCCTACTAGTATCATCAAATTCATACATGGATTAGTCATTCCCAGAGATCTCCCCTAAGATTTTACTCTTTCCTTAAAAGAAACTTAAGCTTAACCCCTATATTCACCTTGTGAATAATGCATTTAAGAAAGCCTTGCGATTTAAACACATAAGAAAACTAACACATTCCATACACAAAGACAACAAAATAGTAGTAACAGAGCTTCAATGTTTTGTATTAGTGGTCAAAATGCATAGATACAGTATCCTCTCACTTTTAGAAAATAAGGTTTTGTATTCAGAACCTTTCTTATAGAGTATTTTCAAGCAACCTTGAAATGAACAAAGACTTGCTACTTATACCAATCAGCCATCTTGGAATCCTTGAAAGGATGCAACAAGCTTCAGATGGCTGTTAAAAGATCTTGCACTAAAAATAAGATTACAAACTGACAAAGTTGTTTGTAACAACAGATTACAAATATCTATTTCCAACAATCTTGCAGGTGGCACCTTTGTCTAAGGATATTTCAGAGCAGTTCCTAAATTTGTTGGATGAATGATGACCGCCATCTGGCTAACTTACATCATCCTCTATTTGAAACCGTTCTTCCTCCAATTTTGACATCTTTGTCCCTTTTTACTTTGATCTTCAAGGGTTTGGAGTACTAACACTTGCCACTTCTTCACCTGATGCCTTTTCTTCTAAATCTTCTGATAGATATGTCGATTCCCAAGTCATGTAGGTTTCTTCACTTGGCCAATGAAAGGCAAGAACCTCATCTTTCTTTGGAGACAACTTTTCCCACTCAGCAACTAACTGGTGAACCTCTATTCTTACATTAGCAAAGTATATCCTAGCATCCTAAAGGAGTTCAATAAAGTGTATGAATGGGGTATTATCATCTATACATAAAATGGAATCTACTTTAGTCAGTACTTTTCTATCTATTTGCTCCATCCATTGATCTTTATCTTTGATTACCCCATCTACCTTAATAAGACCAGGGAAAATTTGGAAATCATCCTGGAAATATCTTGTCCTTAAGATTTCTGACCTTCTTCTCATACTCTCCCTATTTACCTCAAAGTCAAAAAGATCCTTGACAAACCTGTAAGTATTTTCTAGCTCAATATTTAAAACACATTTTGTTGGCATTAAGCAGGATTGCCACTAGTGACAACACTTATTTGCATCCTGAGTGCAAACCGATTAGAACAGTGTAAACTGAGCAGAATAGTGCAAACTGAGCAGAACAGTGCAAACTGAGTAGAACAGTGCAAACCGAGCAGGACAGTGCAAAACAAGCAGGACAGTGTAAATCGAGTGACATTATGTCTACCGAGTCACAAGTATTTACCAAGTTTGAAACTTACCGAGTGGTTAGTATGAACCGAGCCTTCACTTCTACCAAGTGCATGATGATGCCAAGTAATGCAGTGGACACTGAGTATCAGAAAGTCACCAAGTTAGTTTGCAGGAACCATGTAACCATACTTGGGCTGACTTAGTAGCACTTATGTTTATTTGTCAAGCCGACTTTGTAATTGTAATTAATTGTTTAGACTTGTATATAAACAATGTTGTACAAATACCAAGTAATATGAATGTGAAAAAAAAAGGAAGAGATAAAAAGGCAGAAACTAGTGAATTACAAAGGGCTACTATACATAAGGAGCAGCAAAGACAAATTCATCACAGAAGGTGATCAATACATCAGTGAATCTCATTCAGCAATCCAGTTGCAAAGTAAGAGATCTACTGTTTCATCCTAACAGGTGAATCAGCTTGAAATCCTCTAACCAGGTAGACTTAACAGTCTTTGTAAAATCTCTTAACCGAGTGCATACTTCATTGTATGTTTGTAAAACCTCTAACAAGGTGGACCTAGCAGTCCTTATTGCTCCTAGCAGGGCAGATCATCAAAAGTGATCAATGTAAGCCTTAACCGGCCAAATTTATACTGTAGTACTAAAGCTTTGTGGGTTTCATCCCCACCCCAGTTTTACTTTCTTTTGGAAGGTTTCTGGGTAACCAAATCTATTTGTCATTATTGTGAATGCTTTTATGTTTCATGCTTTCTATATGCAAAAGGATAAAGTGAACTATATGTTAGTACATTTGATATTGAAAGAAAATTTTGAAGTTACTGATTCACCCCTCCCCTCTTAGTAACTTGGTTAATTCTTGAATATTTCCAACAATTGGTATTAGAGCTGTATTGGTTCTCAAGATAAAGCTTAACTAGCTTGAGCAAAGATCCAATTTAATGGAGGTATTCAAATTGAACAAGGTGATTGAAAATGAAAAGCTAGATCTGGAAATGGCCATAGCTAAACTTAAAGAAGAAAAAGAACATCTTTCCCAATCCCTAAGAAGAAGGAAGGAACTTGCAAATCAGATGAATGATCATAATTACATTGAAGAAAAGATTGAAGATCTTTTTCCCTCAGATAGCTCAGATGAAGCAAACAATGCTGTCAAAGAACTCCTAGAAAAGACTGGGTCTCTGTAGGAAGAAGTGAGAAAATTAAAAAGAGAACAAGAACTACACTCAACAAGATTTTGTGAGATCTTACAACAAAGAAACAAGTTGAAAGATGAATTAGATGGAAGGAACAATGAAGTCCAAAATAAAACCCTTCAGCTAGAAAACCTAATTGATCAGATCTCCCATACAAATGAGGAAATTGTGACTCTAAGATCAGAAATAGAAAGCACAAGAGAAGAATTAAGATCTGAAAAGAAAATCAATCTAAGATTGGTGGATGACCAAAAAACTCAAAAATAAATCAATGAAAGAATGCTGAAGAGCCAAGAAGACTTGAATCAGCTATATGATCAAAATCTTCATAGGCAAAAAGGAAAAGTAGGACTTGGATACAAAGGAGAAGGTGAATCTTCTAAGCAAGGTACTCAAATGAATCAGAAACCTACTTGTAATCATTGTGGAAAAATAGGACACACTTCAAATAAATGTTGGAGCAATGAAAAAGTAGAATTCAATGGAAAATGCTACAACTGCAATCAGCATGGTCACAAAGCAAATGAATGCAGGGAAAAACCAAGATTCAAAGGTAATTGTCACAAATGCAACAAACAAGGTCACAAGGCATCCGAATGCGGATCTAGAACATTCAATCCAGCAGAACAAATTATGAAAGCAATGTTTGGATGGGATTACAACACTTGGTGTAGATGTCATTACTATGGAGAATATGGACACATTGGCATTAACTACATAAAACATCATCTAAGGAAAAGAGATACTACCATAAGATGTTTCAAATGCACTAAACTCGGTCATATAGCCAAAAATTGCATGAATGCTAGTGAAGTTGAAGATGGAAAGAAGAATGAAGCAATTAAGATTAGGAAACAGATGAGACAATAGTGGATTCCTAAATCTACCAAGCAAACCAGTCCAAGTAATGGAATGGGTGGCTCTACCAACTCAAACTAAATTCCCAAGAAAGCACTGGAACTGTATTCTCATAGACAAATTTCAAGCAGTTCCAGAACTGAATTAAAAGAAAAATCTAAATCGGCATACAAGATGCAATAAGATCACAGGAAGGTCAGTATCAGTTTTCACCGAGCAAGGTCGGGAGCTATCTAATATGATTACCGAGTGAGGTCGGAGCAATATGAATTCTCAAGTTCACCGAGTTGCGAATTCTTTATCGAGTAATGAATTCATAGTGGGTGACAGTCTGTCGGAATTCATACCCTAATTTCTACTAAGAATTAATGACAAAGTTGTAAACAAAAGGCAAGAAATCAAACTCATTCTTCATCGTGAACTTTAGCATTTTGAGAGCAGAAAATTTCCAGAGAAATCAAGCAATTCAAATACTTTTACGAAAAGAATTCTCTATGAGCTACCATGGCATCATCCAGTGCTTCAGTGAAGAAAGGAACAAAAATGATAATCCAAGGGGAATGGAGAGCACCAGATTTCAAACTCATGCCTGCAATTGCAGCAGCCCTAGACCCGAATGGAGCTCAATCTCAGATTCCTCCTAAGGTACTACTTGTTAACGATATTCGCAATCATTTCAATTGTGCAATTCAAGAGATGGGAAACCTAGAGCTAGATATTGTGTGTGAGGAACTGTGTGTAAATGGTGTTCTAAAACCAGAGCACAAACATCTGGAAGATAAGGGATTAGTCCACATTACACATTTACCTTGAAACTTTCAGGAGAAATGGGTTAGATACATTCTTAGCCGTGTACATGAAGGTAAGATTTGGCTTTAGAAAGCCATAGAGATCACTAAGAAGATGATTCACCAAATCACCGGTCTTCCCATGTTAAACAAAGTTAAATCTACCAAAACCCTAGGTCGACCGGAGCTGGAGAAGAAAACCCTAGCCGAGTGGGATGGTAGAGGCATGAAAGTAAGTAGCATTACTGATGCTGAACTAAAGTTTGGAACACACATTATTGCTCATAAAATATATAGTTCAAGTCGACAGAACAGTGTTCCCTGTGAAGCCATAAACCTAGCATACAAAGTGGTAAAGAATAATTTATCATTTGACCTTGTAGATTTGTTGTTAAAATAGTTTAACAAGAACATGGAAAGCATTCAAACTTCCAAAAACAATCCACATAAGTTTGGATCTCTTCTGGTCTATTTATTTTTCTATGCTCAGAAATTCTTCCCTTCCAAAGGAAAAGTAGTATGGAGAAAGGATGTGCCAATTCTTTATGAGATAAATGAATATATTTCAGAAATGGGTGAAAATTTTGAGAACATCATCGATAGTTATTTTGAGTCTTTCAAGGAGAAAATGAATGACAAATTCCAGATTCCACAAAAGTTGGTGGAGGATTATAAGGATGATATTTGTTTCATGGTGGACTGTGACAAAGTATACATTCAAGCAGCTAAACTGAGGATTGTACATGTAAAACCTCTTCCTTATGAGGTAAACATTGATGAAACAAAGAATATCATTGAAGCCCTCCTTAATCAGCCTGTTGATCCCAAAGCTCCATATTTTGGGACATATGAAGAAGTAAAAGTGAGAATTGAATTAAGTATAAAGCTTCCACAGGCAGTAAATAAAGGAAAAAGAAGGATAGCCAAAATGCAAATGCTAACCGAGGACAGAGGAGAAGACATTGAAGAAGAAGAGAAAAAGGATGAGAAAATAGAGGAACCAAAACCTGCAAAGAAGAAAGGAAAGGTATTCATCACCAAGGTACCTAAGACTCCCACTACCATATTTACAAGGAGAAGTGCAAAGGGTAAGGCAGACAAAAAGGACAAAGATATAATATTCAAAAAGCCTCCTCTAACCCTTCAAGAAAAGATCAAACTTTTGAGAGAAGGATCAGGATCTGGAGTAAGTAATATAAAATCTTTAAAATATGAAATAAGATCGAAAATGGAACAAAAGGAGATTGAAGATGCTGTCATTGAAAAGATGGGACAGTGGAAATACTCTCCTGATGAAATAGCCCCATAGATTCTAGGAGCTTTATTAGATCAAATAAAAATGAGATGGGCCAATGCAAGACAAACTGTAAAAGACATATTTGATCAAACCCTGAAACAGTTAATGCCGAGCTTGAAAAATGATGAAATAAAGAAGGCATTGAAGGAGAATGAAAATAAGATGACACTGAAGTTCAATACTTGTTTAATTCTGATTAACAATATTGAATCGGTTGTGAAGAGTGAAAATGCCACATGGAAGAACATATACCATCTTCACCAACCGAGTACTGAATCAGTTATAATAAAAGACATTGAAGATGATAGTGATGAACAGGAAGAAGCCACTGAGGTAGATGATACCATGAGGATAGCGGTAGAAGTCATTGCATCACTTCCTACCTCTCCAGCAAAAGTTGCTACATCTAGCCCAGAGACATCTTCAAGCATGGTTGTGACAAATTCAATATTTGTCCAATCACCTATAGCAACAATAGAAGTAACTACCATTTCTTCTACCGAGTTGCAGTCTCCTATTTCATCAAGTTTTCCAGCAGTAAGTATTCCAGTTTTTGATTTTACAAGTGTAAATACTTCAAGTTCTCTAGTAGACAGTATACCACTCTTTATAGCTAGTCCTACTATGTCTACTATCACTACTACTAAGGCATTAAGTATAGATAAGCCTAAGGCTCAACTGAGTATAAGATTTTTGGGCAAGAATATAGTAGAGGATATAGACCTAGATGAGGAAATAGAGATTCCAACATTGGATTTTGCAAATCTATCAATGAATCAAATGCAAAATATAGGTGAAATCCTCCAAAGGAAAGCGAAGTAAAAGAAGCTTAAAGAGGAGAGAGACAAGGAATATAAAATCATTAAGGATGCTAAGGACATTTTGTCAGAAGCATTAGGTATTAAAGTAGACTCCTCTCAACATGTTTTGTTACAATTAGCAGAAGCAGTAAATAAGTACAATGAGGATTCATTTGGGACAGAAAAGTTAGTTGAAAAAGTCGAGAAGAAATTCAACAATAAAGTGCTTGAGCACATTGCTCAGCACATAGCTATTAATCAAGTTGAATTATCTTTAGTTTTGACAAACATTGAATCTTCCTATTCGAATGTTACCTCTCTTTTGGCCAAACTATGCAATGTTGCCGAGTTCACCAAGGATGTCAAGGATAAAATGAATAAAATTGATGAGGATTTGAAGATTAGCATACAGAAGCTGCAACTTGAACCAAGTTCAAACTCTGCTCATCACATGAAAATCTCATTCCTATCAAATATGCAGTCAGAACTACTGAAAGAAGACACAAGGATCCGGTCCACACTGCTAGACATTCAGAACATGATCCTTCCCATCATGAATACAATGTATAAGTACATTGAACATTCCAAAACATTAATTCATGAAAATCAGTTCTCAATAGTAGATCAAATGATTGTACTCTCTGCAGAAGTCCAAATTGCAATCCAAACATGCAAGATTCTACAAGAAAATTGGGACAGAACCCTAGCACTGATAATGAAGGTACATTCTATTTTTCTATCAAATTTTGGATTCTCCCTATAAAACACTTGTTTATACACCTTTGGCATTATCGTAAAAAAGGGGGAGATATGTATAGAAGAAAAAGTTAGTGCATTGAAAGGGGGAGATATTGAAAGGGGGAGATAATTTATAAAGCCCTATGACAAAGAAAATTTTTGAAAAATAAATCTCAGCATGGTTCATGTATATAAGTTTTGGGCAATAAGTGTTTTTGTCACTAATGCCAAAGGGGGAGATTGTTGGCATTAAGCAGGATTGCCACTAGTGAAAACACTTATTTGCATCCTGAGTGCAAACTGAGCAGAACAGTGCAAACTGAGCAGAACAGTGCAAACTGAGCAGAACAGTGCAAACCGAGCAGGATAGTGCAAACCGAGCAGGACAGTGTAAACCGAGTGACATTATGTCTACCGAGTCACAAGTATTTACCGAGTTCAAAACTTACTAAGTGGTTAGTATGAACTGAGCCTTCACTTCTACCGAGTGCATGACGATGCCCAGTAATGCAGTGGACGCTGAGTATCAGAAAGTCAACGAGTTAGTTTGTAGGAACCATGTAACCATACTTGGGCTGACTTAGTAGCACTTATGTTTATTTGTCAAGCCAACTTTGTAATTGTAATTAATTGTTTAGACTTGTATATAAACAATGTTGTACAAATACCAAGTAATATGAATGTGAAAAAAAAAGGAAGAGATAAAAAGGCAGAAACTAGTGAATTACAAAGGGCTACTATACATAAGGAGCAGCAAAGACAAATTCATCACAGAAGGTGATCAATACATCGGTGAATCTCATTTAGCAATCCAGTTGCAAAGTAAGAGATCTACTATTTCATCCTAACAGGTGAATCAGCTTGAAATCCTCTAACCAGGTAGACTTAACAGTCTTTGTAAAATCTCTTAACTGAGTGCATACTTCATTGTATGTTTGTAAAACCTCTAACAAGGTGGACCTAGCAGTCCTTATTGCTCCTAGCAGGGTAGATCATCAGAAGTGATTAATGTAAGCCTTAACCGGCCAACTTTATACTGCAGTACTAAAGCTTTGTGGGTTTCATCACCACCCCAGTTTTACTTTCTTTTGGAAGGTTTCTGGGTAACCAAATCTATGTGTCATTATTGTGAATGCTTTTATGTTTCATGCTTTCTATATGCAAAAGGATAAAGTGAACTATATGTTAGTACATCTGATATTGAAAGAAAATTTTGAAGTTACTGATTCACCCCTCCCCTCTCTGTAACTTGGTTAATTCTTGAATATTTCCAACAACATTTATCCTTATTTTGATCAAACCATGACCTCAGACTATCTTTTCTTGTAGACCATCTTTCCAAAATTTTGTCCACAGTAGCCACCTCTTTCTGAAAAATTACTAAGACATCTGCCAATTGTTTTGCAGATTTGTATATTTCTTTAGGCCTCACCTTTGCAACAAAATGTGACACATCTTTTATCTTCTCACCTAACCTATCCTTTACTTTTTGATCAATATCCTCCTCATCTATGGAAGGAGGAAAAGGGGAAGGGGGAAGTTCAATAATAGGGCTTGATGAGGAAGGCCCAGCAGGGGAGGAAGCTATCTGAATTTGCTCTGATAATTGTATTGGGCCATGTTCTCCCAATTTCTTCTTTAAATCTGCAATCAGAATATCTCTCTCAAGAATCCCCTATTTCATCTCACCATAAACCTTCAAAACTATTTCTAGTTTTGTAGTGAGCTCTTCCTTCTCTTTAGCTTCCTTTTCTACCACCTTTGGTGTTAATTGTGTCATGGCCATTATCATACCTGATGCTTCCACCAAAGAAGTATCAGTAACTCTTCTTACAATTAGACTCCTTGAGAGGTCATCTTTGACAATTTGTTTTCCTTTGTCACTTTTATTCTTTCTTAAAGACCACATTACCAATGCTTGATGATTATCACTGAAAGTGACTCCCTTAACAGCCTGTTCTACTTCCTCTAGAGTTCTATGGAGAGGAGTGGTCTATTTTCTGATTGCATCAAACACTACTACATCAGCTATATCCCATTCTGGGAGGATTAGTACTCTTGACAACTTTACCATATCTCTTCCCTATTTCGGAGTGATTTGTTTAAATTTTGTAGTCATCTCTATTTTCACTTCTTCCTCTATGACTTTTAAATCCTTCTCCGAATTCTCTTCATGTCTCTTCTCACAGATTTCTTGAAATTGTTTGATGTTTAATTTCTAGAGAAATTTCATAAAGGCCCTAGTTTTAACAAAAGCATCATCAACCAAAAACTCTTCACAAGCTTGCTTGATTATAGGGTCCAATTCAGTACCTGCCAATTCCCCTGCTATTAAATCCAACTTGGGTTCTTCTGGTAGCTTTGGCACTCCCTCATTTACTTCTTCATAAGTCATAAAGATTTGACCTAGAGCATCTACTTGCTGTACTTGTTCTACAATCTCTTTGTCATCAAAAATTCTTAGAGGAGACTATGATGGGGAGTACTCCTTTTGAACATGAGCAAGTCTTTCTTCCAACCTTTGCCTTTTTGATGGGGGTGGAGAATCAATTATATCATCAGAAGTTTGAGGATGAGGAGAATCATGGATCTCCATAACCTCCTTTTGTTTTTGAACCTGTTGTGAGGTTGATGGGATATCCCTTTTATCTATTTGCTTTTGCCAACTTTTTTCTGGTATCACCACATTGTAACCAGTCTTCTTTTGCACCATGTACCTCCCCGGGGGTAACCCTTTTGCAAACAGAGGCTTGCTCAAAAATTGTCTAGCCTTTTCTGGATCATCCTTCATAACCTTTTCCTTCTTCTCATTTAGGGTCTGAAAAATATCCTGAAAAAAATTCATAAGAGTATCTATTTTCTTCCCCATTGGAGTTATGCTTTTCAGGGGATCCCATCCCAAATCAAATTGTTGGATAAAATCTAGTGTCTTCTTGTATACCAACCATTTTTCTTTAATAACCTCTTGTTCCTATATCTTTTCTACATTCCTAACAATATCTTTAGGGAAATTAAAAATATGGTTAATCATGGCACACTTGGCTCTCTTTTTAAACATTTCATTATAGAAACCTTCTGGATCTGCTGTTCTGGCAATTGCAGTAGCCATATGGTATGGAGCCAAAATTTTATCCATGTAAACCCATCCACCCTTGTTAATTATGAATTGATGGGCAATGGTAACATTTGGGAATAAAGTTCCCTTGCCTTTCCCAGTGAGGGCACACTCTTCAATATCTCCTAATTGCCTCAAAAAATCTGCAATTCCAATCCTAAGGGGTACTTGATAGGGCAATATAAAAGGGGTCCCCCTAAAACCATACAACCTAATGATAGTTGATACATTGTAGAAAATAAAATCTCCCCAATTGTGTATGATGTTCAGATTCTTAGCAAACTGGTTTGGCCTAACAAGCTGTGCCAATACTATTGGGATTCTTGGGTTGTCTAAGACAAATAGCTTCCTGAGTCTAGCTGCAAAACATTTATCAAAATTGATGAAACTATGATCCTTCTTATCCTAGGTCATTGTGAGGCTCCATAGTTGGACTGGCATATCTTCACCATCCTTCTTTCTCACTAATTCCATTTCTTGTTCAAAATAGCTTGCTCCTTTGAACAGAAACAATTTACATTATGAAAGAGTACCAGCAAAAGGGCCTATCACCTTCATTCTTTTGAATCTTCACTAATCCATTATGGATTAATTCAGTAATAAAAGGAGCAAAATCAAAAGTAATAGACACATGTGCATGTAAAATTTGGATCATCATGCACATCAAGTGTATTGGCATCCTTTCACCAACATCTTCTCCAAAAATCTGACATAATGACCAATATGCACCCTTAGCTTTGAGATCAAAATATTCTATTTTCAAAGGCTCCTGAGTGTTCTGCCCCACAATAACCATTTTTCCAATTTTGGTACAGAAATCCTTCAACAACTTACCTTTGAAATAGTTCCTTTGTGCATTATATACTTGCCTTAGTTCTTCAAAATGAATGCTCTCCAAATTGTCTGAGGGTTCACTTAACCTGAACACCTTCCTGATTTCTTCAGCAAAAACTTTAATCAATAATACTCCCTTTGCATCCCTGACTTCTTTGGTGATTGGATCATAACTCTTTGCAACCTGGGTCATCAAATCTACATCTAAAAAGACACCAGGCATGATAAGTTTTCCTAGGTCATAGTGCCATATATTGCTTGCAGGGTGAGGGGCATTTCTCTAACTAAACCCTACTTTGAATAATTCCAATCCTGTGATATCAGAGTCACCTCTTGTGTTGATTGTACCAATTTTGGCCTATCTAATAAAATTGGTTGTGTCATATAAACCCTCTGCTATTTTTACCCTAGGATCTTTGGGAATCAAAGTCTTGGTTTTCACCGGGGTAGTGGAAGAGCCGGGAAGTAATTGCAATAAATCTTTGTGCAAACCTCTTTCACTATACTCTATTTTACCTGACAATTCTTTCCTTGGTGCCATTTTAAGGTTTATCTTTTAAAAGAAAACTTTGCAAGATAGATAGAATATAGAACTATGATTCTTTTAGTAAGAGAGCAATTCGCACAAGTACTTCACCAACCTTTTTTCTCAAAAACCACTGGGGAATAGCAGCCAGTCCTCGTAATTCTTCACGCCTGAGTCTCTACAAATTTTTTATCTCTTTGTGCTTCTGAGAGTGCACAAAATTCTAATATATGAGCCATTAAAGCAATCATGTCAACATTTAATTTAGCACGATTGAAACAATTACTCCTTCTGAAGAGTGAACTGTCACTTCTCAATGGGAAACTTCAACTTTGCACCACCTTATCTCCAGTTTGAAATAGAACCATCGATCCTCATTAGTAGATGATCTAACGGCCTATCACATGATTACATAGTGTGAAAAACACTCACGTGAACATGCGACTAACCATCACATTACCTTTTTGTTCTTGGCAGTCTCTTGTAACTTCCACCATTAATACAAAATGTTATTCGCATGATCGCATAGCTTAAAAGAAGCTTATGCGAACATGTGAAAACCCATTAGCATTCACCATCATTGTCTTCCTTCAAATCACTGATCCCACCTCACCTTTGTCAATAAAGAAAATTCATGCTTGCAACACCTGGAAAAATGTCAGGTACTTTCTTTCTTTCTGAGCACTGGTGTCTGCTGATACTAACCAATGAGAAAACATTATTCATGAACATCTGTCAAAGGTTTCACTAGAGAATCACGCTTGGTTTAATGCAAGATCAATGGCCTGTCACATGATTGCATAGGCTTCTTAGATCCCATGTGATTATACAATAGCCATCCGATCTTCCCCTTATTGCCTTTCAAACTTTGGAGATTCCTCCATCACTGGCCCCACTGTCCTTTACAAATAAAAGGCTGCCACTTGTGAAATATTTGTTAGTGGTCCCACCTTGTTTTCACATCAAGCTTCATTATAAAATCAATGGTTATTTCACATGTTCGCATGGCTTGGAAATATTCCATGTGAACACGCAACCACCGTTAGATCTTCTTTAAAGATTCATAGTTGAATGAAACTTGAAACATTAGAATACAAGGTAATTAGGACATAGGATATGTTATTTATATCACCAGGGTTCTAGACTTAGGAAAAGATATAACCCCCCGTGTGAAAAATAAATGCATGTGCTCTTTAAAGAACTTAAGTGACTTAAAAAGTAACGTTTGAAAAGAAATGAGGAGATTGACTTAGGGTTTATTTTGAAAATGGAAAACATTTTAGGGTTTTTGACATGAATTCAAAATTCTTCAAGGACAAGACCTAAGGTAAGGATTTTTGAAATGGGCTATGACAATTTTTGAAAAAATTCCAACACCCGTACCTAGGAAAACTTCGCAGACCAGAGGACTATACCAACGTTTGGACAAAAACCTCAAAAAATTAAGAATACTCCCAACAGAGCCAATGACCCTTTGCTTGTTAATTTATCTGCCTCTACAATCATGCAAGCTACATGTTTCCTGCCATTTGTGCATAATTTAGAATTAATATTTCAAATGGTGAAGAGATATAATACAACCATTTGAGCTTCCATAATATCCAATAGGGTTCCCATTTCCTCCTCGGATTGTGATACTATGGCCACAGTCTAGAGGATCCCCCACTTTAGTGATGCTATCATCATGGCTAGGTATTCTTCTCTACAAAAGTTCACTAATGTGCAGGAGGTGGCCCAATGTCATTTGAACACAACATAATTACATTCACCCCACCAAAATTATAGGAAAATAAAGATCAATATTCCCCACGTGGATTTCAAAGAGCTGATCTAGGTTGACATCATCTATTTAAGAAAGATTTTTCGGGAGCCTCACACCTAGGAGTTCTCTCAATGGATGTACTATTTCTTATGTGGTATGACCACCAACAAGTTGTGCTTTAACTTGGCAGCCATCATCACCAACCACCTAGCTACACAAATGAGGAGGGTGGAAGGAGAAAACAAATTTTACATGACTTCCTTTGTCCTATGGACATTGGCTCTGCAATTGGTAGGAGTTCAGAGATTGAATAGAGTTGGTATCCTAGGGAAATAGGAAGGAAAATCTCCCCCATGAGATCATTTTCCCCAGATCTAGTGGGATAACTATTTCCAAAAATTTTGTAGAGTTAATGACTCCTTTGTATATAATGGGATCAAGGCGCTCACTAGTGATGTAGGTTTTAGATTGTCTCAAGGAAATGGCCATGATCACCCTATGGGGGTATTATTTCATTAGGTTTACCTAGTTCACCTACATATAGGTCATTGGGTTCTCTAGAGAACCATTTTTGTTACCAAAGTACTGCTAAGACAATATTGCTTTGCTTAAATTTTGCTGATAGATCTTATAGGTGCATGACCTGGTGCAAAAAGAAATATTACTTCTATTTCCTTCCCTATCACCTGTGGAAGATTTACTTTCTCCCTCGCTGCTACGAAAGAGGTGGAGAATGAGTTGAGTAACCTAAAGTGAGGAAAATTTTCACTTAGGTGCCAAAATTATGATCCATGTGGCTACCTCAAGAAAGAAATTCCCCAGGGAGCCCAACCCCATGAGACACATATAGAAGATTTTTGGGAAGACTGTTAGGGTGATTTTGAGGTCTAGAACAAGAAATATGTGACGATGTCAATGAGAATGATTAACAGTCTAGGTCTCTAGACATTCCCTCTTAAATACTCAAATTTGGGTTCATTGGAGGACCCTGAATTTAAAGAAGTAATTGATAAGTCAAGCCTTCCTCCAGTAGATTGAGATACCCTAGAGATTTTAAGCATTGAGGTTGTGACCAAAATAATAATTGAGTGAAGGCATGCTAATTTGATAAAGTATGCCCTAGAAGTGTATGCCTAGATGTGCAACCCAGAACAATTGGTGTCTCCAAACCCCAGACAAGAGGGTAGTCTCAACGTCCTGGGAAGAAAAAAATTGGCAAATCCTCTCAGCCATCTGGCCCAATACCTAAAGTTTTGTTGAAGCAATTAGATCTATAGGTAGAGAAATCTAGGAAACTTTAGGAGGTAGCAAATTTTGGCATAATCTTTGGTCTAAGAGATATTTCTCTAGGCCACCAAATTGTGGAAGTTTCCATGGCTTCACTGGCTACCCCATTCAGAATGCCACTTATAGAAGAGGAAGAAACATAAATAGTCGGTATTGGATGACCCCTTCAAAGGAGAAAGAAATAGAAAGCTAGTAAGTCTTCCCCAGATTGAGGCAAGGAACCAGAAGAAGAGGCTGAGATTCATGAGATCCCTTCCACTCCTAAGACAAACAATGCTCTAGAGGATCCACTAGAGATTTCTCAAATGAATGTTGATGATTTCTTCGATGTTGACAAATAGGGAAGTATAAACCATACTGTAGAAGAGGAAGAAGAAACTAAGAAAGATCTAGAACTAGACACAAATGTCCTCTAGGAGGCCAAAGAGATAGAGGATCACTCATGAATAAGAAAAAGAACTTTGACATCGAGAAGAGGAAGAAAAAATTATAGAAAATGCACATCTTCAGGCTAAAGAAGCTACTAAAGGGAGAAGAAATGAGGAAACCATGAAGATGGTAGAAGAAGAAAGAAGCAAAATAGAAAAAGAGATAGGAAGAACTAAGGTTATTGGGAAATTTATGGCCCATGAGGAAATCAGACCTATGGGAACAACCATACCCTTAGAAGCCACCCCACTATCTTAAGAAGACCTTCATCAAGATGATGAAATTGAGGTCCCCTTGAAATTCCAAGGTGAGGAATTTCCCATTGAGAAAGATCCTCTAACCACTCCACCTCTAAAGGTCCCTAAAGGTGATACTGGGGAAAAAAATAACCTTGGTAGTGATGCCAAAGAGGAGGTCCCTGAAAGTGATACCAAGGTAGATGGAGGTACAAAAACTAATCTCAATGGTAATGCCAAAGAAGAGGTACCTATGGAAGATCCCATACAAGTACTTATTGGGGATACTATCTGTTAGAAAGTAAAGTCCACCAAGATAGCTGAGAGAGGGCGGGGGTGAATAAGTTATTAGATAATTATAACTTTTATCAACTTCAACAACATTAAACCATGTAAGCAATATAATTACCAACCATAGAAAGATATTTATACACAATAACACAATGACATAAGATATGTTGGCTAGGGAACCTCTTGATCAAAGAGTAAACCCCAGTGGTAATGATGCCCATAAAAGATGCACTAATATGAATATTCCTTGTGAAAGGATGGACTCTATTAGGAGTCTTATGAAATACATTCAGTACATATGAATCTCTATTAGGAGATTTTGAATCCTTGTTAAAAGATTCTAACCCTGTTAAGAGTTATGGAAGACAGAAGGACCCACTACCCAAACAGCTTCAGGGTAAGATCACTGAACATACTGTCCAAATAATCTTTTTATTACTCAATAGAATAATATGTTACCTCTTCTTTAACTATGCCAAACCACACTCACTGTTACACTAGATCTCAATTTTAGATCTATGTACTTCGCATGTCTTCCTTCACAATTCGCTTTCAAATTTAGCTCTTTTCTTCTCTTCATATTCATCCACTACTATACAATAAGGAAAAACATTCCTTCCTTTATACCACACTCAAGTAATTACAAATGAGTCGGCATACAATTACAAAATAAAAGTTTCCACACGCTACATCAAAATTACACAAAACTGTCAGCTTCCAAATACAATAATTCTTCACTCATGCGACCTCAAAGTTTTCACTATCATCCACATCACTAAAAATGTGTCTTCAACTTCCCTTTAACTGTGCACAACTAGATTCCATCCCAATTAGGAGATATCATCTGATTTCCACAAATCGCTACTCAGGAACATTGCCTGAATACTGATTCCACCAAAATGCTCATAACTTCCATGAATAAATGAATTACTATCTATGCTCTTAACCATAAACATATAACATATCAAAGAGTATATCCTCAACATTGCATAGCTCCAACTACAATATCCCATGTGCGCTAATTCAAACCCTTTCTGCTTCTCTACAAGTCTCTAGTAAATCATTGTGTTGACATCAATGACAATCATAGTCATGAATGCAACAACAACTATTAAAAAATGGCTACCAAACATTTAGCATTCATTCCTAAAAATCTCCCCCATTGGCATTGATGGAAACATAGATGAAAAAACATCCAATGTTTTAAAAATCCAATACTACAACACTGTTGCTCCAAGTGCTCTTCATCAATCAAATCTTGTTTTGTTTTCATGTTCAGATAGTACAAATAGTTTTTTTTCATGTACACTTCTCCCCCATTGACATCAATTAAAGAAATTTCATCATTATGTCAACAACAACTCCAATGTCAAAAGAAACTATTCAAAAAATATATTCACTAGAGCCCTCATGACTCAGCTTAGATACACATACTCCCCCATAGAGGAAGTACCAACATCCAGTCTAGAAGAAAGATAAGGCTCATATACCACTGGATGGATGTAACCAACTGCATCACTTCTCAAAACTAGGCTAGGGCATAACCCCAAGCATACCTCTTAGATACTCAAATGTATCCTTAGGAAAAGGCTTTGTAAATATATCTACTATCTACTCCTTTGTACTTATGTACTCAAGTCTGACTTCCTTCTCAACAACTTTTTCTCTTACAACATGATAATTAATCTCTATATGTTTTGTCTTAGAATGTAATACAGGGTTCTTAGACATACTAACTATGTTGGTGTTGTCACAATGTATGACAACGGGTTCAACAAACTTTATTCCAATATCCTTCATCATTTTCTTCATCCAAATTATGTGGTTACAATTGTATGTTGCTGCTACATATTCTACTTCTACTATGAGATACAATTCTGCTTCTTGCTTAACCAAGAAACCAATCTTCCTCCAAGGAAAAATGCTCCACCACTGGTGCTTTTCTTATCATCAACACTACCTCCCCAATCAACATTTGTATATGCACATAGGGTAAAATCATCATATTTTTCATACCACAATCCATAGTCCATTGTGCCTCTTAAATATCTCAGTATCCTCTTTACTGCTACATAATGTGATTCTCAGGGTTCAGTTTGAAATCTTGATTTATTTCTTACTACTTCTCCTTGTTCATTCATCTTGTTTCTAAATACCCATTTAGTTCCAATAACATTCTTGTCTTTAGGTCCAAGGACCAATTCCCATGCCTTGTTCTTTTCAATCTGATCTAGTTCTTCTTTCATAGCATTAGTCCAACTTTCATCTTCACAAGCTTCACTAGTAGTTTTAGGTTCAATTTGAGAAATCAAACATAATTATTCTTGTACCTTATTCTGAGTTAGAACTCCTCTTTTGATGCTTCCAATAATTTTCCCAATTGGATGATTTCTTGATAAACTCTTGTTAGGTGTCATTGTCTCAGATCTCACTTCAGGTGTAGGTTCTTCAATGACTTCACTATGGCTTTCATTCAAAAAAACATTGTCAGTCTCATAAAATAATTCAATAGATCCAGTGTTAGGTTTAGGATGAGCTTCTTCATATAATTCATAAACAAGCATTCTTTCTTGAATTTTGAACTTTTCATCAACTTTAACATTTGTGCTTTCAACAATAGTCTTAGTTCTTTTATTGTAACATCTATAGGCTTTTCTTTTCAAAGAATATCCAAGAAATATACCTTCATCACTTCTAGGATCAAACTTTCCAATATCATCATCTATATTTATATAACATTTGCTTCCAAAGATTCTAAAATACTTAACTGAGGGTGCATGTCCAAACCATAATTCATAGGGTGTCTTGTCTATGTCTTCTTTGATTTGTAATCTATTCATTGTATACACTACTATGTTCACTACTTCTCTCTAGAATATCTTCACCAAGTCATTCTCAAATAACATAGCTCTTACTGCTTCAGTCACTGATCTGTTTCTTGTTTCTATTAGAAAGTAAAGTCCACCAAGATAACTAAGAGGGGGGGTGAATCAGTTATCAGATAATTATAACTTTTATCATCTTCAAAAACATTAAACCATATAAGAAATATAATTACCAACCATAGAAAGATATTCATACACAATAACACAATGACACAAGATATGTTGACTAGGGAACCTCTTGATCAAAGAGTAAACCCCGGTGGGAATGATGCCCACAAAAGATGCACTAATACAAATATTCCTTATGAGAGGATGGAATTTTTTAGGAGTCTTATGAAGTACATTCAGTACATATGAATCCCTGTTAGGAGATTTTGAATCCCTATTAAAATATTCTAACCCGATTAAGAGTTATAGAAGACAGAAGGACCCATTGCCCAAACAACTTCAGGGTAAGATCACTGAACACACTGTCCAAATAATCTTTGCATTACTTAATAGAATAATATGTTACCTCTTCTCTGACTTTGCCAAACCACACTTACTATTACATCAGATCTCAATCTCAGATCTCTATACTTCACATGTCTTCCTTCACAATTTCGCTTTCATACTTAGCTCTTTTCTTCACTTCATGCATACAACATCACAACTGCTGCTACCATACCATAGTTAGACACTTTCAAATAAAAACATCATGCTAATACATTAAAACAAGGAAATACATTCCTTCCTTTATGCCACACTCAAATAATTACAAATGAGTCGACATGCAATTACAAAATAAAAGTTTCCACACGCTACACCAAAAATACATAAAACTGTTAGCTTCCAAATACAATAAATCTTCACTCGTGTGACCTCAAAATCTACACTATCATCCACATCACTATCAATGTGTCTCCAACTTCCATTTAACTATGAAAAACCATATTTTATCTCGATTAGGAGATATCAACTGATTTCCACAAACCGCTACTCAGGAACACTGCCTAAACACTACTTCTACCAAAATGATCATAACTTCCATGAATCAATGAATTAATATCTGCACTCTTAACCATAGACATATGACATGTCAAAGAGTATATCCTTAATGTCACATAGCTCTAGTTGCAATAACCCACATTCACTAATCCAAACTCTGTCTGCTTCTTTGCAAGTCTTCGGTAAATCACTATGTTGACATCAATGATAATCATAGTCATGAATGAAATAAAAACTACTACAGAATGGATGCAAAACACTTTATAATTATTCCTAACAATCTCCCCCATTGGAATTGATGGCAACATAGATGAAAACATCCAATGTTCTAAAAATCAAGTACTACAACACTGCTTCTTCAAATCCTCTTTACCAATCAAATCTTGCTTCATTATCCTATTTAGTTCTCTCCAACAGATGTCTCATATTGTTTTTCATGCATACTTCTCCCTGATTGACATCAATGACAAAAATTTCATCACTAAGTCAACAACAACTCAATGTCAAAAGACACTTTTCAGAAAATACATTTACTAGAGTCCTCATGACTCAGCTCAGATACTCATACTCCCCCATAGAGGAATTACCTGTTAGGATAATTGATTCACCCCCCTCTCAATTATTGTTGAACTACAACTAATTTGGAATATGATTGAAGAATCTATGATTACAAGATCACTAAGGAGTTTCTGATTAGATATGTAATATGATTAAATTAGTATTATGTTGTCATTGATGTCAACTAGTTTGACAACACTTATCTTGTAAGTTACTATACCAAGACATCTGAAGAAAGGTGAAAGAGATGAAGAACAAAGAAATCTACATGAAGAAAGATGTACATGATAGATGAGGATAAGGAATACATTGAGTAACTTTTTGATGAGTCTATGACTTGATGCTATTGATTTTATTATGTTTCATTCATCTATAATGAAGTATAGAGCTGAAAGACACAAAGCAGTGTTGTCGGTAAATGAAGCATTTCTAGTATACACGGACGGAGTGAAGTGTATACCGATCGCAATATTAACCGAGCAGTGTTCACCGACACATTTCTTTGTTAACCAAGTGGAACAAAGTGAATTAAATGATTAGTTTAGCTGATAAGATTGATGAGCTAGCAAGAGTATAACATTGAGGTAACAGATAATGTTTGTTACACATATTGACGGTTGACAAAATTTAGGGAAGATCTAACAGAGAAGATTGAAATGTGTTATTGACACAAGTACCGAGAAACTTTGAAGTGGCAAAATTTATGAATATGGTTAAGTGGCAAAATCTGATGGTGGAGAAGAAAATAATTTACTCATCTATATAAGAGAATAGAATTTCTTTATGAAGATGTTAGAAGTAGAAGCTGTAGGAATATCACGTGAACAAGATTTTCATGCATTCTAATCATACTGGTTAAGTAAGAACCAAGCTACAGAATAATTACCAAGCTACAGAGAGCAATTACCAATGGATAGTAAGTTGATACAGTATTGAATCTGAAGTGAAATATTGATCAAAAGGATTTGTTTGGACTAACTATTGATCTATAATCTGCAATTGAAGTTGTATTAAGGTAGGTCATTTACTATTACATATTTAACCATTGTATAAAGACAAAATCTCTTAATCGAGTGGACTTTGAAAGTCTTATGATGTATCATTCATAGAATGAACATTGTTATCCTATCAACCCCATAGTGAATGCTGGTTGGATGATAACTTCTAGTCTAAAATTCTCTAACAAGGTCACACCTAACAGTGTGTTTGTAAACTTATAACAGGGTTGGGTCTTAACCAACCTCACTTTAGAAGAGTGAAAAATTTTGGGTTGCCGGTCCCAGGTGGTTTTTCCCTTTATAGGGTTTCCACGTTAAATCTCTTATGTTATGTGTTGATTGTGATATTTGTTTGTTATCATTCTTTACATGTTACATGTTAGATTTGATTAGTTAACTATTACAGTATTAGACTAGTAATCAGTAAAAGTACAGATAGTGAAAGTATTTAGTGTTTATCGATGAGAGAAAATTAGAGAAGTTGTTTTGAATTATACATTTTGTTTTGGGAGACTGGATAACTAATTCACCCCCTTCTCAGTTATTCTAACAATTGGTATTAGAGCGTTGGTTGCTTGGAATAGATTTTTAAGGATTTAAGCATAAAGGTCTCAAGATGTATAAGAGGGAAGTACCAAAATTGAATAAAGAGAACTTTGTAGTATGGAAAAGCAGAATGAAGCTACACATATCTAGAATTATAAACTTTGCACTAGATCTAATGGTGAATGGCTACATACAACCACCCACTGGTCCCTTAACTCTTGATCAATTGAAGGACAAGCATGAACATAATGTTACTATGATGGAACTTGCTACTTCTTGTACGGATGTTGAATTTGAAGATATCAAGACATGCATGACTACCAAAGGAATGTGGGATAAATTAGCACAAATATACAATGGAGATCTGAATGTCAAAAGAGCCCGAGCTGAAAGTCTGAGAGGTAGATTTGATGATATGAGAATGAAAGAAGGTGAGAACATTGTCCAATATTCAAATAGACTCAAAGAAGTGGTACATGCTATTAGAGCATATGATGGAGTAATTGATGATGAAACAATGATAAGCAAGTTTCTCATAACTTTGCTACCAGTTTATGCAATCAAGATTTCTGTAATTCATGAAACAAGAGCTACATCCAACCTTAATCTTGACACTCTAATTGGTAAACTTGCAACCTTTGATAATAGTGTTGTTCCTTCTATTGAACCTTCTTTCATGTCTTCTTTGAAGATTGGAAAGTCTAGCAGGAATAGTAAGAATTGTGATAGTGATGATAATATTGATGATGAACTTAATGAGCTTGAAGCACTTATGGCCAGAAGATTTCCCAAAGGAAAAGGAAGGTATAGAGGTAAGCTACCTTTGGCATTCTTTAACTATAAAGAAGTTAGTCACATCACTGCTAGATGTCCTTAGAAGAAAGATGATGATAGATCCAAAGACTGATCTGAAGGAAGCTATGGGAGAAGAGTCAATAGAGGTTATCGACACAACAATAAAGACAACCAAGATGAAAAAGGCAAAAAGGTATGTTACATAGTCAAAGATATTGAAACTAAATCTGATTCTAATGATGATATAGAAGTTGTATTTGTTGCTATGAAAGATAACTCAAAAGAGGAAGAGAAACATGAAGAGACAACACTAATCTCTAAAGTAAGAAGAAATGATACATGGATCATAGACAGTGGCTATACACATCATATGACTGGTGATGTAGAGAAGTTTGACCATCTTGTTGAATATAATGGAGGATCTATGAGAATGGGAAATGATGCACCTTGTATGGTAAGAGGTAAAGGATCACTAATGATCAATGATAGATTACAATGTGAAAATGCATACTGGGTAGATGGACTGAACTATAACCTGTTAAGTGTGGCTCAGCTGAACAATTCAGGCCACCGACTAGGTTTTGAGAGAAAAAAGGTGAAGATCTATGATGATGGAGGAAAACTTGTCAAAACTAGTATGCAATCCAAAGGTAATCTATTCTATCTTGATATGGGTCAGTCTTCTTGTTTGTTAATAAAGGATGAAGATGCCTGGTTGTGGCATAGAAGGTTATGCCATGTGAATTTTGACAACATGATCAAGATTAGTAGAATGAAAATAGTTAGAGGATTTCCTAACTTGATAAAACCTGATCATGTCATGTGTAATACCCCTCTAACCCTAATATAAGTTTTGTGTTTTTGAAAGAATTAAGATCCTTCGATGTTTTCTTATAGCTTAAGTTGTACATGATACTTGTTTGATCTATTCCTATAGTTGTTTATAATAATTTCATAAGCTAGTACTCAATGATTCTAATATCAGACATACTATCTAAAGGTATCATTTTTGTATGTATTTATCTCCATGTATGTATTGAGTACCTACAAGACCTTTATGAACATAGTTAGGATGTTATATGATATGTACTTGATAGATATATATATAAGTGGTTATTTATATTTTCTTCTATTAAGGTTACCTTAGATGAATCTTGTATCTCACTTGATGATTTGATTATGTTAATTTATTATTAGTATTGATAAGAGACTAACACAATGCTTGAGATTCTAACCTTCATTATGATGATGCTACATGCTTTGAGTGTATATATATACATGATGTGTTTTCATGATTCAGGACGAAGTCGTAGTTACTCACATAGCTGAGGTCCACACGATGTATCGATCCTGGTCATCTGTCTGCAATGTTTTCTTTTATATGTATATCCGTGCATATGTATTTCTTCTTTGTGATGCAGGCTTGCAGGTACCGGGCATCGACTTCACCTGGCTTCACAGGTCTGAGCATGCCCTCAAATCCTCGATGGTTGTTGTTATGGAGATAGTACTAAGGCCCCTACATGAGTCTTCCTTTGTCATTATTCCAATTTGGAAATATTAGGGTTCCTTCTTTGTCAGTCAACCTTTGGGTCAAAAATCCAGATCCAACGCACCCGGTTGGGCATGGTTGTAGTTAGTGCCTTGTGACCACTTGAATTCATTTGATTGTATGATTTGTTCACTCATTTTATTTATTTCTCCTTCTTGGTATGATTCTTAGTTAATCTTTCTATGTTGTGTTTCAGGAGTTTGGCTTGACTTTCCTTGTTGACTTTGGTTGACTTTGTTTGATCTTATGGTTTTTTCGATATGTTTCATAGATGATTTGTAAGGCCTCTTTGGATGATTAGGTTTATTTTGAGGTGTGTGATTTTATTCTACCTCAGTGATTATATCCTATAGTAATTATAAATAGGTAATAATATTGTGATCTATTACTTCATAATCTTATAGATTATAGTGTTTGGTATTTGGCATGTATCTATATAAATATAAATATATATATATATATATATATATATATATATATATATATATATATATATATATATATATATATATATGGAAATATATATATGGGTGCACACATATATGTATTTATATATATATATAATTTATATGTGATTATATGTTAATTATTGTAGATATTGTTGATGGTGTATATTTTGGGATTAATGTAAAGTATAATATTATTAATAATTAAATATTAAATAATGCGAGGTATATTATTCTCAATTATTAATTATTAATAATGAGTATAGGTTATATATATAGATATTGATGTAATTAATGATGGCATATGCATATATGTTAGGATAATATTATATATGTGTATGAATGAATACAAATAATCTTTTATTGTATATTTGAGTATTATAGTTGTATGATATTAAGTTATTTTATAATACCCTTTAGTTAAGAGTTAGTTGGGAGTTGGTTACTTTTCCTCTCAACCTTTGGAAATCTATTTATATGCACTACTTTCTCATTTGAAGAGGGGGGATTTTGGGGCTGAAGCATTGAGGAGAGGATGGCCTTAATTTTCATGGTGATTTTGGAGAGAAAACTTGGAGATGTGAGGGAGATTTTGTAAGCATATGTCTTTAAGAATTTTTGGTTATCTTTGCTTTTGGGAGAGAGACATTTTTGTGAGAATTTCAATAGTTGAGAGAGGGATTCTTTGCTGTGGAATTATTTCTTTCTTTCATGGAGATTTCTGAAAGTGGATAGGGTTTGAAGGATGCATCTCAAGTTTGGATTTGTCTTCTCTTTTGTTTCCTTCCTTCTTCGATTCAACCTTCGTAGGACATGAGGTATGGATTGAATATGTTAGTTACTTTATGTCTCTGATAGATTATGGATCTATTTATATATTATAATTATTTATTATATCTGTACTTTTAATTTCTATGGTTATTTTAAAGTTTTGAGTTTTTGTTTGTAAGAATTGGCATGTGTTTTCCTAAGGTTTTTAGCAACCCGTTTTTGGAGATCTATTATTATAATAATTTAAATTGCATCTAGGATTTTACTAAATTAATTTTCTGGAAGTAAAATTCACAGATCTCAAATGGGTATCTCTCTGATTTTATTTTTAGGGTCGAATTAATGCCTTATTTTTGACATTTTGGCAGACTATGCCTGTCCATTCTCGATTCTGAATTTTCTGTCAAATGTATTCATATGCTACAGGCTGATATGATTATATAAAAGTCTAAATTTGATATAAAATATTCTCTTAAGTCTTATCTTTCATTTCCAATTGGTTTAGAGAATTTTTATTATGTTTTGTGAAAATTACAACCGTTTTAGTGAAGGCAGGTCTGAACACTAACCAGAATTTTCTGTTTTAAACCAGAAGTCATAACTTTCTTTCTCACCGTTGGATCTTTCTAAAAATCAAATTGAGAGTCCATAATTATGTTAGCTAAATCTCCACTGAATCGATTTCCTTTATTATTTTTTTTGTGGAAGATATGGATGACTGTTCTATGATGACTATTTTTTTGCATTTAATCCTTGCTTGAAATAATTCAGTTTAAGAACATCATTAAGTTTTAAGGTTTCGTATGGTCACCAGAGGCTATTAGAATGTTTTTTTGGTTAATTGGATCTATTTATACTTTAAATATGTTTATAATATCACTTGGATGTCTTCTTATATGTTTGGAACATTCTGTATGCCATATTGGGTTTAGGGTTGTCAAGTGGACTAGGGACAACATATATTTTCCTAAACTCAATCAAATGTTGTTATGGAATTGGTATGAATTCTTGATGATGGATCTATTATATTCTTATGATTTTTATATGTATGTTAGGGAACCTAAGTACACTAGGTGAGTGGCTCATAGTGAGGGGTCGGGGCCCTAAGTGGCTAGTACCAGGATAACCTACTATGAGTTATTTAATCAAGTGATAACCTAAATAAATGAATTGGGAATGGGATTGGAATGGAAAATTACACACTAATCAAGATTAATTGTGCCTCGCCCATGCCTTTAGTGCTAGTAAAGACTAAGGATGGGAGTGGGAGAAGGTACCTATGCGTAGGTACGACTGGATGACCTTGTCTGTACGAGAGGCATTCGGTTCCGCATGTGCCTACTTGGGAGCCGGGGCCAAGAGTGGCTAGTACCAGGAAAACCCAAGGGGTGAGGGCTATGCGATGACACTCACCTAGCTTGTAGCTTAGAGTCTCTACCAAATTTGATCATGCCTCTGGTAGTCCTTGTGGTCTTCTTGTCTTTTCTTTTGTGTTGTGACTTTGGGGAAATTTTATCACCGCCTTAGGAATTTCCTAGTTGTTACCTCTTGTATGGGCCGTTGGTTCTATCTCCTAGCTCAGGGGAGTGGGACTATTGGTTCCACATGGTTGGGTGGTTAATATTTATATCGAGGTATTGATCGTGATTCTTTGGATGATCCTAGCACATATTCCATTCCAGACCTGCAGTTGAAGATTTCTTATTGGATATTTTAATATGAGATGTACTTATGTATTTGTATTCATGTAATTTTAATCTCCTAAAAGGAGTCTTGTATTATTGATATAATCTCAATTCAAAGCAATGCATAAGGGAGTGGGTAGTTCTAGGTAAAAGAAAGGGAAAAGAATGTGGAATATTGGACATGTTACTAGCATTAAAAGAAAGTGTTTATGTTATTTCTCCTATCCTCTTATGTTGTCCATATGTAAAGGAAATGATCTTAAATATAGTTATATATAATGATGTATCACAAAAAAATAATGTATTCTCTCTTGATGAAAGGATCCAAGAAAATTATTGAGAAATGATAGGTTAGTGATTGGAATTATTAATAATGAATGGTTATGAAATAATGCAATAGAATAGTAATTTGATTTTAATGTTAATACTTGGTTCATGTTAATGAAGTACCTAGGATGATGCCTACTTTAATGAATATTAATCTCTTACCTAAATTATTAGAGAAAAGTGATATAAAGGATAGTAGATGTAGATGAAATCAATATGAATTTATGGAATGAGTTGATAAAAGGAATAATGATGTTGGATGATTAACCTATGTTTAATAAAAGAAATAAGTTAGGGACATTTAACTTGGTGCATTAAAATGAATGTAGATCTTTTAAGCTCATGATTCCTTGAATATCTTATGCATGTAAATGGTTTATATGATGTTGCTTTAGTAGCGACGTTAGGGAACCCGGGAGGACTTAAGTTGTATAAATCTTACATTCAAATAGGAGAAAATTATTTCTTCTTTTAGAAATATGAAGTGTAATGATGAATATTATTCTAGTTAAAATAAATAAATAAAATAAAATAAAAATTCACTACTTGCATTTTATAGAGGTTTTATGTCTTGTCCTCTTGGGTTGCCTGGCGGGGCATTACATCTGGTATCAGAGCCCTAGGTTTCTACACTGGGAACTCTGGGACTCATAGCTCACCTATGCATAACCTTGAGTATCTTAACTTTGTCTCCTTTTGGATTTTGTTGTTATGCTAAAATTTGAATCTTAGAAAACGAAGGCTACCTTTCGTGTTCTTATGTTGTATTGTCTTACAAGGGCACACCCATTCCTCTCTGATTGAGTTATATTTTAACAATTATTTATATTTTTGCATAATGAGATCAATGATGTGTTAAGTGGATGTTTCCTATAATATTAATGGAATGGCGAAGGATTCTTGAGACTTGTGTTTGTTTTCTTGAAAGGTACTAGTATCTCTAGAAGGGTCAAAAGTTAAAGAATGCTAAATGTTTTGAATCTTAATTATGGTAGTAGATAATATTACCCATTGATCATACCTATAATATAATGTTGTGCACTCTATCTTCTTACAAATACCTAGTTGAATTTTATCCTACTCAAGGTATCTTAGAAATAAATTTCTTTTGGATCTTTAAAGAATGAAATGATTGTGGTAGTACTTGATAGGAATGATAGGGCAATAATTAGATTACATGGCTAATAATATGTACCTAGGAAAGAAGTGAAAATAAATAAATAAATAAATAAGGAACAAATAATCTACTGTCATATGTATTTCTCTCTCTTTCTCTCTCCCCTCTTAAGAAATAAGTTTTGCATGACTAAAATTGTTTAGACAAGGCAATAATATATTAGAAAAATTTGTAAATACTCAATTAGGAAACCCTTGGGTGAAGGACCTATGTCCCCAAGATTTTATCATAGGCTATAATTCACATTTTCACTTAGGAAGAGAAATTTTTATCCCTATCTTGGTAAGAAGTTATATCCTTTCTGCATATCTTATTAAATTGCACAAAAAGGATTTAAGATAACATAATCAAGAAATTTTAGGGAAGAGTATGTGCGATGATGGATTATCTGTACTAATGATGGAAGTTTTTTTTTATTTGTCTTGCAAAATGCCTAGTGAATAGTTAGGACCCTAGATGGGTATTTTAGAAACAAATTCATGTTTTGTATACATTGTGATCAACACCATAGTAGTAAGAAATTAACAACATTAAGTGATTGATCAACTATGAATAAGGAGTTTGTTGTGGTAAATAAATGTTATAGAAATGTACCTTACTCAATTTCTACTTAGAACTGATGTTATCTCAAAATTTTAAAGTGTAAGAGGGTAATGTTTCAAATAGGTAAAGGGTAGAAATTAAAGTTATGTACAGTAGTTAATGTTATTAATTTAGATGTTGTGGTTATGAAGATAGTAGTAGGACTCATATACTTCTTTCTCTCTTAATGGATCTATGATCGTTATGCAATAAAGAATTTGAAATAACTCTTAAGAAAATGTCATATGGAAATTGCCTGACATGCAAATTAGGGAAAAGTGCATAGATAAATAGTAAGCTTTAAGAAGGGATCCCAACTTAATGAATAATAGTGCAATAAATTGTAAATTATTTAGATCTCCTCTAGGGGGTGAATGTGTTTTTGGAAATCAAGCACTACAACTATTGTGAAAGATGACTTAGAATATGTATATTGTAAAATTTGTGTGTCCTGTGTCATTGGAATTCTACTTAAAGCTTTGATGGAAATGAATATTTCTTATAAAACTATGTGTTAATGAAAATGGTAAGTTTCAAGTATCTAGATTATTTTATTTTCATGATTACAAAAGTAAATGAAAAATTATTTGATGTATTCCCTTCATGATCATAACAAATATAAATGTTACATACCTCTCTATGTTTGGTATTCATAGCTTGTAAGGGACACAAATTTTAGACCCTATTTGTAATAAGGTCTCACAAGTTGTATTATGTAGGGTTAGATTATGTCTCAAAAGGAAAAATATATCATAAATTCTTTCTTTCTTTTATACTGGTTACCATAGATAGGAACTTTGATATTGTGAAAGGAAGTGATAATCTCAGTTAGTAAAACATGCAATTTCATAATATATTGATATTAGTGAGTAAACATGAATACCTTAGAGTTTCAATAATTTTGATGCAATTTCAAGTATCTTGTTAACAAACTTACTGCACAAAGTGATAGAATCACATAGGTAATTTTTTTTGAAAGTCATTACTAATTGAATTGAGTTAATCTACACTAAAGTTGTAATAAGATAGGATTTACCAAAACTCTTGATAGGAGAAGAATGTGTGCAGTCATTAAATTAGGATCTAGAATAGTAATAATATAATTATGTTAGATAATGTGTGATATATAGTTCACATTCCCGACTTCCAAGAGTAAGTCAAATCTTAGTGGGGGAGGATGTAATACCCCTCTAACCCTAATATAAGTTTTGTGTTTTTGAAAGAATTAAGATCCTTCGATGTTTTCTTATAGCTTAAGTTGTACATGATACTTGTTTGATCTATTCCTATAGTTGTTTATAATAATTTCATAAGCTAGTACTCAATGATTCTAATATCAGACATACTATCTAAAGGTATCATTTTTGTATGTATTTATCTCCATGTATGTATTGAGTACCTACAAGACCTTTATGAACATAGTTAGGATGTTATATGATATGTACTTGATAGATATATATATAAGTGGTTATTTATATTTTCTTCTATTAAGGTTACCTTAGATGAATCTTGTATCTCACTTGATGATTTGATTATGTTAATTTATTATTAGTATTGATAAGAGACTAACACAATGCTTGAGATTCTAACCTTCATTATGATGATGCTACATGCTTTGAGTGTATATATATACATGATGTGTTTTCATGATTCAGGACGAAGTCGTAGTTACTCACATAGCTGAGGTCCACACGATGTATCGATCCTGGTCATCTGTCTGCAATGTTTTCTTTTATATGTATATCCGTGCATATGTATTTCTTCTTTGTGATGCAGGCTTGCAGGTACCGGGCATCGACTTCACCTGGCTTCACAGGTCTGAGCATGCCCTCAAATCCTCGATGGTTGTTGTTATGGAGATAGTACTAAGGCCCCTACATGAGTCTTCCTTTGTCATTATTCCAATTTGGAAATATTAGGGTTCCTTCTTTGTCAGTCAACCTTTGGGTCAAAAATCCAGATCCAACGCACCCGGTTGGGCATGGTTGTAGTTAGTGCCTTGTGACCACTTGAATTCATTTGATTGTATGATTTGTTCACTCATTTTATTTATTTCTCCTTCTTGGTATGATTCTTAGTTAATCTTTCTATGTTGTGTTTCAGGAGTTTGGCTTGACTTTCCTTGTTGACTTTGGTTGACTTTGTTTGATCTTATGGTTTTTTCGATATGTTTCATAGATGATTTGTAAGGCCTCTTTGGATGATTAGGTTTATTTTGAGGTGTGTGATTTTATTCTACCTCAGTGATTATATCCTATAGTAATTATAAATAGGTAATAATATTGTGATCTATTACTTCATAATCTTATAGATTATAGTGTTTGGTATTTGGCATGTATCTATATAAATATAAATATATATATATATATATATATATATATATATATATATATATATATATATATATATATATATATATATATATATATATGGAAATATATATATGGGTGCACACATATATGTATTTATATATATATATAATTTATATGTGATTATATGTTAATTATTGTAGATATTGTTGATGGTGTATATTTTGGGATTAATGTAAAGTATAATATTATTAATAATTAAATATTAAATAATGCGAGGTATATTATTCTCAATTATTAATTATTAATAATGAGTATAGGTTATATATATAGATATTGATGTAATTAATGATGGCATATGCATATATGTTAGGATAATATTATATATGTGTATGAATGAATACAAATAATCTTTTATTGTATATTTGAGTAATATAGTTGTATGATATTAAGTTATTTTATAATACCCTTTAGTTAAGAGTTAGTTGGGAGTTGGTTACTTTTCCTCTCAACCTTTGGAAATCTATTTATATGCACTACTTTCTCATTTGAAGAGGGGGGATTTTGGGGCTGAAGCATTGAGGAGAGGATGGCCTTAATTTTCATGGTGATTTTGGAGAGAAAACTTGGAGATGTGAGGGAGATTTTGTAAGCATATGTCTTTAAGAATTTTTGGTTATCTTTGCTTTTGGGAGAGAGACATTTTTGCGAGAATTTCAATAGTTGAGAGAGGGATTCTTTTCTGTGGAATTATTTCTTTCTTTCATGGAGATTTCTGAAAGTGGATAGGGTTTGAAGGATGCATCTCAAGTTTGGATTTGTCTTCTCTTTTGTTTCCTTCCTTCTTCGATTCAACCTTCGTAGGACATGAGGTATGGATTGAATATGTTAGTTACTTTATGTCTCTGATAGATTATGGATCTATTTATATATTATAATTATTTATTATATCTTTACTTTTAATTTCTATGGTTATTTTAAAGTTTTGAGTTTTTGTTTGTAAGAATTGGCATGTGTTTTCCTAAGGTTTTTAGCAACCCGTTTTTGGAGATCTATTATTATAATAATTTAAATTGCATCTAGGATTTTACTAAATTAATTTTCTGGAATTAAAATTCATAGATCTCAAATGGGTATCTCTCTGATTTTATTTTTAGGGTCGAATTAATGCCTTATTTTTGACATTTTGGCAGACTATGCCTGTCCATTCTCGATTCTGAATTTTCTGTCAAATGTATTCATATGCTACAGGCTGATATGATTATATAAAAGTCTAAATTTGATATAAAATATTCTCTTAAGTCTTATCTTTCATTTCCAATTGGTTTAGAGAATTTTTATTATGTTTTGTGAAAATTACAACCGTTTTAGTGAAGGCAGGTCTGAATACTAACCAGAATTTTCTGTTTTAAACCAGAAGTCATAACTTTCTTTCTCACCGTTGGATCTTTCTAAAAATCAAATTGAGAGTCCATAATTATGTTAGCTAAATCTCCACTGAATCGATTTCCTTTATTATTTGTTTTGTGGAAGATATGGATGACTGTTCTATGATGACTATTTTTTTGCATTTAATCCTTGCTTGAAATAATTCAGTTTAAGAACATCATTAAGTTTTAAGGTTTCGTATGGTCACCAGAGGCTATTAGAATGTTTTTTTGGTTAATTGGATCTATTTATACTTTGAATATGTTTATAATATCACTTGGATGTCTTCTTATATGTTTGGAACATTCTGTATGCCATATTGGGTTTAGGGTTGTCAAGTGGACTAGGGACAACATATATTTTCCTAAACTCAATCAAATGTTGTTATGGAATTGGTATGAATTCTTGATGATGGATCTATTATATTCTTATGATTTTTATATGTATGTTAGGGAACCTAAGTACACTAGGTGAGTGGCTCATAGTGAGGGGTCGGGGCCCTAAGTGGCTAGTACCAGGATAACCTACTATGAGTTATTTAATCAAGTGATAACCTAAATAAATGAATTGGGAATGGGATTGGAATGGAAAATTACACACTAATCAAGATTAATTGTGCCTCGCCCATGCCTTTAGTGCTAGTAAAGACTAAGGATGGGAGTGGGAGAAGGTACCTATGCGTAGGTACGACTGGATGACCTTGTCTGTACGAGAGGCATTCGGTTCCGCATGTGCCTACTTGGAGGCCGGGGCCAAGAGTGGCTAGTACCAGGACAACCCAAGGGGTGAGGGCTATGCGATGAAACTCACCTAGCTTGTAGCTTAGAGTCTCTACCAAATTTGATCATGCCTCTGGTAGTCCTTGTGGTCTTCTTGTCTTTTCTTTTGTGTTGTGACTTTGGGGAAATTTTATCACCGCCTTAGGAATTTCCTAGTTGTTACCTCTTGTATGGGCCGTTGGTTCTATCTCCTACCTCGGGGGAGTGGGCCTATTGGTTCCACATGGTTGGGTGGTTAATATTTATATCGAGGTATTGATCGTGATTCTTTGGATGATCCTAGCACATATTCCATTCCAGACCTGCAGTTGAAGATTTCTTATTGGATATTTTAATATGAGATGTACTTATGTATTTGTATTCATGTAATTTTAATCTCCTAAAAGGAGTCTTGTAGTATTGATATAATCTCAATTCAAAGCAATGCATAAGGGAGTGGGTAGTTCTAGGTAAAAGAAAGGGAAAAGAATGTGGAATATTGGACATGTTACTAGCATTAAAAGAAAGTGTTTATGTTATTTCTCCTATCCTCTTATGTTGTCCATATGTAAAGGAAATGATCTTAAATATAGTTATATATAATGATGTATCACAAAAAAATAATGTATTCTCTCTTGATGAAAGGATCCAAGAAAATTATTGAGAAATGATAGGTTAGTGATTGGAATTATTAATAATGAATGGTTATGAAATAATGCAATAGAATAGTAATTTGATTTTAATGTTAATACTTGGTTCATGTTAATGAAGTACCTAGGATGATGCCTACTTTAATGAATATTAATCTCTTACCTAAATTATTAGAGAAAAGTGATATAAAGGATAGTAGATGTAGATGAAATCAATATGAATTTATGGAATGAGTTGATAAAAGGAATAATGATGTTGGATGATTAACCTATGTTTAATAAAAGAAATAAGTTAGGGACATTTAACTTGGTGCATTAAAATGAATGTAGATCTTTTAAGCTCATGATTCCTTGAATATCTTATGCATGTAAATGGTTTATATGATGTTGCTTTAGTAGCGACGTTAGGGAACCCGGGAGGACTTAAGTTGTATAAATCTTACATTCAAATAGGAGAAAATTATTTCTTCTTTTAGAAATATGAAGTGTAATGATGAATATTATTCTAGTTAAAATAAATAAATAAAATAAAATAAAAATTCACTACTTGCATTTTATAGAGGTTTTATGTCTTGTCCTCTTGGGTTGCCTGGCGGGGCATTACACCATGTGCCATGAATGTCAGAAAGGTAAGATGACTAAGTCTATTTTTAAAAGCAAAGACTATTCAATAAAGAAGATACTTGAGTTGGTTCATACTGATCTATGTGGTCCTATGAGAACTCAAAGTTGTTCTGGTGATAGATATTTTATTCTTTTTGTTGATGATTATACTAGACTGATGACTATTATGTTCCTAAAAGAGAAATCTGAAGCTTTCAAAATGTTTAAGTGGTATAAAGCTAAGGTAGAGAAAGAAACCAAAAAGGAAATAAAATGCTTAAGATCTGATAGAGGAGGTGAATTTATCTCTGATGAATTTACTAATTTTTGTAATGAGCATGGAATCAAAAGACAGGTATCTGCATCGAGGACACCTCAGCAAAATGGCATTGCTAAAAGGAGGAACGGGTCTATAATTGACTATGCTAGAACATTGATGATACAAAAGAATGTTGCTTAGACATATTGGAGGGAAGCTGTTAGTATAGTTGTGTATGTTCTTAACTAAGTACAACTGAAGAAGGACTCCAACCAAACACCTTATGAACTATGGTTTGGACACAAACCTACTGTAAGTTATTTCAAAAATTTTGGAAGTAAATGCTTTATTTTGAAAGATGAGAGAAATGGAAAATTTGATTCTAAAGGAGATGAAGGAATATTTCTAGGATATTCCACTACAAGTAAAGCATATAAATGTTGGAATAAGGCTACAAATAAGATAGTTGAAAGTACTAATGTTTGTGTTGATGAGTTTGATGACAAGTACATAGAGGAAAGTACAAAGGAACTGGAAGAATATGGTAGATTCACTTACATTGAACATCCAGAGTATCTACCGACACTGCAAACTGTGACAACCGGTCAGCAGGGAAACAATGCAGGACAACAGGAAACACAAACTAAGGAACAAGATGGAGCTATCGAGCAAGGAAATAACCTTGAGTAGGATGAGCAAGAAAGGAGAAATCAATTTTTGGCTATTTTTGTTAGAAGACATTATCTTGAAACACAAATCATTGGAGACAGACATGCTGGAATGCAAACTAGAAGCAAAACAAGACAAGGTACATGTTTAATTTGTGAATTTGAACCTAAAACCATGAAAGTTGCATTAGAGAATGAAGAATGGGTTAATGTAATGAAGGAGGAAATAGAGAAAATAGAGAAGAACAAAACATGGTCCTTAGTACCCTGACCAAAAGATAAAAATGTTATCGGTATTAAGTGGATATACAGGAATAAATTGAATGAAAATGGTGAAGTCACAAGAAATAAAGCTAGAATGGTATGCGAGGGATACGCATAGGAAGAAGGCATTGACTATGGTGAAATATTTGCACCTATTGCTAGATTAGAAGGAGTTAGAATGCTATTTGCATATGCTGCACACAAGAAATTCAAAGTCTATCAAATGGAGGTGAAGTCATCATTTTTGAATGGCATACTTGAAGAAGAGGTCTACATTGAACAACCTAAAGGACTTGTTGATCCTAACAATAAAGACATGGTATGTAGATTACATAAATCTTTATATGGTTTGAAGCAAGCACTGAGAGCATGGTAAGAAAGACTGCATACTTATTTGTTAAGTATTGGATTTGTTAGAACAAGTGAAAATAGCAATCTGTATGTGAAAGGTGATACTGATGATACTATTATCATTGCTGAAATATTTGTTGATGATATTATCTTTGGAGGCTCAGATCTTGTCTGCAAGGCATTTGCTGATGAAATGCAAAAGGAATTTGAAATGTCTATGTTCGGAGAGATTAAGTTCTTTCTTGGACTACAAGTGATTCAGCAGAGTGATGGAATATTCATCACACAATCTAAATACATAAAGGAAGTACTAAAGACATTTGGCATGGAAGATGCTAAACTTGTGGGAACACTGATGGCTACTGGATGCAAATTGACAAAGGAGGATGAAACTACAGAGGTAAATCAGACACTTTACCAATCCATGATTGGTAAATTAATGTAAGTAGTTCACAGTAGACCAGATATAGCACATGTTGTGGGAATTGTTGCAAGATTTTCTGCTAATCCTAAACAATCACACATGATAGCTACAAAAAGGATCTCAAGATACTTAAAGAAAATAGAGAATTATGGATTATGGTATCCTAAGGAAGGGAAGTTTGAACTGAAATTTTACACTGATGCTGATTGGGCTGGAAATGTGGATGATAGAAAAAGCACCACCGGAGGAGCATTTTTCTTTGGTGAAAGACTTGTAACCTAGATAAGTAAAAAGTAGGCTTGTATTTCTTAGTCTATAAGTGAAGCAGAATATGTTTCTACAACTACTAATTGTTCAAACATTTCATATATCAAACAAGTGTTGGAAGGAATGAATGAGGTAATCACTGACCTGGTGATTATATATTGTGACAACACTAGTGCTATTAATATTTCAAAGAATCCTGTGATGCACTCTAAGACAAAGCATATATCTATTAAGTATCATTACCTAAGAGAACAAGTGCAAGAGAAACAAGTGAAGTTAGAATTTGTTACATCTAAAGAACAACTTGCAGATATTTTTACAAAAGCCCTACCGAAGGACACATTTGAATACTTAAGGACTAGACTTGGGGTCTGTCCCCTATCTATCGGTCACTAAGGTGATTTGGTTGTTGCATCAACCTACTTTTATCAGGAGATCATTCATGTTGATGTAGTATAGCTCACACTTTGAATCATGTTCAAGGTTGTGATTAAGTTTGAGCACTTGAACCGATTGGAATATCAGTATTCAGAGATACAGAGGAAGAAAGAACTATTTATTTATTTGTTTCTTTGGCATTGCTGTCAAAGGGAGAGATAAACAATATGAAAAGTAAAAAGCTATGAAAAGGATCAAAAGGAACAAGCACCGATGAGAATTATCTAAGTGAGAGACAATCTAAATGAGATAGAGTATTGAAGATCAGTTACAGAGAATAGAAGCAGGAACAAGAGAACTAAAAAGATCACAACTACAAAATGGTAAAGTTGTATTATTTAATGTTGTTTAGTAACATAGTGATTAAACATATTAAGTCTAATCAACTTACAACATTTTGTTCACAAGTTGTAGAATAAATGTTTGGTATGTGTATGGTACATTTCATATTACTTGAGTTGCCATCAATGTCAAAGGGAGAGATTGTTGAACTACAACTGATTTGGAATCTGATTGAAGAATCTTTGATTACAAGATCACTGAGGAGTTGTTGATTAGATATATAATATGATTAAATTAGTATTATTTTTTCACTGATGTCAACTAGTTTGACAACACTTATCTTGTAAGTTACTATATCGAGACATCTAAAGAAAGGTGAACGAGATGAAGAACAGAGAAATCTACATGAAGAAAGATGTACATGATAGATGAGGATTGTTGGAAATATAGATGTAGTAACTGAGAGGGGGGGGGGGGGGTGAATCAGTTAACCACAAAAATATTACCACTGATCCCTTAAATATCTTAACAAATTATTTACTGTGTTACTCGGTAAATATACAGAGAAATGCTGAAAACTTGATCCTTGAAGTGTGTAATAATTTAAACTATTCTTAAGCATTCATCACTGATTAACTTACATGAATAAAGAAAATAATATGAACACAAGAGACACCAGATTTACTGTGGAAACCCAATATGGGAAAAACCACCAATGTAACTAGTTACTATTTTTCACTCTTCTGAAGTGATGCCCAGTTAGAAGCCAACCCGGTAAAAAGTTACAAAACACACTATTAGGTGTGACCTTGTTAGAGGATTTAATCACCCTACTAGGAGTGGCCTTGTAAGAGGTCTTTAAAAAATTCAATAGAACTATTACCTTGTTAGAGGATTTACAAAATGGTTTTTAAACCAACTCGGTTAAGAGATTTTGATATCACTACTACAATTGCTAGAGAGTAACAATGAAATGACCTAGAACTGAATTGCTAAATATAGATCTCTGTTCTATTTCACTAGATCCTTACTGATCAATTAAATCTTTGCTGCTCCTCAAGGATATCTGACCATCCTTCAAAATTTGCACACACCTTTCTTCAAAATGATTTTTACATGCTGTATATCTTTTATTCACCACTTGACCTTCTATATATATATACCATTCATAATCATTTAGATTGTCAAGTCGGCACTAATAATTATTATAACAGCCAGCTAGGATAAACAAATTCTAATAAAAAAATTCTTTGAAAGGGCCGACCTTGCTCAGTAAATATTAATGCTGAAAAGATTTCCTTCGGTGACTGAGAGAACTTAGTAACCACAGTGAATTTTGCAACACCCTTTGGAGACTGAGAGAGCTCGGTAACCACTAATTTTCCTTTGATAACCGAGGAGGCTTGGTTAACACTATTACCCTGTCATGTTTCCTTTAGTCACCTGAGAGAACTCGGTAGACACTAAAAATTGCCTAGCTGACCGACTGAGCTTGGTAGATACTGAGAACCACTTAGATGACTGACTGAACTCAGTAGATACTAAGAACCACTTAGCTGACCGACTGAACTCGGTAGATACTAAGAACTGCTTAGCTGACTGACTGAACTCGGTAGATACTAAGAGCGATAATTGATATGACATTTGTGTGACATCAAAGACAACACATAGCTAATCCAACAATGTCCTTCAGACAATTGTATCCAACAATCTCCCTCTTTGGCATTGATGGCAACATAACATGTCATAGCACAACGAAATTTCACAGAGAAACCAAGAGTAAGAAACATATCCTTAGCTTCATTCTGATTCCCATCATCTTCAAACTTCTTTCTCTGACTGAGAACTCTCCCTCTTAAATTCTCAAATTATTCTTCTTAGAAATTTCTTGAAATGACAGCAAACTCGCCCTCTTTGACAACACATGCCAAAGACAACTTACACAGTTTCGATAAATATCAATGTACCTTATGTACTAATTCATATGCAATGATTCCCTGACTATGTTGCATCAATTGATTGATCTTCAACATGTTCTGGTTGATGCATCACTAAAAATTTATTTAGTGAACCTTGGATAGGGGAGTGACCCCTAACTTGCCTCTTAGATACAAGAATGCATCCTTAGGTAGTGGCTTGGTGAAGATATCTACAATTTGTTCTTTTGTATAAATATATTCCAATCTAATTTCTTTGTCCTACACCAATTCTCTGACAAAGTGATATTTAATTGCAATGTGCTTGGTTTTGGAATGCATTACTGGATTCTTTGAAATATTTATTGCACTTGTATTATCACAAAACATAACAACTGGTTCTTTGATCTCAACCTTCATGCCTTCCAAAAGCTATTTAAAGCATATAATATTAGAGCAATTTACTACTACAGCAACATATTCTACTTCTGTTGTGGATTGGGATGTGCAGTTTTGCTTTTTACTAGTCCAAGATACTAACCTCTTGCCAAGAAAGAATGCTCCACCACATGTACTCTTTCTGTCATCAATGTTTCCTACCCAATCAGCATCAGTAAACACTTTTAAATCTAGATTGCCTCCAAATTTATACCACAAGCCATAATCTTCAGTTCCCCTTAAATACCTCAAGATTCTTTTGATTGCCATCATGTGATTTTCTCTGGGTTTAGCAGAGAATCTTGCCACTATTCCAACTGCTAAGGCAATATCAGGCCTTGTGTGTACTGCATACTATAATTTTCCAATCATTGATCTATATAAGGTCTAATCTACTTCTTTTGAATCATCATCTTTGGTAAGCTTCAGTCCAGTACTCATGGGTGTACCAACTAGTTTTGAATCTTCCATACCAAATTTCTTAAGTATTTCCCTGATATATTTAGACTGAGTAATGTAGATACCATTTTTGTTCTGCTGAATCTGAAGTCCAACAAAGAATTTTATCTGACCAAACATAGACATTTCAAATTCTTTGTTCGTAAGCTCTGAAAATTCTTTACACTGATCATCATTTCCTATAAACACAGTATCATCCACAAATATTTCTGCCAAAACAATTTTGTTATCTAATCCTTCTTTGATGTATAAATTGTTGTTGTCATTAGCCCTTTTGAAATTAATCTGAGTAAGATAGTTATGTAATCTTTCATACCATGCTCTAGGAGCTTGTTTCAGACCATAAAATGCTTTGTGTAATTTGCAGACTATATCCCTTTTGTCTAGATCAATAAAACCTTCAGGTTGCTCAATGTAGACTTCTTTCTCAAGAATACCATTGAGAAAAGAGGATTTGATATCCATCTGATATACCTTAAATCCTTTATGTGCTACATATGCAAGTAAAGTCCTCACACCTTCTAATCTTGCAATAGGAGAAAAATTCTCTCCATAATCTATTCCTTCTTCTTGAGAATATCCTTTACATACCAATCTTGCTTTGTTTCTTGATACTTGACCATCTTCATTCAACTTATTTCTGAATACCCATTTTGTTCCAATTACATTTTTATCTTTAGGCCTAGGTACAAGAGTCCATGTCTTATTTTTCTCTATTTTCTCTATTTCTTCATTCATAGCCTCAATCCAACTTTCATTTTCTAATGCATCTTTTACATTTTTAGGTTCAAAATCAGCAAATAAACATGTACCTTTTAGTTTACTTCTTGTCATAGTACCATCTGATTTGTTTCCAATAATTTGATTTGGTTTATGATGCTTTCTGACATACTTGTCTAATACAGGTTCCTTGCTTCCTGAATGAGTTACATTTTCATCTTCTTCATCTTCAGGTTCAGATTGCTCGGGCTCGGTAGATACTTGCTCGGTAGCTTCAGACTGAGACTCGGTACTTTGTAACTTGGTCTGAACTTCTTCTTGTGACTTGGTTACTGTACTGGGCTCGGTAGATGTAGTCTCCTTACATGTGTCTGGCAATGTATCAGGTTCGATGTAAACAAATTTTTTGTAGTCTTCTGGTTCCTTTTTGCTTTCTTCTTCAATCTTTTTTGCAAACTCATCAATTCTCACATGTGCATTTTCTATGATTTTGTGAGTAGACAAATTTAGACATCTATATGCCTTAATTTTGCAAGAATATCCCAAAAATATTCCTTCATCACTTTTTACATCAAATTTTCCTTTTCTAGATTCTTTTAAGATGTAACATTTACTACCAAATAATTTTAGGTAACTTACATTTGGTTTGTAGCCATACCATAGCTCATATGGAGTCTTGAATGTGTCTTTTCTCAGCTGTACTCGGTTCAAGGTATGAACTACAGTGCTGATAGCTTCCTTCCAGTATTTCATAGCAATGTTTTTTCAATCATTAGAGTCCTTGCACAATCCATGATAGATCTGTTCCTTCTTTTGGCTATTCCATTCTGCTCAAGAGTTCTCGGGGCTGATACTATCTTTTGATTCCTCTTTCAATGCAGAAATTATTGAATTCATGGAAGATGAATTCACCACCTCTGTCTGATCTCAAGCATTTTATTCTTTTTCTTGTTTCCTTTTCTACTCTTGCTAAATACCATTTGAACTTCTCAAATGCTTCAGACTTTTCTCTTAAATACATAACAGTCATCATTCTAGAATAATCATCAACAAAGAGAATAAAGAATTTTTCTCTGGTATAGCTCTCAATTCCAATAGGTCCACATAAATCAGTATGCACAATTTCCAAAATATCTTCAGACTGATAGTTTTTACTTTTGAAACTAGACTTTCCCATTTTACCAATTTGACAATTCTTGCATAGACCAACATCAGGTTTCTTCAAAGTAGGAATACCTCTTACTTTCTTGAATTTGCTTATTTTCATCATGTTGTCAAAATTTACATGACATAACCTTTTGTGCCATAACTAACTTTCTTCAATTTGAGCAATAAAACATGAGTAATCACCAAGATCAAGATAAAATAAGTTACCTTTGGTTTGTTTTCCTAATCCTATCAGTTTTCCTTTGTCATCCAGCAGTCTTGGTTTGCCATTCATGAATTCAACCTTGAATCCAATGTTGATTAGCTATGCTACACTTAGAAGATTATACTTTAGTCATTCGACCCAATATGCATTATCACATATAAGTTCTTTGGTTAATGAAATTTGTCCCTTTCCTTTTATACAATAGGGTTCATTGTTTCCAAACCTTACATTACCACCATCAAAGTTTTCAAAGTGTTCAAACTTAGTCCTGTCACCAGTCATATGATATGAACATCCACTGTCTATAATCCATGTATCATTCTTGCTTATATGAGAGATAAGTGCCATCTCATCTTCATCATTATCAGATTCATCTTTTACAGCAATGAAAATAATTTCTTCTTCACTATCATCCGAATCTTTAGCTAAAAAACATGTTTTCTTACTTTTATCCTTGAATGATTTGAAATTTTTCTTGCCATTGTACTTGTAATTTTTCTTCTCATCTTTTCTTTGCTTGTTTGGACACCTAGCTACAATATGACCAATTTCTTCACATGAAAAATAGATTAAGGGAGTTTTACCTTTGTATTTTCCTCTGCTTCTTGAATACTTCTTTGCAAGTAATGCTTCAATAACTTCAAGATCGCTATCAGAACTTTCCTTTGATTCTTCTTCACTTTCTGATTGGATTTTCTTCCCTTTCTTGAGTGAAAGTTTGGCCTCAAGAGCTGATTCAATATTTTTAGAAGTTGGAACATAGTTGTCATAGTTATCCAGTTCAAAGGCTATCAATCTTCCAACTAAGGCAGCCAAAGTTATATTGTGATTTTCTTCACATCTTCTTTCTTGAATTGCATAAATAGGGAGTAATGTTCTAAGAACCTTACTTATAACCATTTCATCATCAATTTTTCCTCCAGAAGCTCTGATTGCACTAACACTTGTCTTGATCCTTTGAACATACTTTGCAATGTTTTCTTCTTCTCTCATTTTCATTTGATCAAACTGTCCTCTTAGGCTCTCTGCTTTGGCTCTCTTCACATTGTCATCACCACCATAGATTTTCTTCAGCTTGTTCCACATTTCATGAGCAGTTGTGCAGTCTTTGATTTCATCAAATTCTTCATAGCTAAGAGCTGATACAATGTCTATCATCATAGTGTTATGGTTCTTCTTCTCTGCAATGTCTTCAATAGTTAATGTGCCAGTAGGAATTGTATATTCTTGATCAATATATTTGCATCCTGAATCACCAATGGAAGCCAGATGTAGTCTCATGAGACCTTGCCATGCTGAAAAGTTATTTTTGTTAAGCCTTAGAACTTCTCATTCGTAAGACATCCTGATCTTTAGCTTAGGTCCTTGAAACCCTTCCTGCAAGCACCAAAAGCTCTGATACCAATTGTTGAAAATATAGATGTAGTAACTAAGAGGGGGGGGGGGGGTGAATCAGTTAACCACAAAAATATTACCACTGATCCCTTAAATATCTTAACAAATTATTTGCTATGTTACTCGGTAAATATATAGAGAAATGCTGAAAACTTGATCCTTGAAGTGTGTAATAATTTAAACTGTTCTTAAGCATTCATCACTGATTAACTTACATGAATAAAGAAACTAATATGAACACAAGAGACACTAGATTTACCATAGAAACCCAATATGGGAAAAACCACCAATGTAACTAGTTACTATTTTTCACTCTTCTGAAGTGATGCCTGGTTAGAAGCCAACCCAGTAAAAGGTTACAAAACACACTGTTAGGTGTGACCTTGTTAGGGGATTTAATCACCCTGCTAGGAGTGGCCTTGTAAGAGGTCTTTAAACAATTCAATTGAACTGTTACCTTGTTAGAGGATTTACAAAATGGTTGTTAAACCAACTCGGTTAAGAGATTTTGATATCACTGCTACAATTGCTAGAGAGTAACAATGAAATGACCTGCAACTAAATTGCTAAATATAGATCTCTGTTCTATTTCACTAGATCCTTATTGATCAATTAAATCTTTGCTGCTCCTCAAGGATATCTAACCATCCTTCAAAATTCGCACACACCTTTCTTCAAAATGATTTCTACATGCTATATATATTTTATTCACCACTTGACCTTCTATATATATACCATTCATAATCATTTAGATTGTCAAGTCGGCACTAATAATTATTATAACAGTTGGCTGGGATAAACAAACTGTAATAAAAAAATTCTTTGAAAGGGCCAGCCTTGCTCAGTAAACATTAATCCTGAAAAGATTTCCTTTGGTGACTGAGAGAACTCAGTAACCATAGTGAATTCTGCAACATCCTTTGGAGACTGAGAGAGCTCGGTAACCACTAATTTTACTTCGATAACTAAGGAGGCTCAGTTAACACTGTTACCCTGTCATGTTTCCTTTAGTCACCTGAGAGAACTCGGTAGACACTAAAAACTGCCTAGCTGACCGACTGAGCTCGGTAGATACTAAGAACCACTTAGCTGACTGACTGAACTTGGTAGATACTAAGAACTGCTTAGCTGACTGACTAAACTCAATAGATACTGAGAACCACTTATCTGACCGACTGACCTCGGTAGATATTGAGAACCGCTTAGCTAACCGACTGAACTCGGTAGATACTGAGAATGATAATTGATATGACATTTGTGTGACATCAAAGACAACACATAGCTAATCCAACAATGTCCTTCAGACAATTATATCCAACAAATGAACACATTGAGTAACTTTTTGATGAGTCTATGACTTGATGATATTGATTTTATTATGTTTCATTCATCTATAATGAAGTATAGAACTGAAAGACACAAAGTAGTGTTGTCGGTAAATGAAGCATTTCTAGTATACACTAACAGAGTGAAGTGTATACTGATTGCAGTATTAATCGATCAGTGTTCACTGACACATTTTTTTGTTAATTGAGTAGAAAAGAATGAATTAATGATTAGTTTAGCTGATAAGATTGATGAGTTGGCAAGAGTATAACATTCAGGTAACAGATAATGTTTGTTACACAAATCGACGGTTGACAAAATTTAGGGAAGATCTAACGGAGAAGATTGAAACATGTTATTGACACAAGTATCGAGAAATTTTGAAGTGGCAAAATCTATGAATATGGTTAAGTGGAAAAATCTAATGGTGGAGAAATAAATGATTTACTCATCTATATAAGAGAACAAAATTTCTTTATGAAGATGCCAGAAGAAGTAGAAGCTGTAGGAATATCATGTGAACAAGATTTTCATGCATTCTAATCATGTTGGTTAAGTAAGAACTGAGATGTAGAACAATTACTAAGCTATAGAGAGAAATTATCGATAGATAGTAAGTTGATACATTATTGAATCTAAAGTGAAATATTGATCAGAAGGATTTGTTTGGAGTAACTATTGATTTGTAATTTGCAATTGAAGTTGTATTAAGGTAGGTCATTTACTGTTACATATTTAACCATTGTATACAGATAAAATCTCTTAACCGAGTGGACTCTGAAAGTCTTATGATGTATCATTTATAGAATGAATATTGTTATCCTATCAACCCCATAGTGAATGCTGGTTGGATGATAACTTCTAGTCTAAAATCCTCTAACAAGGTCACACCTAGCAGTGTGTTTGTAAACTTTTAATAGGGTTGGGTCTTAACCAACCTCACTTCAGAAGAGTGAAAAATTTTGGGTTTCTGGTCCCAGGTGGTTTTTCCATTTATAGGGTTTCCATGTTAAATCTCTTGTGTTATGTGTTGATTGTGATATTTGTTTGTTATCATTATTTACATGTTACATGTTAGATTTGATCAATTAACTGTTACAGTATTAGACTGGTAATCAGTAAAAGTATAGACAATGAAAGTATTTAGTGTTTACCGATGAGCATAAATTAGAGAAGTTGTTTTGAATTATACATTTTGTTTTGGGACACTAGATAACTGATTCACCTGCCTCTCAGTTATTCTAACAATACCAACATCCAGTCCAAAAGAAAGATAAGGCTCATATACCACTAGACGGATCCAACCAACTACATCACTTCTCAAAATTAGGCTGGGGCATAATTGTTAGGAATGAATGTTGGATGTTGGTAGTCATTCTATAGTAGTTGTTGTTGCATTCATGACTATGATTTTCATTTATGTCAACACAATGATCTTCTGGAGACTAGCAGAGAAGTAGATAGTGTTTTGATTAGCGCACATGGGATATTGTAGATAGAGCTATGCGATGTTGAGGTTATATTCTTTGATATGTTATTTGTTTATGGTTAAGAGCATAGGTAGAAAGTCATTTATTCATAGAAGTTATGAGCATTTTGGTGGAAGCAGTATTCAGGTAGTGTTCCTGAGTAGCAGTTTGTGGAAATCGGATGATATCTCCTAATAGGGATGGAATCTAGTTTTGTGTAGTTAAAGGGAAGGTTGAGACACATTGATAGTGATGTGGTTCATAGCACAATCTTCGAGGTCACATGAGTGAAGAGTTATTACATCTAGAAGCTGATACTTTTGTGTAATTCTGATGTAGCGTGTGGAATCTTTTATTTTGTATTTGTGTGCTAACTCATTTGTAATTATTTGAGTGTGGGATAAAGGAAGGAATGTTTTTATTTATTGTAGAAGTAGTAGAAATTTTAAAGAAGTGTGAGAATGGTATGGTTGAATGTGAATGTAAGCATAAAGTGAAGAAAAGAGCTAATGAAGTTGTGAAAGAGAAATTATGAAGGAAGACATGCGAAGTATAGAGATCTAGAATTCAGATCTGGTGTAGCAGTGAGTGTAGTTTGGCACATTAAGGAGGTAACATATTTCATATTATTCTATTGAATAATATTAAGGTCATTTGGACAGTGTGTTCAGTGATCTTACCCTAAAGCTGTTTGGGCAGTGGGTCCTTCTGTCTTCCATAACTCCTAATAGGGTTAGAATCTTTTAACAAGGATTCAAAATCTCCTAACAAAGATTCATATGTACTGAATTTATTTCATAAGACTCCTAACAGAGTCCATCCTTTCACAAGGAATATTTATATTATTGCATCTTTTGTGGGCATCATTCCCACCGAGGTTTACTCTTTGATCAAAAGGTTCCCTAGTCAACATATCTTGTGTTATTGTGTCATTGTATATGAATATCTTTCTATGGTTGGTAATTACATTTCTTACATGGTTAAATGTTGTTGAAGTTGATAAAGGTTATAATTATCTGATAACTGATTCACCCCCCCCCCCCACCCCCCCCCTCTTAGTTATCTTGGTGGACTTTACTTTCTAACAATTGATATCAGAGTAGCAGGTCCTTGAAAGAAAATTTTAACAGCTTAAGGAGATCCATGGTGGATTAGAAAGCCCTAAGTTTGATGGAGTAAATTTTGATGGCTAGAAAGAGAAGGTGAAGACACATCTACTATGTTTAGGACTAGGTTATTGGTTGATTACAAAGAATGAGAAGACTATCATTGGAGAAGATAATCTTGAGATAGGATCTAAAGATGAGCTAGATATATTCATGTGTAACATACTTGCAAGAGAAGCACTTTTGACAACACTTCCAGAGAATGAATACAGTCAGGTAAAATGTTTAACAAAAGCCCATGAAATTTGGAAAGCTTTGCACTCTACTTTTGAAGGTGATGAACATGCAAAGAGAGCTAGATTAAATAATTGGATATGTGCATTTGAAGATATAAGAATGATAGAAGATGAATCTATTAGAAGCTATATTGGTAGAATGTTAGAAATTGTTGCAGGAATAAAAGCTTATGGGGGAACAAAGAAAGAGAATGCAGTGATATGGAAAATTCTAAGGATATTGACTCCTGTATTTAAGCAGACAACATAGATGATTGAACAAGGTATACCTTGTACTACAAACTTTACAAGAGAGACTCTTCTTGGAAGATTGGAAGCAACAAAAATGAACTTGAGGGTATCAGGAGACTTACCAAGAATGGAGACAACATTTAGTGCTCTTAATATTCATCCTACTTTTTCAAGAAGTACTAGTGTGAGTGGAGATTATGCCAGCAGTAGTAGATCTAGAAATTAAGAAGATAAGAGGATTGAAGAAGGTATTGCCTTGCTTGTGAAAAGAGAACCAAATGGTAAGAAAAATTTTAAATGTTGGAATTGTCAAGAATATGGTCATTTTGCATCAAGTGTCCTAAGAGAGTTAAGAAGTACATAAATAATTTTAAACCTAGAAGATCTAAGCAATGTTGTTATGCTAATGATGAAGATCTTGAAGCTAGTATAGAAATAACTTTGAGTGAAAGTGGTACTGAGATTAATGATGAAATAGGATTTGTAGCAATTAAAGAAGAGAATTTTGAATGTGATGTTAAGGAGGAAAAAGCATTAGTTTCCCAAGTTGAAAAGAAAGCTGATTAGATTATAGATAGTGGTTGTTCACATCATATGACTGGTGACATGAAGAATTTTATAAAGTTTAACAACTATGATGGAGGAATTGTTAGAGTTGGTAACAATGTACCTTATTTGATTAAAGGTATAGGATCTATTACTCTTGATGGAAAGACTAATACTGATGATGGTTACTTTGTTGATGGATTGAAACATAATCTTTTGAGTGTTGGATAGTTAGTGGATAAAGGATATCAAGTTTGGTTTACTGAGAAAACTTGTGTGATAAAAGATAAAGATGGAAATATGATTGGAACTAGATCTAGAACTAGAGGTAATGTATTTTAGTTGAATCCTACTAAGATGACATGCTTGATTACTAAAATTGAGAACAGTTGGTTGTGGCATAGAAGGTTTTGTCATATAAACTTTGATAACATTGTGAAAGTAAGTACTACATTTGCAGTAAGGGATTTGCCTAAAATTATGAAGCCTACTAACATGATTTGCAAAGAATGTGTGATGGCTAAGCAAAAGAGAAGTTCATTTCCTAGTAAGAAGTTCACACCGGTAGAGAAGTTGGAGATTGTTCATACAGACTTAAGCAGTCCTACCAGGACTAGAGGATTCTATGGAGAAAGGTATTTTATGATTCTTGTTGATGATTTTACAAGAATGATGTGGATTGCATTTTTGAAAGAAAAATATGAAGCATTTGATAAGTTTAAGATCATTAAGAATAAAGTTGAGAATGAATCAAGAATGAAGATTAAATGTTTGAGATCTGATAGAGGTGGAGAATTTACTTCTAGAGAGCTTAACACTTTTTGTGAAGTGAATGGTATTAAGAGATAGTTTTCAGCCCCTAGAACACCTGAACAAAATGGTATTGTAGAAAGAAGAAACAGGTCACTGACTGAAGCAAAAAGAGCTATGTTATTTGAGAATGATTTGGTAAAGACATTTTGGAGAGAAGCAGTGAATACATTAGTATATACAATGAATAGAGTACAAATCAGAGAAAACGCAAACAAGACACCTTATGAATTATGGTTTGGACATGCACCCTTAGTTAAGTATTTTAGAATTTTTGGAAGCAATTGTTATATAAAGAGAGATGATGATATTGGAAAGTTTGATCCTAGAAGTGATGAAGGTATTTTTCTTGGATATTCTTTGAAGAGAAAAGCATATAGATGTTACAATAAGAGAACTAAAACTATTGTTGAAAGCACAAATGTTAAAGTTGATGAGAAGTTTAAAATTTAGGAAAAAATGCTTGACTATGAATCTGAAGAAGAAGCTCATCCTTAGCCTAACATTGAAACTACTAAATTATTCTATGAGACTGATAGTGAATTATTGAATGAGAGTCCTATAGAAGAAACCAAAGAGGAATCTAGAGAAGAATCTAAAATTGAAGCAAGATCTATAACTATGACTCTGAATATCAAGACATCATCATGTTGAACAAGTTATTGGAAGTTTGGACAGAGGAGTTCTGACACAGAATAAGGTAAATTTATGTTTAATTTCTCAAATTGAACCTAAATCTACTAGTGAAGCTTGTGAAGATGAACATTGGATTAATGCTATGAAAGAAGAACTAGATCAAATTGAAAAGAACAAGACATGGGAATTGGTCCCTAGACATAAAGACAAGAATGTGATTGGAACTAAATGGGTATTCAGAAACAAGATGAATGAACAAGGAGAAGTAGTAAGAAACAAAGCAAGATTAGTTTGTAAAGGATACTCATAGCAAGAAGGAATTGACTAAGAAGAAACTTTTGCACATGTGGAAAGAATTGAAGCAGTAAGAATGTTCTTGGCCTATGCATCTTTTAAGAAATTCAAAGTGTATCAAATGGATGTGAAGTCAGCATTTCTGAATGGAGAATTGGAAGAAGAAGTCTGTTGGTGTTCAAAATGGATGCTTATGCTCTTAGGCTACCAATATACCCTTAGGTTGATTTTAGGATTGGTTAGTTCCAAAATGTATATGGATCTTAGGGTAACTGGACCAACTATAGGGACAAGACTACCCTCTTCACTTCTGGCTTTGCAAAACCAAGGCGGGTGCACCTAACCCAATGAAAACTATACTTCACACACCAAAGACTGGGTCTAAACAATAGATTGATAGTAAGAAAGTACTAAATGCTAACCTCACATTCATTGACTCTCCATTACTATTGGGTAACACAATCATACAACCAAAGAATTAAAGCTTAAAATGGTTCTTGATTTAGGATTTGGATTACAAAAACCTTAATCAGCATATGTTGACAAGAGGACTACTTATTTAGGCCAGTGCCTCATCCATTGGGCAAGATTTTTTAGATACAAGAGATACACATACCAGAATATATCTAAGATTCATAGCCATAAATACATCTACCACAATCCTTACTGCTTACAAAGAATCCTTATGCAGAAACTAGTAAACTCATATCTCACCTAGAGCATCATTTAATCCAATCCTAGATTAGAACTCAAGAATGAAGATACATACATAAAACAATATGTAATGAACTAGAAAGCTCAAAGTCTACCTAATTTGACATAGAGGAGAGAGAAGAATCATGTATTTGTATTAAGTATGATGAACCTTTTATGTGCATACAATCAGTCATAACAAATCAAGCTTGCAAACTATAGCTTAGACCTACAACTCTCTTCTTTCATCAACCAACATTGAATCAAAAAAAACTATTACAAATTCTTGGGACCAAAAATAGGGACTACTTTTTTGAACTTCAAAACTGGAACCCCTAAAAAATAAAAAATTCAACATTATATACCACTGGTTACCTTGGAATCCTAAACAAGTTAGGATGCAAAAAGCTATGGATAACTAGGGTAAGAGTTAGGGTTTCCACCCACCAAACAATTCAAACAGATCATAAATTAATACATTAGAGGGAAAACCAAGCAACCCTGAGCAATCAGATCTAAAAACCAATCTTCACTTATGGTAAATCCTCTAGAAATGTACCAAAGATCATGAAATTCCTACAAATTCATCTGATTTGACCCCTACAACATGCCTCGAGCACTGCTATTCATTCTCCCCATGACATAAAACTCCCCGCAGTCAATCATCATACTTGTTGGACCACACTGTAACAGTCGGCACTACCAAACTAATCAAATTTGGCCGCTAAGACATTAAAAACCAGTCCTTTCTATCACTAAGAAACCTTCAAAAATTTGAATTTGAACTGCAATAGTTACTTTATGGTTCTAGCAACAAATCAGTGGTCAATATTCAAACTTGAATCAACTTTATATCATGACCATCCGATCTTGACATTTTGTGGGCTTTATGACTTTAACTTTTATAGGAATCTTGGTTACATTTGGTGACCAAACAACAAAAGCATATCTCATATTCATGAAATGAAACCCCTAACTCATGTTTAACTTTAGAAAATCAGCGAACAAAGGAAAACACCTAACCTTGGTTCTTAATTGGTGAATTGGCGAATACACAAGAAGATTGAGGGCCCACTGATTAGCTAGTGAATTAGCGACCAAAGACATTTTGCCAATTCACTGAAAAATTTGAAACACTACCACTTTATCTAGAGATTTAGTGAACATGTATTCACTGAATCGCTAAAAGATTTTAGAACCCTAACAAAAACCTTGCAAATGAGTGGACACAAAAGACTTTATCAGTGCCACCAAAAACTTGTCTGAATCACCAAAAGCCTTAGACCAAAAACTGGGCCCGCCTGAAAAGAGATCAATGGTTGTCGTAACTTTGCAACCTTCTGACATATCACATAAGATCTTATGACAACCATTGGATCAACCCTTTTATACTACTCTGACAGATCCTCTAACATGAAACAAATCTACGGTCAGTATTAAACCCTCATAAGCCATGAAGATTATACCAGAACATACTCCCACCATCAATGAAGAATCTCGCCCCTGTTCTGACAAACCTCTGACAGAGAAAAGAATCAACAGCTGGTCTTATAGCCTCATGTGTCAGAAATGACCCTTAAGATCATACACTGGAAATTGATGCTCTACCACTGACAAAACCACTGAACCTCTAAAATCATTAGCCCCACTGACAATATACTAAGTCATTAATACGTGGACCAATCATAGCTTGCCATTTGTACCTACATGTCACTTTGGACCCACCTGTTGTTGACCTTAATGAACTAGGAGACTGGACGACTGGCGCATGATCTTATAACCTTAAAATGTTCCATGAGCCTTTATGCTAGTGGTCAATCTTGAATCTTCAGACTGAGATACCGGGCCCACTTGACAACATTCCAAATCACTGTCCTTGACCAATAGCAAGCTGCCACCTTAGCACCTATCTGACAATGGGTCCAGATGTATCACCATTTTTAAAAAGAGGGACCACCACTTCACAATTCAGTGACCAAAGGAAAGAAAATCCGCTCACCGGGTCGCATAAAATTTTTGGGTAATCACCAGACATTAAGATACTATGTGAACACACAGTCGCCTGATCACATAAAAGAAGTGTTAATTGCTAGGGACCAAGCAATCATGTGACTAACTAAGAAATGAAATGCGCACATGTGTTATATGATCACTTAAGTGGCTAAAAAGGTAATGACAAATTAGAATGAGGCCGGGGTAAATTAGGGCATTTCACTACAACGACTAGATTTTTTGAAATATTACCAAGGATTTTAGCCAGAAAATAGGGAAAAACAACTGTAGAGACGGGAAGAAAAAGGCCAGAGACATGAAAATTTTACAGGTGCTAACAAAGTCTACATTAAGCAGCCTGAAGGTTTTCCTTTGACTCAAGAAGGAGACATGGTATGTAAACTAAAAAAAGCATTATATGGACTAAAGCAAGCACCTAAAACTTGGTATGCTAGACTGGATAAGTATTTGTTGAAATTGGGATTTACTAAAGGAACAACTGATAGAAATTTGTATATAAAAGAAATTAAAAATGATTTGTTGATTATAGTTATTTTTGTTGATGACATTATCTTTGGAGGAGAAGATGAAGCTAGTGACAAATTTGCTGATGAAATGAAGACTAAATTTGAAATGAGTATGATTGGAGACATGAAATACTTTTTGGGATTAAAGATAACATAGAATAGTGATGGTATCTTTGTATGTCAGACAAACTACTTGAATGATTTGCTGAAAAGATTTGGAATGGATAATTGTAAACCAATTGGAACACCTATGGTTATAAGACATAAACTATCTAGCAAAGATGAAACACCGATAGTTGAGCAGAAGAAATACAGATCCATGATTGGAGGATTCTAGTACTTAACACATACTAGACCGGATATACAACATTTAGTTGGAATGGTGGCAAGATTTCAAGCTGAACCCAGAGAGTCACATTATGCAATAGTAAACAAGATACTGAGATATTTAAGAGGTACAATGGACTATGGATTGTGGTATGAAAAATTTGATGATTTTACCCTATGTGCATATAAATATGCTGATTGGGGAGGTAGTGTTGATGACAAGAAAAGCACCAGTGGTGGAGCCTTTTTTCTTGGAGGAAGATTAGTTTCTTGGCTAAGAAAGAAGAAAAATTGTATTTCACAGAGTGCAACAGAAGTAGAGTATGTAGCAGTAGCAAACAATTGTAACTAGATAATTTGGATGAAGCAGATCCTGAAGGATATTGGAATTAGGTTTGTTGAGCCTATTGTCATACATTGTGACAACACTAGTACAGTTAGTATGTCTAAGAATCCTATTTTACATTCTAAGACTAAGCATATAGAGATCAAGTATCATGTTGTAAGAGAGAAAGTTGTTGAAAAGGAAGTTAGACTAGAGTACATAAGCACAAAGGAATAGATAGCAGACATATTTACAAAGCCTTTGCCTAAGGATACATTTGAGTATCTGAGAGGTATGCTTAGGGTTATGCCCCAGCCTAATTTTGAGTAATGATGTAGTTGGTTGCATCCATCCAATGGTATATGAGCCCTATCTTTCTTCTGGATTGGATGTTGGTACTTCCTCTATGGGGGAGTATGTGAGCTGAGTCATGAGGACTCTTGTGAATGTATTTTTTGAATAGTGTCTATTAACATTGAGTTGTGTTGACATAGTGATGAAATTTCTTTCATTGATGTCAATGGGGGAGAAGTGTACATGAAAAACCATTGGTACCATCTATTGGAGAGAACTGAATAGGATAATGAAGAAAGATTTGAAATATTTGTTAGAGCAGCAGTATTGGATTTTTGGAACATTGGATGTTTTTCATCTATGTTTCCATCAATGCCAATGGGGGAGATTGTTAGGAATGAATGTTGGATGTTGGTAGTCATTCTGTAGCAGTTTTTGTTGCATTCATGACTATGATTGTCATTGATGTCAACACAGTGATCTTCTAGAGACTAGCACAGAAGTAGATAGTGTTTTGATTAGCCCATATGGGATATTGTAGATAGAGCTATGCAATGTTGAGGTTATATTCTTTGATATGTTATTTGTCTATGGTTAAGAGTGTAGATAGAAATTTATTTATTCATAGAAGTTATGAGCATTTTGTTGGAAGTAGTATTCAGGTAGTGTTCCTGAGTAGCGGTTTGTGGAAATTGGATGATATATCCTAATCGGGATGGAATCTAGTTTTGCATAGTTAAAGGGAAGGTTGAGACACATTGATAGTGACATGGTTCATAGCACAAAATTTGAGGTCACATGAGTGAAGATTTATTACATCTGGAAGCTGATAGTTTTGTGTAATTCTGATCTAGCGTGTGAAAACTTTTATTTTGTATTTGTGTGCCAACTCATTTGTAATTATTTGAGTGTGGTATAAAGGAAGGAATGTTTTTCTTTATTTTAGAAGTAGTAGAAATGTGAAAGAAGTGTGAGAATGGTATGGTTGAATGTGAATGTAAGCATGAAGTGAAGAAAATAGCTAATGAAGTTGTGAAAGAGAAATTGTGAAGGAAGACATGCGAAGTACAGGGATCTGGAATTCAGATCTAGTGTAGTAGTGAGTGTAGTTTGGCATAGTAAGGAGGTAACATATTTCATATTATTCTACTGAATAATATTAAGGTCATTTGCACAGTGTGTTCAGTGATCTTACCCTGAAGCTATTTGGGCAGTGGGTCCTTCTGTCTTCCATAACTCCTAACAGGGTTAGAATCTTTTAACAGGGATTCAAAATCTCCTAACAGGGATTCATATGTACTGAATGTATTTCATAAGACTCCTAATAGAGTCCATCCCTTCACAAGGAATATTTATATTAGTGCATCTTTTGTGGGCATCATTCCCACCGGGGTTTACTCTTTGATCAAGAGGTTCCCTAGTCAACATATCTTGTGTTATTGTGTCATTGTGTATGAATATCTTTATATGGTTGGTAATTACATTTCATACATGGTTAAATGTTGTTGAAGTTGATAAAGGTTATAATTATCTAATAACTGATTCACCCCCCCCCCCCCAGTTATCTTGGTGGACTTTACTTTCTAACAATAACCCCAAGCATACCTCTCAGATACTCAAATGTATCCTTAGTAAAAGGCTTTGTGAATATATCTTCTCTCTTCTCCTTTGTACTTATGTACTCAAGTCTGACTTCTTTTTCAACAACTTTCTCTCTTACAACATGATACTTAATCTCTATATGCTTTGTCTTAGAATGTAATACAAGATTCTTAGACATACTAACTATACTAGTGTTATCACAATGTATAAAAATAGGTTCAACAAATTTTATACCAATATCCTTCAGCATCTGCTTCATCCCAATTATTTGGTTACAATTTTTTGCTGCTGCTACATACTCTACTTCTTTTGTGATTTGTGAGATACAATTATACTTCTTGCTTAGACAAGAAACTAATCTTCCTCCAAGGAAAAATGCTCCACCACTGGTGCTTTTCTTATCATCAACACTACCTCCCCAATCTACATCTGTATATGCACATAGGGTAAACTTATCATATTTTTCATACCATAATCCATAGTCCATTGTGCCTATTAAATATCTTAGTATCCTCTTTACTACTGCGTAATGTGATTCTCTAGGTTCAGCTTGAAATCTTGCTACAATTCCAACTGAATGTGCTATATCAGGTCTTGTATGAGTCAAATACTACAATCCTCCAATCATAGATCTGTATTTGCCCTATTCTACTACAGGAGTCTCATCTGTGCTAGATAACTTATGTCCAATCACCATAGGTGTTCCAACTAGTTTACAATCCTCCATTCCAAATCTTTTCAACAACTCATTCAAGTACTTTGTCTGACTGACAAAGATACCATCATTATTTTGTGTTATCTATAATCCCAAAAAGTATTTTATTTCACCAATCATACTCATTTCAAATCCAGTCTTCATTTCATTAGCAAATTTGTCACTAGCTTCATCTTCTCCTCCAAAGATAATATCATTAACAAAAATAACTATAACTAACAAACCATTTTCAATTTCTTTTGTGTACAAATTTCTATTAGTTGTACCTTTTATAAATCCCAAATTTAACAAATACTTATCCAGTCTTGCATACCAAGTTCTAGGTGCTTGTTTAAGTCCATATAAAGCTTTCTTCAATTTACATACCATGTCTCCTTCTTGAGTTAAAGGAAAACCTTCAGGCTACTCAATGTAGACTTCTTCCAATTCTCCATTCAAAAATGTTGACGTCACATCCATCTGATACACTTTGAATTTCTTGTAAGCTACATATGCCAAAAAAAATTTACTGCTTCAATTCTTGCAACAGGTGCAAAGGTTTCTTCATATTCAATTCCTTCTTGTTGTGAGTAACCCTTACATACCAATCTTTCTTTGTTTCTTACTACTTCTCCTTGTTCATTCATCTATTTTCTGAATACCCATTTGGTTCCAATAACATTCTTGTCTTTAGGTCTAGGGACCAATTCCCATGTCTTGTTCTTTTCAATCTGATCTAGTTCTTCTTTCATAGCATTAGTCCAACTTTCATCTTCACAAGCTTCATTTGTAGTCTTAGGTTCAATTTGAGAAATCAAGCATAAGTATTCTTGTGCCTTATTTCAAGTAAGAACTCCTCTTTTGATGCTCCCAATAATTTGTTCAAAAGGATGATTCCTTAACAAAAACTTGCTAGGTGTCACTGTCTAAGATCTATCTTTAGATGTAGGTACTTCATTAACTTCATTGGGGCTTTCATTCAAAAAATCAGTGTTAGTTTCATAAAATAATTTAGTAGTTCCAATATTAGGCTTAGGATGAGCTTCTTCATCAGATTCATAATCAAGCATTCTTTCCTAAATTTTGAAATTTTCATAAACTTTAACATTTGCGCTCTTAACAATAGTCTTAGTTCTTTTATTGAAACATCTATATTCTTTGCTTTTCAAAGAATATCCAAGAAATATACCTTCATCACTTCTAGGATCAAACTTTCCTATATCATCTCTCTTTATATAACATTTGCTTCCAAAAATTCTAAAATACTTAACGGAGGGTGCATGTCCAAACCATAATTCATAAGGTGTCTTGTATGCGTCTGCTTTGATTTGTACTATGTTTATTGTATATACTATTGTGTTCACTGCTTCTCTCCAGAATATCTTTGCCAAATTATTTTCAAACAACATAGCTCTTGCTGCTTTAGTCATTGATATGTTCCTTCTTTCTGCAATGCCATTTTGTTCAGGTGTTCTAGGGGTTGAATACTATCTTTTAATGCCATTTTCTTCACAAAAGTTGTTAAACTCTCTAGAAGTAAATTCTCCACCTCTATCAGATCTCAAACATTTAATCTTCATTCCAGATTCATTCTCAACTTTATTTTTCACAATCTTAAACTTATCAAATGCTTCAGATTTTTCTTTAAGAAATGCAATCCTCATCATTCTTGTAAATCATCAACAAGAATCATAAAATACCTTTCTCCATAGAATCCTCTAGTCCTGGTAGGACTACTCAAATCTATATGAACAATCTCCAACTTCTCTATAGATGTAAACTTCTTACTAGGAAAAGAACTTCTCTTCTGTTTAGCCATTACACATTCTTTGCAAATCATGTTAGTAGGCTTCATAATTCTAGGTAAATCTCTTATTGCAAGTGTACTACTTACTTTCACAATGTTATCAAAGTTTATATGACAAAAAATTCTATGCCATAACCAACTGTCATCAATCTTTGTAATCAAACATGTCATCTCAGTAGGATTCAACTGAAATACATTACCTCTAGTTCTAGATCCAATTCCAATCAGATTTCCATCTTTATCCTTTATCACACATGTTTTCTCAGTAAACTGAACTTGATATCCTTTATCAACTAACTATCCAACACTCAAAATATTATGTTTCAATCCATCCACAAAATAAACATCATCAGTATTAGTCTTTCCATCAAGAGTAATAGATCCTATACCTTTAATCAAACAAGGTGCATTGTTTCCAACTCTAACAACTCCTCCATCATATTCATTCAAATTTATGAAATTTTTCATTTCTCCAGTCATATGATGTGAACAACCACTATCTATAATCCAATCAGCTTTCTTTTCAACTTGAGAAACCAAGGCTTTTTCTTCCTTAACATCAGTTTCAGGATTTTCTTCTTTAATTGCTACAAATCCTATGTCATCATTATTTTTAGTATCAAATTCACTTAAGGTTATTTCTATACTAGCTTCAAAATCTTCATCATTAGCATAATAACATTCCTTAGATCTTCTAGGTTTAAAGTTGCTTCTGTACTTTTTAACTCTCTTAGGACATTTAAATGCAAAATGACCATATTCTTGACAAGTCCAACATTTAAATATTTTCTTACCGTCTGGTTCTCTTTTCACAAGAAAGGAAATACCTTCTTCAATCTTCTTGTCTTCTTCATTTCTAGATCTGCTACTACCAGCATAATCTCCCCTCACACTGATGCTTCTTAACAAAGTAGGACAAACACTAAGAGCACTGAATGTTGTCTCTATTCTAGCTAAGTCTCCTGATAATCTCAGGTTCATTTCTATTGCTTCCAATCTTCCAGGAAGAGTCTCTCTTGTAAAGTTTGTTGTACAAGGTATCACTTGTTCTATCATTTATGTCATCTTCTTAAATACAGGAGTCAATGTCCTCAAAATTTTCCATATCACTTCATTCTCTATCTTTGTTCCTCCACAAGATTTTATACCTGAAATGGTCTCTAACATTCTACCAATATAACTTCTAATAGATTCATCTTCCAACATTCTTATATCTTCAAATGCACATATCCAATTATGTAATCTAACTCTTTTTGCATGTTCATCACCTTCAAAAGTAGAGTGTAAAGCATTCCAAATTTCATGAGATTTTTTCAAATATTTTACCTGACTATACTCATTCTCCAGTAGTGTTGTCAAAAGTGCTTCTCTTGCAAGTATGTTACACATGAATAGATCTCTCTCTTCTGCAGTACATGTTTCAAGATTTTCCTCTTCAATGATAGTCTTTTTATTCTTTGTAATCAACTAATAACCTGGTCCTAAACATAATAGGTGTGTCTTCATCTTTTCTTTCCAGCTGTCAAAATTTACTCCATTAAACTTAGGGCTTTCTTTCTTGAAATTCACCATGGATCTCCTTAAGCTATTAAACTTCTTTTTCAAGGACCTACTACTCTGATACCAATTGTTAGAAAGTAAAGTCCACCAAGATAACTGAGAGGGGGGGTGAATCAGTTATCAGATAATTATAACTTTTATCATCTTCAATAGCATTAAACCATATAAGCAATATAATTACCAACCATAGAAAGATATTCATACTCAATAACACAATGACACAAGATATGTTGACTAGGGAACCTCTTGATCAAAGAGTAAACCCCGGTGGGAATGATGCCCACAAAAGATGCACTAATATGAATATTCCTTGTAAGAGGATGGACTCTATTAGGAGTCTTATGAAATACATTCAGTACATATGAATCCTTGTTAGGAGATTTTGAATCCCTGTTAAATGATTCTAACCTGGTTAAGAGTTATAGAAGACAGAAGGACCCACTGCCCAAACAGCTTCAGGGTAAGATCATTGAACACACTGTCCAAATAATCTTTGCATTAATCAATATAATAATATGTTACCTCTTCTCTAATTGTGCCAAACAACACTTGCTGTTACATCAGATCTCAATCTTAGATCTTTGTACTTCACATGTCTTCCTTTACAAATTCACTTTCATACTTAGCTCTTTTCTTCAGTTCATGCATACATCACCAGAAACGTTACTACCATATCATAATTACACACTTTCACATGAAAAAATCATGCTACTACATTACAAGAAGGAAATACATTCCTTCCTTTATACCACACTCAAATAATTACTAATGAGTTGGCATGAAATTACAAAATAAAAGTTTCCACACGCTACACCAAAATTACATAAAACTGTCAGCTTTGAAATATAATAAATCTTCACTTGTGCCACCTCAAAGTCCGCATTTTCATCCACATCACTATCAATGTGTCTCCAACTTCCCTTTAACTATGAAAAACTAGATTCCATCCCGATTAGGAGATATCATCCGATTTTCACAAACCACTACTCAAGAACACTGCCTGAACATTGCTTCTACCAAAATGATCATAACTTCCATGAATCAATGAATTACTATCTGTTCTCTTAACCATAGACTTATGACATATCAAAGAGTATATCATCAATGTCTCATAGATCCAACTAGAATAACCCACATGCGCTAATCCAAACTCTATCTGCTACTCTGCAAGTCTTCGGTAAATCACTGTGTTGACATCAATGACAATCATAGTCATGAATGCAACAAAAACTACTACAGAATGGCTTCCAAACACTTTAGCATTCATTCCTAACACTTTCTACAATACCATTTTGTTTAGGTGTTCTAGGGGCTGAGAACTATCACTTAAAGCCATTTTCTTCACAAAAGGTGTTAAACTCTCTAGAAGTAAATTCTCCACCTCTATCAAATCTCAAACATTTAATCTTCATTCCAGATTCATTCTCAACTTTATTCTTAACAATCTTAAACTTATCAAATGCTTCAGACTTTTCTTTAAGAAATGCAATCCACATCATTCTTGTATAATCATCAACAAGAATCATAAAATACCTTTCTCCATAGAATCCTCTAGTCCTGGTAGGACCGCTCAAATCTGTATGAACAATTTCTAGCTTTACTACAGATGTAAACTTCTTACTGGGAAAATAACTTCTCTTTTTTTTAGCTGTCACACATTCTTTTCAAATCATGTTAGTAGGCTTCATAATTTTAGGTAAATCTCTTATTGCAAGTGTAGTACTTACTTTCAAAATATTGTCAAATTTTATATGACAAAACCTTCTATGCCATAACCAATTGTCATTAATTTTAGTAATCAAACATGTCATCTCAATAGGATTCAACTAAAATACATTACCTCTAGTTCTAGATCTAGTTCCAATCAGATTTCCATCTTTATCCTTTATCACACAAGTTTTCTCAGTAAACCAAACTTGATTTCCCTTACCAACTAAATGTACACCACTCAAAAGATTATGTTTCAATCCATCCACAAATTAAACATCATCAGTATTAGTCTTTCCATCAAGATTAATAGATCCTATACCTTTAATCAAGCAAGGTGCATTGTTTCCAACTCTAACAACTCCTCCATCATATTCATTAAATTTTATGAACTTTTTCATGTCTCCAGTCATATGATGTGAGCAACCACTATCTATAATCCAATTAGATTTCTTTTCAACTTGAGAAACTAAGGCTTTTTCTTCCTTAACATTAGTTTCATGATTCTCTTCTTTAATTGCTACAAATCCTATGTCATCATTATTCTCAGTATCACTTTCACTTAGAGTTCTCTCTATTCTATCTTCAAGATCTTCATCATTAGCATAATAACATTCCTTAGATCTTCTAGGTTTGAAATTGTTTCTCTACTTTTTAACTTTCTTAGGAAATTTAGATGCAAAATGACCATATTCTTGACAAGTCCAACATTTACAAATTTTCTTACCGTTTGGTTCTCTTTTCACAAGCAAGGCAATACCTTCTTCAATCTTCTTGTCTTCTTCATTTCTAGATCTGTTGATGCTAGCATAATCTTCACTCACACTGATGCTTCTTGACAAAGTAGGGCAAACACTAAGAGCACTAAATGTTGTCTCCATTCTAGGTAAGTCTCCTGATAACCTCAGGTTCATTTCTGTTGCTTCCAATCTTCCAAGAAGAGTCTCTCTTGTAAATTTTGTAGTACAAGGTATAACTTGTTCAATCATCTATGTTGTCTGCTTAAATACAATATTCAATGTTCTCAAAAATTTTCATATCACTTCATTCTCTGTCTTTGTTCCTCTATAAGATTTTATACCTATAACAATTTCTGACATTCTACCAATATAGCTTCTAATAGATTCATCTTCCAACATTCTTATATCTTCAATTGCACATTTCTAGTTATGTAATCTAACTCTTTTTGCATGTTCATCACCTTCAAAAGTAGAGTGTAACGCATTCCAAATTTCATGAGATTTTTTCAAACATTTTACCTGATTGTACTCATTCTCTGGAAGGGCTATCAAAAGTGCTTCTCTTGAAAGTATGTTACACATGAATATATCTCTCTCATCAACAGTACATGTTTCAAGATTGTCCTCTTCAATGATAGTCTTATCATTCTTTGTAATCAACCAATAACCTAGTCCTAAACATAGTAGGTGTGTCTTCATCTTTTCTTTCCATCTATCAAAATTTACTCCATCAAACTTAGGGCTTTCTTTCCTAAAATTCACCATGGATCTCCTTAAGCTGTTAAACTTCTTTTTCAAGGACCTACTACTCTAATACCAATTGTTAGAAAGTAAAGTCCACCAAGATAATTAAGAGGGGGGTGGGTGAATCAATTATCAAATAATTATAACTTTTATCAAATTCAACAACATTAAACCATGTAAGCAATATAATTACTAGCCATAGATAGATATTCATACACAATAACACAATGACACAAGATATGTTGACTAGGGAACCTCTTGATCAAAGAGTAAACCCAAGTGGGAATGATGCCCACAAAAGATGCACTAATATGAATATTCCTTGTGAAAGAATGGAATCTATTAAGATTGTTATGAAATACATTTAGTACATATGAATCCCTGTTAGGAGATTTTGAATCCCTGTTAAAAGATTCTAACCTTGTTAAGATTTATGGAAGATAGAAATACCCACTACCCAAATAGCTTCAGGGTAAGATCACTAAACACACTGTCCAAATAATATTTGTATTACTCAATAGAATAATATGTTACCTCTTATCTGACTATGCCAAACCACACTCACTGTTACACCAGATCTCAATTTTAGATCTTTGTACTTCGCATGTCTTCCTTCATAATTCACTTTCAGATTTAGCTCTTTTCTTCACTTCATATTCATCCACTAATATAAAACAAGGAAAAACATTCCTTCCTTTATACCACACTCAAGTAATTACAAATGAGTCGGCATACAATTACAAAATAAAAGTTTCCACATGCTACATCAAAATTACACAAAACTGTCATCTTCCAAATACAATAATTCTTCACTCGTGTGACCTCGAAGTTTGCATTGTCATCCACATCACTAAAATGTGTCTTCAAATTCCCTTTAACTGTGCAAAACTAGATTCAATCCCAATTAGGAGATATCATCTGATTTCCACAAACCGCTACTTAGGAACAATGCCTGAATACTGCTTCCACCAAAATGCTCATAACTTCCATGAATAAATGAATTATTGTCTACGCTCTTAACCATAGACATATAACATATCAAAGAGTATATCCTCAACATCACATAGTTCCAACTGCAATATCCTATGTGTGCTAATTCAAACTCTTTCTACTTCTTTGCAAGTCTCTAGTAAATCACTATGTTGACATCAATGACAATCACAGTCATGAATGCAACAACAACTATTACAAAATAGCTGCCAATCATTTAGCATTAATTCCTAAGACTATCCACCCCAAAGTCTCATAAGATATCAACCAAGGCCCACTCCAATGATTGATCAAATCACGTGGAAGAAAGAGGACTGTATAAGTGCATACTCCCCTTTCACTAGAGGACATGTTGGCTGACCAACAAGTGCCCAAAAGGCCAAAAAGGGCTCACACTTTATACACTACTCAAAGGGGTCCAGATGGAAATGTAGTAAAATTAGTTACTACCCCACCACTAGACAAGGAAGAATCTGAAGTTTTACTAGGTGATTACACAAAAACAAAGATTCCCCTAGGCTAGTGAGACCAAAGAGGAGAGTTAGATCTCCTAAATGATGTAAGACAAGTGATTCATGAAATTTATGAGGAGTACCAAAAGAAGAAAGAGATTCAAGATTCAGAGTCAAATCTCTTAAGTCTCTTAATAGAACTATCATTCCTGCTCTCTTCTATTTCTCCAAAAGCATCCAATTCTGGAATACCGCTGCCACAGGGAAACATATAAGTGCTCCGGGTCATGAAAAAGAAAGTGCTAGCAGTACATGAATGGATGGAAGAACAACTAGGGGAAATCATGAGATTTTTTATTGAGTCCCTATCAGATTTGTATGAAGTGCATCTTGTCAAGGACAAGATATATAATTTTGTCTCATCATGGTAGTCCTGAGAGGATAAATATGAAGAATGGAAAGATTGTCTCAGGGAAAGTTTGAATCTAGGAGAGGATGAGTTAAATGCAATAGATATCTTGGCCAACCATTCATGTCAGTACATGAAGACCTAGTACTCCAGACTTACATTCCAATTAAAAACAAGAAAGTAATTGATTAGGGTCTTAGAAGATCTCAAAGCTATAATCCGATCCACCCAGGTGTTAGCACCCTTATAGAAGAAATTTTGAATAAGTTTGATGAGAAGACCGGTGAGAAATTCTAGGCCTCAGGAGATTTGGTCTAGGCCTTGGGAGATTTTGATAGTTTAGTTCTAGGGGAACTCTCCTGATAGGTTCTTGAAGCCAACAATGATACTATGGCCCCCTCTAAACTGAAGAGTAAGGTTGAATATGCCAGAGATCACCTTGAGGATGCTATAAGTAGAATAGATTTCTTAAAAGAGGTAGACAAGGGAGGTGTGATGGAAGTGTTGGAGGCCTTCTAGAAATTCAAGGAATAATAAGTTTTTTAGGTTTCAGGACTTTCTCTTTCTTACACCCATTTTTGTCTTTCAGTTATTCTTCAAGCATAAGCTCCCAGAGTCCGATGTTATAGACTTCCCAATTTTGTATTCTTTACGGTGGTTCAGGTTGATGATTTCTCTGGAGCTGACCAATCACCGTCAAACATTCTTTGTTGGAGGTATTCTTAGATTTTAGTGAGGTACATTATGGTTAATGGTAACATGTACATTATAAAGGGCCATAGGTGTCATACCAATTTCCCAAGTGTCGCTCCTACATTTATGTTTGAGTGGAAAGAGGAAGGATGTGGAGATGTGGAGCATTCACCATATTTATGGAGCATACTATTCAATGTACCTAGATAACATAGATTTCCTTCACACGTTCGATGGCACCGCACAAGGGATTTTCCCTGACTTTGCTTATTCCTTTTTCTCCTCCCCTTTCTTTCTTTCCCTCTTCATATATTGTACCTATGATGTGAAACATATGATAGTACAGGTAGTAAGGGTTGTAAAATATTATGATTTATAGAAATAAATAGATGGAAAATCCCAATGTAGATTGTAAAAATGATTATACATAAGAAGTTTGATGCCAGAATAAGGTTTGAAAAAGTTGATGATTTTTCTGTCAATGTGATATCAGAGCTCAGTTATTTTTACTTTCATTGCAATAGATATTATTAGTAGGTTAATGTACCCTAGGAGCCATGAATGTATCCAGTGAGGTTGGCCCCTTTTAAGGTGATGAAGAAATAAATATTTCTCCTAGTACCATACTAGTAGTGTTATTCATCTTTGATTCCATGAGTTTCTTTCATGTTCTTTACTTATTTCCGTTGCTCAAAATTCTATAATTAATTTAAATTCTTCTTCTTTCATTGCTAATGTATTCCTTGATTGATGATCAAACACGTGTTTAGTATAGTTATTAGTTCTATATTTGAGCATTGTTGATGTTAAGAAGTTTAGGATATGACTATAAGAAGATTTATTTACTAACTCTTGTGTATCTTTTAATCTTTCTTTATCTAGAGCTAATGACTATTTGCAAGAAACCATATCTTCCCAAAAACTTCCAAGAATAGTGAGTAAAACTAGTAGCCCTTGTCATATAAATAGTCATCTATCCAACTAAGCCCTTCTTGCACCGTCGTGACCTGAATGCCAGGTGCTTGGAGGCTAGGAGATTTTACTCTTTGGTAAACCTCTTCAAGAGAAGTTGGTCGGTACCCCGGTACCCAGTGACAACTTTCTCTTCATTGGCAAGGATGTCATAAAGTCCTGTCAACATATCAAAAGTTCATAGTTCTGTGGGCTTGGTGGGACATTATTGCATGTTTGTTAAGGACTTCTCTAGAATTTCATATCAAATTACTTCTCTTCAAAGGAAAGAGAATAATTATGTTTGGAAAGAGAAGTGTGAAGAGGCTTTTCAAAACCTCAAGAAGTGTCTGACTAGTGCACCTAGTCTAGCAATACCCTACCCAAAAGGTGATTTCATGGTGTGTGTTGATGCTTCTTTGGAAGGTCTAGGAGAGGTCCTTATGCAGGAAGGATGTGTGATTGATTATGAATCTCACAAACTCAAGGAGGATGAATTGAACTATCCTACACAGAATTTTGAGTTAGCAGTAGTGGTTAATGCATTAGTCAAATGGAGACATTTTCTATTTGGACATCTATTTGGGCTTCATAGTGATCATCACAGCTTACAATATATCTTTACGCAACCTAATTTAAATTCTAGGTAGAGGTGATGGATGGAGTTTATTTATGAGTATGAATTTGAGGTCTAGTACATCCAAGGTAAGGAAAATGTAGTAGCTGACACCTTTATTCATAAGAGGCATGAGATATCATCTTTTACTTGTGGTGTATATTTGAGGAGTCATATACTCTAGGCACTTCCTCTAGATACTTGGTTCAAGGAAGTGAGAGATGTGATTTAGTCAAGGAGACCTTTGGAAGGAAGGTTTTTAGGTTATGGTTTGGAGTCAGATAGTCTTTTATATTATATGAACTAGATATGTGTACCTTCATTAGATGATCTTCGTACCTTGATTTCATCTAAGGTTCATTGTGCACCTTAATCGACACATCCTGGTGTTAAGAAGATGCATGTGGACCTTCAAAAACTATATTACTAGTCTGGTTTGAAACCTGACATTTCTAATTTTTATGGAAAGATGTCTAGAGTGTCAGATGGTTAAGATAGACCAATAGCATCCAACAGGACTTTTATAGCCTAATCTTTTTCCATTATGGAAGTAAGATATCATCTCAATAGATTTCATCATAGGCTTTCCTATGACTCTGGGAAACCATGATATCATCATGGTCACTATTGATCAGTTGACCAAAGTGGCACACTTTTCTCCTATGAGAGAATCATATATATCATCTTCAATATCTAGAGTCCTTATGCAGGATATTTTGATATTACATGGTATTCCCCACATGATTATATCAAATAGGGATCCACTATTCACTTCTGCATTTCAGACTTCCTTGCAACATGATCTTGGAGCACAACTAAATTTTAGTTCAGCATGTCACCTTGAGACCAATGGTCAGATAGAGTGGGCTAATCAAGTGCTAGAAGATATGTTAATGATGTATGTCATGGATAGATAGGCTCACTGAGAGGATTATTTATATTTGGTCAAGTTTTGCTACAATAATGGTTATCATAGTTTGATTGGTGTTTCACCTTTTTAAGGCTTTGTATGGTTGTCCTTTTTGTGCAACTTTGAGTTGCGATAGGCTAGAGGATCATATTCTATTAGGTCCTGATATGCTTTGAGACATGGATAAATAGTAGGAGAGCACTCATGAGCATGTGACCACAAATTAGAATAGGCAAAAGAAGTATGTAGATGCTCATAGAATGGATAGGTAGTTTGTAGTTGGTGTTAAGGTGTTTTTGAGAGTTCGTCCACGGAAGAGTCTGATCCGTTATGGAAAGGGATCAAAGTTGTCACCTCATTTTGTTAGCCCATTTGAGATTCTTGAGAGGATAGGACCGGGTTCTTACTATATTTATTTTCTACCCAACTTATCTTGTGTTCATAATGTTCTCCATGTTTCAGTACTTAGACACTATATACTAGATGTTGCATAGGTTCTTGACTAGAATTATTTATAGGTAGAGGATAGGAAACTAGCTTTGGAGCCCATTCGCATACTTCACTGGTGAGAGTTGAATCTCATGTTATATTATAAGTTGTCATTAGTGTCACACATATAGTCATTAAAGGAATAAAATAAGCTAGTTAGTCAACACACTAAGTATAGTAACCGAGCACAGTATTGATCGAGCACATATACCGAGCTAGATGATTACCGAGCACTGAGTACACTTATATACTAAGTATCATTATTTTACCAAGATAAGAATATAGTATATACTAACTAACAAAAGAATGAAAAAGAAGTATGGAATGGCACATAATACAAGGAAAATGGTTTATATCGAACTAGGAAATGATTTACATAGTTTGAGGTGAAGATTTAATGGAGATGTAATAATTAAATTTTGATGATCCCTATGCAATATTGTTTTAGATTATTTATTTGGATTGTAGATCTAAGGTTTTCTAGATGATACCATAACCCTAATTAGGTCAAATATTTTGATATAAGAATTGTCAAGATGTCATTTTTATAAGAGAGAACATATGAAGTAGCTTCCTATAGGAGACATCTGAAGATCATATAGGGTTTTGAAGTTAAGCATTGAACAAATATTTAGAATTGAATTAGTATCAGACTAGAGGCTACCAAGCAGTATTCAAAGAAGATATCTATCACAACAAGGTGATATTAGTTAAGTACTAATCATATCTAAAATTTAGTAAAGTAAGTTTCTACATACATATCAAATTTACTGTTACCTTATAATAACTATGGCAGACTAAATCTCTTAACATAGTAGACCTAACAAGTCTTTTGTAAATCTCTTAAATGAGTGCACACTTAATAGTATTTCTTAAATCCTTTAACTAGGTATATCTTAACAGGTCTTTATTGTTACTCCTAACAGGGTAAGATCATTAGAAGTGATCAATATTGTAGCCTTAACCATAAAACTTTATTATTGTAGTAGTGAAGCTTTGTGGGTGTCATCCCCACCATAGGTTTTACCTTCTAACTATATGGTGAAAATGTGACCACACTTCTATGAATCATTACATTCAAGAACACTCAAGAATGAGGTCTCAAAAATTGATCCATAGCTCCCTAGGCATGGGGTGCAAGGGTTTTAAGAATGCTCTCAGCTAGAGATATTTAACCAATAACCTTGCTAGTAAACCATGCAATGGGAGATTCAATGAAGACAAGGGAAAGAATGCCAATATCCTCAAGAATCAAGAATGAAAATGCAATGCAATGCTATGCTAGAAATGAAAATGCAAGCTAAGCTATGAAAATGAAAGATGCAAGTATTACAAAGCCTCCTAGTTAAGCTAGATGAATTAATCTAAAGCATAAAGGAAATCTAAGCTAAGAATGCCATGATAATGAAAGAAATGAAACTATGATAACATGTAGATGCAAAAGCCAAGAATGCTCCAAATCTTCAAAAGCTCCAAATGTACCTAGAACACTTGTAGCATAACATTAGCATAAAAAGTTAAGATATGAAAATGAAGAAGAAAGCTCTCCTTTTATAAGAAATGAAAAAGGAATGGACCATGGAGATTAAGAGGCAAAAGATTTAATCAAGGGTGGAGCTTGAAAGAGGAGCAATCTATGTGCACAAGTATCCTCCAATGAGAAAATAGGAGTTGATTTTTGTGTCCATATAAGACAAAAAGTGCTTTTTCCCTTTTTGTAAAATAGGAATAATGCTTTATTTGTGCAACTTAGGATAAGAGAAAAAGTGGGGGCTTTTTATTTAATAAAAGGGGAGGAAATATTCCTTTTAATAAATAAAGACTTAGGATAAGATGGTTAGCCCATAGAAAATAATCGAATAAATGACAGAACTAGGATTTGATCAAGAATAAGCAATTGATGATTTAGCAAAAGGGGCTAATAGTCTAGGTGACCATTTTTAGGTGTATACATTTGCCCCTCTTTGACTAATGTGTGATCGATTTGGGAACACATGTAGTCAAAGATTGAAGTTGAAATGTGAGATCAATTTGGGATCACAAAACAACTCAAATCAGCCAAGAAGGCAATATCTAACTCCAAAGAATGAAGTGCAGAGAGATAGAAAATCCTACATGATCAACCTGGTAGCAACAGTACTAAGCACTTAGGAAAGAGATAGCCAATAAGATATGATGTGTCTACCCCCTCGGGATCAAAAGTGAAATCTAGGTAGAGGGAATGTAGAAGCAAGAGAGACATGATCAAATCACTAGAAATCATAATCAAAGAAAGAGAACAGAATAACCATTAAGCAGTGAAGGTATGCCCCACACATGGGACATGAGGCACGAACCTATCGGTCCCTCAACCTGTAAACACCATGGAGGGGGATTTAAACTTGGGATTTGAAAGTGAATGAAAGATTGGAAGTTTGAAAGAGATGGGGATGAAGAGGTGAAGAATGCCCTAGCAAAGATCAAAGGATCAGGCCTCAAAAGGTTAGCCAACTATGTGAAAGAGGGGGAAAAGGTGATTTGGATGATCAAGGTGAAATTGGATTTTGGTTTTGATCCCAAAATGAAAAGAAAATGATGGGATATGAAAGACCAAAAGTGAAAGACATGATTAAGAAGAAGCAAAAGGTGAACGTAGTTGATTAACAAGTCCATGAAAGATGAAAGGAGAGCTTTCTCCATATGCAAGATGCAAAACTAAACTAACATGAACTTAAGAATGCAAGCTACATGAAAAGTGGTTTACTTGCAAGGTTACAATGCTAATAGACATCTAATATTCATCATTGAGCGTTATTGGTAGCATCGCAAGATCATACAATACACACTAGCATAACTATGTGGATCTGAATATGATCTATATCAGATAAAAATGTGGAAATCTCACCTAGGCATCAGAGACATGTAGGTCAAGATGACTAGTGCAGTGAGATTACCTAAGATTGATATGGCGAGATTATGCTTGTATCAAGACACATGAAAGTCAAGATGACTATAAGCATGCACTCGCATAATAGTCAAGGATAATACCTTGTCAATCCATAGTGTCAAGACCAGCATAAATGCTCATGATAGTTAGGACCAACAAAATATACCCACAAGTAGAAAAAGAAATAAAACATGTTCTCATTCCCTCAGTCTTCTAGCTATGCATCATCAAAAATGATCATAGGGGGAGAACACTCAGCAAAGAAATCATCATAGATAGCATACAAAGAAAATAAAGCCAAGCAAGTCTCAGCAAGTCAAGTGCATGTGTGTAGGTCATAGAGTCAAGCTTTGAGTATCGCATCTACCAGTGATAAATATTGCATCATCTAGACTGTGGGTAGGACATCTAATAAGTGTTAAGAAATACTCGATGCTAGGGTAGTATTGAAAAACACAGTTGGGGGGTGCTGAAAAACACCATTTGCAAGGTGCCTAAGAAACCCAAATGCACAAAGAGACCCAAGATAACCTAGAACAACGTATGCCCCCTAGACTAAGACAAGAGTCAATTCCAGGCTAGGAGAGACAAAGCAAGAAGTGGGGTGAAGGAGCGCCATGCAAGACTGATAGACATAGGTACAGAGGGTCTCAAGCAGTGCCTGTTTCTAGGTTTTCACCACTTGATAGATTTATTGCAATTTTTTAGGACTTTTTATAATTTTTTTGTATTTTTGCTACCAAGGTGCTTGTTTCCAAGTTTTCACCAAGGCACTTTTTCTATTTTTTTTTTAATTTTTTTAATTTTTTTATTTTTTTGGTGAGACATCAAAGTGCCTATTGCTAGGTTTTCACTAGGATGCTCTTTTTTTTGTAGTACTTTTTATGCTTTTTAGGATTTTTTCAACATCATATATGAATTTTTTGGAATTTTTTTAGGATCAATAAATATGTACAAAGAATGCCCCAAATAGAAATAGGCATCAAGAATCAGTTTCCTCTGATGTAGAAAATCAATAGGCCCCAGGCCCAAATGCTACAACTGTGATGATAGGAGGTCTCAACTAGTTCAACCAATAATAACCAGCCCTAAGAAATGTCTGAGCTAGCGGAGGATCATTAGAATGTGATCCACATATGCCATCATGGATTTTAGCTAGCACTTTTTTTGACTCCTCTATTTCTAGACACTTAAGGAGAGTTCCATCTAGACCCTTCCTATACAAGTCATTAGAGACAAAGGCAAAGTGTAAGGGATGATGGAAAGAATGGTGTGGTGGATTTTCATGAAGAATATGAGGTGGAAGACATGAAAAGATGGCAAGATTGTAGGACTTGTGAGAAGGATAGCGTAATTTGTCCACCAGGAACTTGAAGTGAAATTTATGCTTTTTCATTTGTAAGATGGATGTCGAAGTAACCAAGGCATTAGCAACTTTGCTCTCAACTCTAGGAATGGGCTGAAGTGTAACAGATATGAGATCATGCATGAAGTAGTGCACCATTTTTTTGTAGAGAATCAGCTTGTCATCTTGTATTTGATAATCATTATTTTTGAGAAAATTTTTATTTTTACTTTTCTTAGGTATGAATACCACCACAATGTGGGTTTTTCCATCTAACCATTGCTCTTTTCTTTTGATTTGATGCTTGTGATACTTGATTGTTGATTCAGTCCTTTTTGTTGCTAGTCCGCTGGTGGAAGAAGTAACAGGTATTGATGCGAGATGAAATGAAGTGACTGGTTCAATAGCATTTATGTGAAGGATATCATCTTTGGTGACAAGATAGGTCAAGCCTATAGGGTAAGCTCCAAAAGTAGCTAGATCTAGAGTTGTCATAGAAGGACCAACGTAGTCAACTAAGGCAATACGGGGAACAAACTCATCGGACCTAACATGAGACTCATCAACTACATCAGGTGGGTTACGAGAGGTATGAACCACATCAACATCCATATCTATCATGGGAGGATCTTCTGGAAGAGGGTTAAGATGCTGAGAAGTAGAGATACTCATGTCATTATGTGAGAGATCACCTCTTTGTAGCAGTCATGCAATGTTGTGATGTTGTCTATCATAGTTCAATGATTCTTTAGGCACATAGGTTCTATACATAGAGGCCTCAGCTATATCATCAATAGATATACATTCTTCTCCCCAAAGAAGTGAAGTAGAAGGAAGATCATCTCCCATTTGAACCATAGTGTGCAGTGGTGACTCATCTATATCTGTGTCTAAATTACTAAGCATGGGAGTATTTCTAGAATTATCAAGGAGGGAAAATCTACCCTCATCTTCTCTATAGATCCACTCTTGAATAGCTTATTCTTCTCTTTCTGGTTCTAAAGGAATGGATGAAGGAACAAAAGTATCAAAGATTGTCATAGCAGAAGTGGAAGGCTTCATCTGATCAGAAGGTCTCCCATATGACCTAGGAGAAATAGGTATAGAAGCAAAGGAATCCAATGTATATTCACCCATACCAAGGCTCATCATCTTAAGTGTTTTCTTAGCAGCAACTAGAGACATACTAGGATCAATGGAAGGTTCATTGTGAGGAACAATTTTTTCAGTAGTAGCAAGAGCATTAATAGCAATAGTATGGTCTCCAGGAATCACAACTTTAGTGTCATTGTAGAGAAATTTGATGCACTGATGATAAGTGGAAGGAACAGCCTGCATGTCATGGATCCAAGGATGACCCAAAAGAATGTTATATGCGAGTGGGATGTCCAATACTTGGAAGCTAATATCTTTCGTGACAAGGCCCACTCAAATAGGCAGTGTGACAAGACCTTTGGAAGATCTTTCCACTTCATCATAAGCTTTTATAGTAATCTTCTTCTTAGAATCCACAACAAATTTTGACAAACCCAATTGTTGTATGACATTGAAAGAAACAATATTTAACCCTGCACCATTGTCTATCAGGACTCGGTGGACTCAGGTATTGTAGACTAGAACTTCAATGTGTAAAGCTAGATTATGCGGGTGAGCAATAGATATGTCATCTTCTATAGAAAAGGAGAGAGATAGCAGAGATGAAATGTGGTTGACCATAGCCTGAAATTGATCTAGATCAATGTCATTGGGAACACATGTTGTATGTAGAGCCTCATCAAGAATCTCTCTATGTGAAGGGGATAACCGAAGCAACTCAAGGATAGATATCTATGCTGGTTTCTTTTGTAAATGTTGGACAAGATGATAGCTAAGGGTGGCTGAAGGAGCTGCTTGTTTTGAAGGAAAAGCTTGCTTGGGATCTTGCACAGTTTTAAGGACAATCTTGGGTTGCCCCCTAGTAGCAGCATCTAGTGTCTCACTTTAGGAAGATGAACTACCATGTGTTTGCAAGACCAACTTTGGCTTTATTATCCTTTTGAGACCTCATCATTAAAACACTCTCAATGAACTCTACCATGTTGATCAGAGGCATATTAGAAGGATACATGTAATCGATCTTAGCATCATGATTCTTCTTATGTGCTTGAGAGGTTTCCCCCTTATCATGCTTAGGTAGAGGATCTTTGAAAGCTGTGTGATCAAAATTTTTAGTTAAGCCATCAATGGAGATTGTGCCATTCTTAATAAGATCTTGAATATCATCCTTAAGCTTAAAACAATTGTCTGTCGGATGTCCCTTATTTCTATGATAATGAAAATAAGAATCCTCTCGCCACCAATCAGGCCTATTTATTAGATCCTAGTTACCAAGTTTATCAGGAAGCGTAAGATATCCATTATCAACCAAAGTCTTAAGGATCACATCATAAGGTTCTGCCAACTTGGTATAGACTCACTTTCGAAATGAATTCTTAGGCTTATCTACATATTGAGGTTTAGGAGAACTGTGAGCATTGGCAGCTTCTTATTGTTTTGCTACATAGATAGCATTGGAGAGATTGAAAGTAGGCTCTTTAGCTTTAGGAGTGTCAACAACCCCATCATTAACAACATACTTGTTTTTATTCCAATGTTTGTTCTTGTCTTTTCCATTACCTTTAGCATCTTTATTAATAACAATATCCCATTTTCTTATAGCTACATCCTCAATTCGATATGCACTTTCAACCATGTCATTGAAAGAAGAGAATAGTTGTTTCCTTAAATCATAATATAGCTCAGGCACAAGAGTGTTGATGAAAATGTCAATCTTTTCTCTCTCAGGTTACTAACGAGGATACCTAGGATACAATGACCTCCAACATTGTAAGTAAGTTGCAAATGGCTCACCTTGATGTTGTCTTAGATTACCAAGATCTATCATGGTGACAGGTTGTTGGATGTTGTAAGAATAATGTTGGGTAAATCATTGAGCCAATCATCAAAAGTCTTAAGAGGTGGTGTCAATATCGCAAACCATTCCAAAGCTTGGCCTCTTAAACTTTGAGGGAATAATCATAGAAGAAATGTTTCTTCATGAAGAAAGTCCGTGCTAAGAGCATAAAAGTGACGCACATGGTCATGGGGATCACCATTTCCATCATACTTGTCATATTTGGGAACCTCAATATCCCTAGGAAAGGGGACCATGTGTAGACTCCTATCAAAGGGAAGAGCACAAATTGATTCTACAAAAGAGACCTTTGGAGGCTCTTTGTCTATTGCCATTTGGGTAAAGCATTGATTTGTCTGATGCAGTTCTTCCTGAAGGACTTCCAATTCAGTTGGTACTCTTTGTTGGACAATTTGTCTGACATCATAGCCGGGAGGAAGCTTGTATCCTCTAGAAGTCATATATTGAAAATATTGGTTGCCATTACGCTCTAAAAGCTTATGCATCATTCGTTGGGAGAAAACATCTTGTTCAAATCTCATAAGATCCTCACTAGAAATCTCATCATCAGCCTCTGCCTCATGTTGAGAGGGAGGAGGTCTAGGAGGTGAAGAAGGCATACCAAAAGTGGGTCTTGGAGGAGATCTTGGTGGCGTGTTGTTGCCATTGTTTCCATTGATAAAAAGAGGTCTATGCTCATGATTACTAGTCTTAGGTTGCTCATGAAATGTCCCTCTATAAGCCATGCACCTAGTAGCATCCATCCTTTGTTGATTGTGTTCTTTGTCTAAGCATGCTTGGTTATCTTTATGCTCAAAATGTTCTTGCAAGCATTGAAATTTTTCTTGTTCAGTAAAAGTAAGTGAGACACTATCTGTGTTTTTGGGGGTCTTGAATGCAGAAAAGAGGAAACCTCCTTTGTACCACAGGGTAGCCTTAGAATCCTTAGATTAGTTAGAACTAGAACTATTGTTGCTAATGGGTGCTCATGAGCATCTAGTTGGAGAAGGTAACTATGTATAATTGAATGGAGGATGACTCTCTTACTCAAATTGAGACCGAGTTGTAACCGGCATGAAAAGAGATGTTGATTGACTAATAGAATGAGAAAAAGTTTCTCAGATTTGAGATAAGAAAAGCTAATAAAGATCACTTGTCAAAGTAGAACAATAGAGAGATGGCTCATCAAAAGTGCTCAAGCACTTACAACAATCAATTGACTAAAGCCAAGCAGTGAGCAAGAATCTCAATAAGCAAGTAGCTAGAGAGGTAACTGTGATGCGACAATTGATTAAGATTAGCATTCGTTAAGCTCAAATCCAATAGTTTTAGCTCATTTGTTTCAATCTAGAACAAGTCTAAGCATGCAAATAACAGTCCAGCTTTAGGTAAGAATAGAAAAAGACACTCTACGATAGGTTAAAATGCAAGTTTAGTAGCTCTGGATTGCAACAACAACAAGGCAGCAAAAATTTTCTGGGTGACACTTTCTAGGTAGACAAGGCAATAGTTTATAGTGAGGTGACACTTCACCCTAAGCCTAGCGACACTATTGCAGAGTCATACGACTCTATGACCAATGAACATAAAAATCTTAGTTTTGAAGTGTTTTAAAAGATCAAGTAAGTATATCAACATATTTTTATACTGGATCAAGCACATAAGATAGCAATTAGGGAGTTCAAGCAAGCAGTTGTCTTTAAACAATGAGCAAGGGGCAAAGCAACCTTTCACATGAACAAGAATAGTGAATTAGTATTTCTACTCCTTAAAGATTCTACTTGTGTATGTTCTTGAAAATGTTTTAGCAGGCACTTAGAAAATAATAACATCCTATCAAGCTATCTACAGGGATATACATGGCTTTGCTAAAGGGAGTCCTTGATATACGCAAGGTATGTGAGGCCCAAATCTGTAGATGAGAAGAATCCAAAATCACACAGCTGGGGGGAGACGGTAACCCAAATCTCCTCCTTCACTTCTCAAAGGTATAAAGTTCTTTGAGGCTTAGCCAAGAGTGATATCAAACTCAATTCCCAAGAGAGGTGTCTTTCAATTCACCTCCTGCTATTTATACTCCACCGGAACACAAGAGTTAAGGTCATCCCTTGAGGTGGTGTGTCCCCAAGCAGGCCTTCTACAAATAAAAAGTAAGTAATTCACTATCAAAAGTATTTAAAGCACTAAAGGTGGAACACTTAACTCTTCAAGTAAATGTGAAGTGAGTCCAAAAGTGGAACATTTAACTCTTCAAGTGAATGTGAAGTGAGTCCAAAAGTGGAACATTTAACTCTTCAAGTGAATGTGAAGTGAGTCCACAAGGTGGAACATTTAAATCCTCACACAAACTCAAAGTGAGTCCAAAAGTGGAACATTTAACTCCTCACACAAACTCAAAGTGAGTCCAAAAGTGGAACATTTAACTCCTCACACAAACTCAAAGTGAGTCCACACCTTAGAAAACTAATGAGATCAAGAAAGCATAAAAGGGAGAACTTTGTGGAACACTTAATGCTCTTTTCAAGTAGACCCCTCCCCTATGTATGAATGCTGACCTTGCATCCAAAGGGTGGTAATGAGGGGTGATTAGAAATAAGCGAGTCCAACACCCAATTTAGCTAACAAGATTAATCAAAAGTATTCCAAAGTTTCTTATCAATACTACTCACAAATGACAAAGGGTTGAATCAATGGAATATTTAACTTTCCAAGCAAACATAAAGTGAGTCCACAAAGTGATGCATTTAACTCCCTATGTAAACAAAGAATGAATCCATGCCCTTAATCACTCAATGAGATATTTGATATTGGAACCAAGAATTACTTAAGGTTTAAACACAAGCATTCACTTACACAAACTTGTATGAAAGCAAATCTATGTTCATTCATTTTCCATTAAGAGCATCAATTGAAATGTGTTCTATGAAAGCATGTAAACACTCAAGCCAAACACATGAGAGGTTCAATTTTAATCCCAAAATCCAAATGTTGTAGAGATGGAACAAAGTACCTCAAGCAATTTTAAGCATTTTCCATGAAAGCAAGAGCACCTTCAAAACAACTTGTTAGACCAACAAGGGTTAGGAAAATCCAAAATCTAACAATGGTTAGCACATGAAAAATTAGATAATCTACAAAAAATAACTGATCAAATTACAAAATCTGAAAATGAAACCATCATGGTTGGATTAGGCATGGAAAGACCTTTCCAATGATATATCACAGTTTGATTTTCGATACCATTTGCAAAATTTTCAAAAAGTTAGCAGAGAACCCAAAACTTGCAAGATAGATAAAATAACTCAAAAATAGCTCACTACTAGGTACAGTTGATAGTTACAGACACCAAAATTATCACGTGATACTTCTCAGTATACTGGGGTGATAATATTAGTCTATGCGATACTTCGCTCGACACCAGGTGATATTCTCTGCAATAGCTAGGTGATACTTCTGACAGGCAAAGTATTGCATGTGCATACAAAGAACTATCATGCGATACTTTTGGAAAGTATCGTACGATAGTCTGAAATAGAAAAATAGAGACCAAAAATTAAGCTAAAAACTTGCCAAAAAATTAATGAAAAATGACAAAAATGCAGAAAAAGAAGGGACAAAGCTAGTCTACTCTGCCCCACGATGGGCGCCAAAAATGTATGGTGAAAATGTCACCACACTTCTATGAATCATTACATTCAAGAACACTCCAGAATGAGGTCTCAAAAATTGATCCATAGCTCCCTAGGCATGGAGTGCAAGGGTTTTAAGAATGCTCTCAGCTAGAGCTATTTAACCATTAACCTTGCTAGTAAACCATGCAATGGGAGATTCAATGAAGATAAGGGAAAGAATGCCAATATCCTCAAGAATCAAGAATGAAAATGCAATGCAATGCTATGCTAGAAATGGAAATGCAAGCTAAGCTATGAAAATGAAAGATTCAAGTATTACAAAGCCTCCTAGTTAAGCTAGATGAATTAATCTAAAGCATAAAGGAAATCTAAGATAAGAATGCCATGATAATGCAAGAAATGAAACTATGATAACATGTAGATGCAAAAGCCAAGAATGCTCCAAATCTTCAAAAGCTCCAAATGTACCTAGAAAACCTACAACATAACATTAACATAAAAAGTTAAGATATGAAAATGAAGAAGAAAGCTCTCCTTTTATAAGAAATGAAAAAGGAATGGACCATGGAGATTAAGAGGAAAAAGATTTAATCAAGGGTGGAGCTTGAAAGAGGAGCAATCCATGTGCACAAGTATCCTCCAATGAGAAAATAGGAGTTGACTTTTGTGTCCATATAAGACAAAAAGTGTTTTCTCTTTTTTTGTAAAATAGGAATAATACTTTATTTGTGCAACTTAGGATAAGAGGAAAAGTGGGTGCTTTTTATTTAATAAAAGGGGATATTTAATAAAAGGGGAGGAAATATTCCTTTTAATAAATAAAGACTTAGGATAAGATGGTTAGCCCATAGAAAATAATTGAATAAATGACAAACCTAGGATTTGATCAAGAATAAGCAATTGATGATTTAGCAAAAGGGGCTAATAGTATAGGTGACCATTTTTAGGTGTATACACTAACAAGGGTTTCTGTGATACCAAAATACATGTGTCAAGTGTATGAAATTTTAGGAATATTTACATGTTAGATTAGAAAGCATTTCTTATTTTCAGTAATGTTATGAATGGATAGAAATGATACCATGATAGGTGGTTAATGAGTTACTGATTCACCCTTCCCCTCTTAGTAACTCACATTTCTATAATCCCAACAATTGGTATCAGAGATAGTTCTCTTGTTCAAGAAGTTTAATCACTGAAGAGGAAAGATCCTAAAGATGGAAAGGTATAAGCTTGATAAGACAATTGGAAATAAAATTTGGAGATGCAAATTCTCATGGAATAACTTAAGGACATCAAGGAAAAAATGTGAGTCATTGATCAAAAGAAAGGAATTGGCATTTTAGCATAATGAGACTCAGTATTAGGAAGACGAGATAGAAGAATTATTTAAAGGATCCAGAAGTATATCTGATGCATTTGAAGGAACTATCTTAGATCTATCTGAAAAGAATCAACACCTTGCTGAATAACTAAAAGCAATGCAAATTGGACAAGAGACTCAATTGGTAAGAATAATTGAAGTTATGAACAATACAAGACAAGCTAAACAAGAAAGAAATATGGCTATTGAAGATAGAAGAAAAATGACTAAAAATTTGGAAGAGAAAGAATCTAAAATATTAAGGCTGATTGAGCATCACTTTGAAATTTCCAATCATATGGTTTTCATGATTCAAGAAGTTAACTGAGTAAACAATGAGCTTGCTAGGAAATTGGAAGATATTGGTGAATTAAGGGAAGGGAATAAAAGAATAAAAAATGAAGTGAAGATGAAACAACAACACAATGAAATGATAAAGAAAAATGAGGAAAGTACCAAAAGGATGGATGAATTCTTAATGAGTCAGAGAAGACTAGAAAACACCACTGGATTAGGCTATACTAAGTAGGGAGAGTCATCAAAACAAGAAGAATAAAATAATTCCTATGTAAATCCAAGACCAAAGAAGCTCCCATGCTATCACTGTGGAAAACTAGGTCACACATCAAATGTTTGCAGAAGTAAAGCTAAAGCTATTCCTAACTCTACTCCTAAATTTGATGGTTATTGTTATAATTGAAACAAGTATGGACATTAAGCATATGAATGTAGATGAAAGATGAAAAATTTACCTAAGAGGTACTATATGGAAAAGTACTATCACACTTGCAACAAGAATGGTCATATCACAAGAATGGAGGGAATAACTGAAACAAGTTTTGAAACTAAAAATACAAAATAAGACCTATCAACCAAGAAGACAAGGTAATTCTTATACCTAGGATTAAAACACTTGGGTTAACTGTACAACATGTGGAAGACATGGTCATATTGAAAAAAATTGTATGAGATTACACTGGAGAGGAAAACCTAGAAATTGGAAAAATTCTAGAATGGCATGTCTGCACTGTCACAAGGTTGGTCACTTAAGTAAAGATTCTAGAGATCGAGCACCAGGATTGAATGTTGATATGAATGAGAATACCATTAATAGAATCAAAAGGCAAATGATTCAAATGTGGAGAAGATCAAGTGAAGAAAATGGAGGAACAAACACAATAGTCGGTGACACCTCATCCTTTGGATTAGGTGATTTCACCACCTCCACCTAAGAAAATCAAGTATGGGAACTGAATTTTAATCAGTAATATCTTACAAAAGTTTTGTTACAAGTAGTGGTTGTTGTTGCACCAAAAGATCAAACTGTTAATGCCCAATACAACCACTAGAATTATAGAAGACACATGAGGCTGTTAAACCATGTCACAAATCCTGAGGGGAGATCTAACCATTTTTCCAACAATATACCCCTCAAGATTACTTGAGGGAATTCAAACCTATGACCATGCTCTGATACTACTTGTTAGAAGTAGTGGTTTTTTTTGCACCAAAAGATCAACTTGTTAATGCCCGATACAACCACTAGACTTATTGAAGACACATAAGGCTGTTAAACCATGTCACAAATCCTGAGGGGAGAACTGAATATTTTTCCAACAAGTTCCTTATATCTATTGCATGAATACCAAATCAACACAAATTAAGATGCACTAGGTTGTTATATGTTTTGAACTTGAAATGAGTATAGTTAATAAAATCATGAATGAGTCAGAGTTTTTCAGTCAATGAAAGTGTTAAGTTTAACTGAGTTGCATAGTCAACCAAGCGTTGGTAGTACTCATTGAGCTAAAGTTTCTAAAGGAGATAACTGAACATTTTATCTTTGATCAAGTTGTGGTTGGTGAATAATTTAATGCAATGCATTTATACTAAGAAAGGTTTTTAGGTATAAATACACGTCAAGCCAACTTATTTTTCACATTGCAAAACCAGAGTGAAAAGACCAAAGATTAGTGCAATGAGATTCCAAATTATCTACTAAAATTTGATCAATTCACGAACTATTTGGAAGCTATACAAGTAAGTTTGAAGCATAACTGAATTATACTAAACACATTTTGAACAAGCCCTAAATTATTATCAGCAATGACATCCACATCAAAGACCGTTCAATCAAAGGATGATAAGGAGAAGAAAGTTACAGTAATCAAGAGGGAAACATATGATGAACCAAACTATAAGATACATCCTGAGGTCACATCACTGGTCAATGATAAGGGAATGTTATCATCTATACCACCTAGGGTTTTTTTGTTAAAATAATTTAGGTCTTACATTCACTACAAGATCAGTGAAATTGGTGATTTTGAGTTACAATTGGAACTTACCAGGAGCTATGCATAGATGAGAAGTTCAAGGATGAGCATACACATATAGAAATTAAAGGTTTAAAAAATTCCCTTCACTTCCTGAAGCTATTCAAAATCAAGTGGATCGGGATAGTACTCAGCTAAGTACATAAGGGAAAAATATGGATGGATGAATTGGTAAAAATCACAAAGGACATTATTCACATGGTTACCGATTACCTAGTATGTGATAAGGCTAAAGAACTAAGGATCCCACCAAAGAATGAGATTGAGAAGTGGACTGGAGCCAAGTGGGATGATAGAGGTATGTGGATCAACAACATTGATGATCTAGAGACTAGATTAAAACCATATGTGATTACCTACAAGGTATTTTGATCTAGCATACTGAACAATGTTCCTTGTGGCACTATCAAGATATAGCATATAAATTGTGAATAAATGTCTACAACTTGACCTTCCTGAGATAATGTTGAGGCAACTGGAGGAGAACATGTGAACAATTTGAGTTTCTAAGTCCAACACATGCAAGTTTGGATCCCTACTAGTATGTATAATTTCTACTTGCCAAATTCATTTCCTTAAATCAACAATGTACAATGGTATGTAAAAAAACTAGTCATCATGAAAATTTGTGAATTCATAAATAGTCTAGATCAGAACTTTAAACTAGTCATGGATGACTATTTTGGAAAATTTAAGGAGAGAATGCACAAAAGAAGTAGAATTCCAGCACAATTGGTGGGGAAATATAAGGATGAAATTTTTTTTTTAGTGGACACTGATTACACTTTAATAAAGGTAGTTGAACCAAGGACTTGATGGTTGCCACTGATGGACTATGAACTTGACATTGACCAAGAAACTAGGTCAATAAGGCACTTCTGGCAGATCCTAAGGGTAAGAGTGCAACAAGATTCAATACATATGAGGAAGAAAAATAGAGAGTTAAAATGGATTTGGTTCGAGTGAAAATTGGTTGAAAGACAAAGAAAATGATAGGCACTTTAGAAAAACAACTTGGAGAAGAAGTAGAGAAGTTTGTTAAAGAGGCATCCAAGGAGAAGATAATAGTCGGTAATAGTGATGATGAAGAAGAGACTGAGTGAAACAAGGACATACAAAAAGAACCAGTAAAGGAAACAAAAGGAAAAAGGAAACAAGAAGAAACTCCTATACAGGAAAGGGAAAGGTCCTCTATGGGTGTTTTCCCACCTCTGAAACATGGAGTTGCTAAAATAAAAAGGGCTACACTAACCAATACCTATCAAAATAAAAAGAGTTACTCAAGCATCTATCGAGGCACCTAAGAAAAGGAGAAATTTAATAAGGTATAAGGATGATATAGATTCAGATGAGGAGGATATTAGTAAGTTTAAGGTAGTTGTAAATAAATCACAATCTATTGATGAGATAGTAGAGGAGATAAAAGAAAAGGGAGGACTATGTTACCCTAAAATAAATAGATATGTACACATGGATACTAAGGATCAGGACAAATTGGAAGAGGAAATCATTAACATGATGATTAAATTAAAGAGATTTCTAATTGAATTTGTGACTTATATTCCCAAGGAATTATATGATAAGATCTCAGCAAGGTGGACTTATGCCTTGCACACCGAGAAGAAAATGAGAGAGAGATCATTGATTTTGGCAATGCCAAATTTATATGTTCAAGAGATTGATGAAATGATGAAAGAAGATGAAAATCATTTTTTGTTGAAAGGAAGAGAAATGAATATCTTACAAGGTAAACTCCAAGAAGTTGATGAGGATAGCAAGGAGAAATGGACTAAAATCTTAAAGTCCAAAGATGAAGCAGAACAAACTGCACTTGTAGTTATTCCATAGAAAATTGCAACAGGAAGAGGTGAAGGTGTACACACTGATGATGTTGATGTTACTGCACAAAGGATAATTGAAGAGCCTATTCACATATCAGACATTGAGAAGCTAGAGGATGACACTTATGTAGAAGATTTTTTATCTTGCTAGCCAAACCAAACAAGAGGATACACCATAAAAGTTACAAATAAACAAGGAAGATGTATTGATAAAAGATATCACTGAAGGTGATCCCAATGATGAGGTTAAGGAAGATGAATATGTCACTACTACTACTATAAATAAATATGAAGAACAAAATACCAAGTTAGCTTGTGTACTAATACCAGGTAACTTACTAATTTTGGTTCAATCTATTGATATTGCTACCATAGAGAAACCTGAGGACACTACGCCTAAGCAACCAATGGATATAATAGAAGACAAGGGTGATGAAGGAGAAAAAGAGAACAATGAGACTACAAAAAAAGAGGTAGAAGTAAAAGAGACCAACAATGAACCTATGTAGATGATACTACTATTGGCACAAGGATAGAATCCTAAGGACTTCACACTGAGGGAATTGTAAAGGGGTAGGAAAAAGAAAAAAGTGTATCCATTGAGCCACAAAAGTCAAATCTAGAGAAAAAGGCTCTAGTTCCTTATGGTCAATCATCGACCTCTAGAAAACATAAAAAGAAGAAGAAACATAGAAAAGGTTTGATCACACTTGAAGAAGTGATAGAGATACCATCATGTGACCCCAGAACTTTTGAACCTTAAGCTCTTAGAAGGTATGCAGAACTATGCACTAGAAAAGAAGCTCAGGAGAAGTTGAGACAAGAAAGAAAACATAAATAGGTGATAGAAGACGTTAGAGAAATCTTGATGAAAGTTGTACTTGATGTCAATGTTGATGATGCCACTCCCATCATTGAAAAACTTATAGTACTTACCAGGCACATAAATTCTCCAATCAAAGATACAATACAAGATAACCGAGAAGATTAACCAAGAAGTGACAATTCACAAGGTGAAGCTATCTGAGATTGTAAGTTAAATAGAAAGTATTATTCAAAAGATACTCACTATTTTGAAGAATCTTTGCACAACAGATTCATTCACTACAAAGATACACAAAAAATTAAGAAACTAGATGATGATCTACATAAGAGTGCAGAAAGCTTGATCACAGAACCCCATGCATTCAAACTACATTATGACAAAGTCAAGCATATACATGGGTTAAGGAATGAATTGAGGAGTGAAGAAGATAAGATAAATGATTAAACAACTAAGCTACAGGCTGATTTGTTACCCCACATTGAAGAGATGCAATGACATGTAAAGAAAGAAAAGGATCTAGTTACCACTCCCAAGTTATTAGTGGTAGATCACATTTTTGATATGCATGCCCAAATTGGTCGAGAACAGATTGCACTAAAAAGTCTGAAAGAGGAATGGGAAAATCACTTGGCTAACTTGAAGAAAACACATCAAAATATTTTTGACATGTTTTAAGTATACATTTATTTGGCATTATTGTCAAAAAATGGGGAAAATGTATATGTATATAGTATACTTACCGAGGCATATAGATAGGGGGAGTCTACAATTTTCAAGTATATAACTTTTTTGAAAATTTTGATTATGGAATACATATGTTTTTTTGTCACTAATACCAAAGGGGGAGAATGTTGCATTATAAGTTGTAATTAGTGTCACACATATAGTCAGTAAATGAATTTAAAAAAGGCTAGTCGGTCAACACACTAAGTAGAGTAACTGAGCATAGTCTTGATCGAGCACATATACAAAGATAGATGATTATTGAGAACCGATCACAATCATTTATTGAGCATCAGTATTTTACCAACACATGAATATAGTATATAGAAAGTAATACATGAATGACATAGAAGTATGGAATGCCAGAGAATACAAGGAAAATAGTTTATATCGAGCTAAAAAATGGTTTACATAGTTTGAGGTAAAGATTTAATGGAGATGTAATCATTAAATGTTGATGATCCCTATGTAATATTGTTTTAGGTTATTCATTTGGATCATAGATCTAAGGTTTTCTAGATGATACCATAACCCTAATTAGGTCAAATATTTTGATATAAGAATTGTCAAGATGCCATTTTTACAAGAGAGAACACATGAAGTAGCCTCCTATAGGAGACATATGAAGATTAGATAGGGTTGTGAAGTTAAGCATTGAACAAGTATTTAGAATTGAATTAGTATCACACCAGAGGCTTGTTGGCATTAAGCATGATTGTCATTAGTGACAACACTTATTTTGAACAGTGCATACCAAGTAGATCAGTACATACTGAGTAGATCAGTACATACTGAGCAGATCGGTACATACCGAGTAGATCAGTACATACCAAGCAAATCAGTACATACCGAGTAAATCAGTACATACCAAGTAGATTAGTACATACTGAGTAGATCAGTACATACCAAGCAGAACAGAGCTTACCGAGCCGAGTAGAGCTTACCGAGTAGAATAGTGCTTACTGAGCTCACAAAGTTTCACAGTGTTTACTAAGTGCTACATGGTTAAATAGGAAATTTAGTTTCTACCAAGTAACACTTTATCTACCAAGTCTCCAGTGTTTACCGAGTTTGAAACTATGACTGAGTGGTTAGTATGGATCAAGTTTCCACTTCTACTAAGTGCATGATGATGCTGAGTAACACAATGGATGCCGAGTATTAGAAAGTCATTGAGTTAGTTTGCAGTAACCGTGTAAGTATATTTGGGCCAACTCAGTAATATTTGTGTTTACTTGTTTAAGAGCCAACTTTGTAATTGTTTTGGAATTGACTTAGATTGATATATAAACAATGTTTTATGTCATATCCAAGTATGATGAAATAGAGAAGTATGAAAAAGAGAGAAAGGCAGAGATAAGTGAATTACAAAGGGCTACAGCAGTATAGAAGTAGAAAAGATCTATCCATCATAGAAGGTGATCAGTACATCATAGAATCTCAATTAGCAAGTACAGTTGCAAGCAAGAGATCTACTATTTCATCCTAACAGGTGAATCAGTTTGAAATCCTTTAACCGGGTAGACTTAATAGTCTTTGTAAAAATCTCTTAACCGAGTGCATACTTCATTGTATGTTTGTAAATCCTCTAACAAGGTGGACCTAGCAGTCCTTATTGCTCCTAACATGCCAGATCATCAGAAGTGATCATTGTAAGCCTTTACTGGCAAACTTTATACTGCAGTATTGAATTTTTGTGGGTATCATCCCCACCCTAGTTTTACTTTCTACTTGGAAGGTTTCTAGGTCACCAAATCTTTGTGTTCTAAGTGTTATGAATGTTTTATTCTTTCTGTTACTCATGCAGTCAGATTATCAATCTAATATTATTAAGATCTGAATTTGTTAAAAGTTTTGAAGTTACTGATTCACCCCTCCCCTCTCAGTAACCTAGATAAGTCTTGAATATTTCCAACAATTGGTATCAGAGCTCAGTGGATCTCAGAATAAAGTCTGACAGCTTGAGAAAAGATTCAGGACAATGGAGATATTCAGACTGAACAAAGTAATTGAGAATGAAAAGCTAGATCTGGAAATGGCCATAACTCAACTCAAAGAAGCAAGAGAGCATCTTTCCCTTTCCCTAAAAAGAAGGAAGGAACTTGCAAATCAGATCAATGACCACTAGTATGTTGAAGAAAAGATTGAAGACTTTTTCCCTTCAAGCAGCTCAGATGAAGCAAACAATGCAATCAAAGAACTTCTAGAAAAGAGTGGATCTCTGCAAGAAGAAGTGAGAAAATTGAGAAGAGAACAGGAAATTCAGTCAACAAGATTCTGTGAAGTTTTGGAACAAAGAAACAAGATGAAAGATGAAATAGATGGAAAGAACAATGAAATCTAGAATAAAACTCTTCAGCTAGAAAATCTTATTGATCAAATCTCCAATGCAAATGAAGAAATCTTGACTCTAAGATTAGAAAATGAAAATATGAGAGAAGAGCTGAGATCTGAAAAGAAAATCAATTTAAGAGTAATGAGCGAGCTAGATGTTGAAAGAAAATCAATGAGAGAATGTTGAAATCTCAAGAAGATATGAATCAGGTGTATGAACAAAACCTTCATAGGCAAAAAGGAAAAGTAGGACTTGGATACAAAGGGGAAGGTGAATCCTCCAAACAAGGCACTCAAAAGAATCAGAAACCTACTTGTAATCACTGTGGCAAAATTGGTCATACTTCAAACAAATGTTGGAGCAATGGAAAAGCAAAATTCAATGGAAAATGCTACAATTGCAATCAGCTTGGTCATAAAGCAAATGAATGCAAGGAAAAACCAAGATTTAAAGGCATATGTCACAAATGTAGCAAACAAGGTCATAAGGCATCAAAATGCAGAACTAAAACACCTAATCCAGCAGAACAAATTATTAAAGCAATGTTTGGTTGGGATTACAACACTTGGTGTAGATGTCATTACTGTGGAGAATATGGACACATTGGCATGAATTGTGTAAGGCACCACTTGAGAAAAAGGGATTCTACCATAAGATGTTATAATTGCACTAAGCTTGGTCACATAGCTAAAAACTGCATGAATTTAGGCAAAATTGAAGATGAAAAGAAAGCAAAAGAAAATAACATTAGGAAGCAGATGAGACAGAAGTGGATTCCTAAACCTACCGAGCAAACCAATCCTGAAGTCACTAATGAAGGGAGTGGCTCTATGAGCTCTAACTAGTCTCTAAGAAAGCACTGGAACTGTATCTTCATAGACATATTACAAAATAGTTCCTGAACTGAAAGGAAGATAGATCCAAATCAGTATGCAAGATACAACAAGATCACCAAAAGGTTGGTATCAGTTATCACCGAGCAAGGTTGGGAGTAACCTAACTTCATTTCTTTACTGAGTAAGGTCAGAGAAGTATGAATTCGTATGATTGCCGAGTTGCGGAGTCTTCACCGAGCAATTAATTCATAGTGGATGATAGCCTGTCTAATTCTATACCCTAATTTGTACTGAGCATTAATGACAAAGTTTTAACAAAAGGAGTGAAATCAAGTTCACTATTCACCGCGAACAAAAGTCTCCTAGTGCAGTCAAGCATTTCAAAGCATATTTCAGCAAGATATTCTCTTTCCTCAAAGAATTTACTATGTTCACCGAGCTACCATGGCATCATCTAGCACTAAAATGAAGAAAGATTAAAAAATGTTGGTTCATGGAGAATGGAAAGCACCAGATTTCAAACTCGTGCCCACAGTTGTCAGAAACCTAGACCCGAGTGGAGCTCAATCTCGAATTCCTCCTAAGATACTTCTTATTAATGATATTCACAGTCATTTTAAGTGTACAATTCAAGAGCTTGGAACCCTAGAGATAGATACTATCTGTGAGGAACTATGTGTTGATGGTGTTCTCAAACTAGAGCATCAACATTTGGAAGATAAGGGTTTAGTTCACATCACACACTTGCCTCAGAGCTTTCAGATAAAATGGATTAGATATATCCTCAGTCGAGTACATGAAGGTAAAATATGGCTTGAGTAACCAGTAGAGATTATGAAGAAGATGATTCACTGAATCACTGGTCTTCCCATGCTTGACAAGGAAAAATCTACAAAAACCCTAGGTCAGACGGAACTAGAAGAGAAAACCCTAGCCAAGTGGGATGGTAGAGGTATGAAGATAAGCAGAATTACTGATGCAAAATTGAAGTTTGGTATACATATCATAGCTCACAAGATATACAGTTCAAGTCGGCAGAATAGTGTTCCATGTGAAGCAGTTGACCTAGCATATAAAATTGTAAAGAACAATCTGTCATTTGACCTAGCAGATCTTTTGTTGAGACAGTTCAACAAGAACATGGAGAGCATCAAAACCTCAAAGAACAATCCATGTAAGTTTGGCTCACTATTGGTTTGTTTATTTTTCTATGCTCAGAAGTTTTTCCCATCAAAATGCATGGTAGTATGGAGAAAAGATGTGCCGGTTCTTTATCAGATGAATGAATACATTTCAAAAATGGGTGACAATTTTGAAAGAATAATGGATAACTATTTTGAATCATTTAAAGAGAAAATGAACAATAGATTCTGGATTCCATAGAAATTGGTGGAAGATTAAAAAGATGATATTTGTTTCATGGTGGATTGTGATGATCTGTATATACAAGTAGCAAAACCAAGGATTGTACATGTGAAACCTCTTCCCTATGAGGTAAATATTGATGAAACCAAGAATATTATTGAAGCCCTAATTAATCAACCTGTTAACCAAAGGCACCATATTTTGGGACATATGAAGAAGCAAAGGAGAGAATTGAGTTTAGTATAAAGCTTCCATAGGTGGTTAACAAAGGAAGAAAGAGGTTGGCCAAAATACAAGCTAGCACACCTCTAATGTCAACTGAGGAAAAAGGAGAGGACCTTGAAGAAGAAGAAGAGAAAAAGGATGAGGAGGAAGAAGAACAAGCACCAACAAAGAAGAAAGGAAAAGTATTCATCACCAAGGCACTCAAGCAACCCCCTGCAGTATTTACAAGAAGGAGTGCAAGAGGCAAGGCAAGCAAAGACAGTGAAGAAATAGTATTCAAAAGGCCTCCTCCTTCATTAAAAGAAAAGATCAAGGATATGAAAGAAGGATGTGGAATTGCAAACTTCAAATCTCTAAGATATGAAATCAGATCTGAGGAAGAGCAGTAGGAAATTGAAGATGCTGTTATTGAGAAAATAGGAAGATGGAAATACTCACCTGAAGAGATAGCTTCTCAAATCCCAGGAACTCTGCTGAACAAAATTAAGTTAAGATGGTCCAGTGCAAGAAAAACTGTCAAGGAAATCTATGCTCAAACCTTGAGGCAATTAATGCCAAGTTTGAAAAATGCTGAAATTAATAAGGCATTGATAGATAATGAAATTAAGATGACAATCAAATTCAGAAGTTGTTTGATTTTGATCAAAGATATTGAGTTGGTTGTGAAGAGTGCCACTGCCACATGGAAAAACATCTATAATCTTCACCAACCAAGTGTCGAAATAGTGATAATCAAGGATATTGATGATGACAGTGATGAACATGAAGAAGATACTGAGGTAGACAAGCAAAGTGATGAGGAAGATAATATTGTTCGGATAGCTGCAGAAGTCATTGCCTCACTTCCTCACTCTCCAAAAAAAGTTGCTACACCTAGCACGGAGATAACTTCAAGTATGATTATGAAAACTTCCACAGATACATCAAATGTCAAATCATCACTACCACAACTCAATGAATCATCGATAGAAATGACTACCACCTCTTTTACTGAGTTGCAGACTCCTGTATCTACTTTAGTACCTACTTCCATGTCAAGTTTTCCAGCAGTAAGCACCTCAATTTTGGATACTTCAGTAAGTATTTTAGTTTTTGATTCTACAATTGTGAATACTTCAGTTTTGAGCCCTTCAAGTATTCCAGTTGGTAGTTTATCATTTTTCACAGCTAGTCCTACAATATCTACAATAACTTCTACAAAGGCATTAAGTGCAATAACAGTTGATCCTAAGGCTCAACCGAGTACAAGATTTTTAAGTAAGAATGTAGAAGAGGATATAGACTTAGATGAGGAGATAGAGATTCCAAAATTAGACTTTACAAATCTTTCAGCAGACCAAATGCAAAACATTGGTGAACTCCTTCAAAAGAAAGCAAAGCAGAAGAAACTAAAAGAAGAAAGGGACAAGGAATATAAAATTATTGAAGATGCAAAGGATATTTTGTCAGAAGCATTAGGTATTAAAGTTGATTCCTCTCAACATATTTTGTTTCAGTTAGCTGAGGCAGTAAACAAGTTCCATGAGGATTCCTCTGCATCAGAAAAGATTATTGAGAAAGCCAAGAAGAAATTTGACAATAAAGTGCTTGAGCATGTTGCTCAGCATATAGCTATTAATCAAGCAGGATTATCTTTAGTTTTGATAGATATTGAATCCTCCTATTCCAATGTTACCTCACTTGTTGCTAAGCTATGTAATGTTGCCGAGTTCACTAAGGAAGTCAAAGAAAAATTGAATAAGATTGATGAGGATCTGAAGGACAGTGTACATAGGTTGCAACTTGAACCTAGTTCAAGCTCTGCACATCATATGAAAATCACATTCCTATCAAATAGGCAGTCAGAATTATTAAAAGAAGATACAAAGATCCGGTCAATACTGCTAGATATTCAGAACATGATTCTTCCCATCATGGATGTAATGCCCCGCCAGGCAACCCAAGAGGACAAGAAAAAAAAACCTCTATAAAAAGAAAGTAGTGAATTTTTTTTTTTAATTTATTTATTTATTTGAACTAGAATAATATTCATCATTACACTTCATATTTCTAAAAGAAGAAATAATTTTCTACTACTTGAATGTAAGATTTATACAACTTAAGTCCTCTTGGGTTCCCTAACGTCGCTACCTAAGCAACATCATATAAACCATTTACATGCATAAGATATTCACGGAATCATGAGCTTAAAAGATCTACATTCATTTTAATGCACCAAGTTAAATGTCCCTAACTTATTTCTTTTATTAAACATAGGTTAATCATCCAACATCATTATTCCTTTTATCAACTCATTCCATAAATTCATATTGATTTCATCTACATCTACTATCCTTTATATCACTTTTCTCTAATAATTTAGGTAAGAGATTAATATTCATTAAGGTAGGCATTATCCTAAGTATTTCATTAACATGAACCAAGTATTAACATTATAATCAAGTTACTATTTTATTGCATTGTTTCATAACCATTCATTGTTAATAATTCCAATCACTAACCTATCATTTCTCAATAATTTCTTTGGATCCTTTCATCAAGAGAGAATACATTATTTTTGTGATACATCATTATATATAACTATATTTAAGATTATTTCCTTTACATATGGACAACATAAGAGGATAAGAGAAATAACATAAACACTTTCTTTTAATGCTAGTAACATGTCCAATATTCCACATTATTTTCCTTTTCTTTTACCTAGAACTACCTATTCCCTTATGCATTGCTTTGAATTGAGATTACATCAATACTACAAGACTCCTTTTAGGAGATTAAAAATTACATGAATTCAAATACATAAGTACATCTCAACATATTAAAATATCTAATAAGAAATCTTCAACTGTAGATCTAGAAAGGAATATGTGCTAGGATCATCCAGAGAATCACGAACAATACCTCGATATAGATATTAACCACCCAACCACGTGGAACCAATAGGCCCACTTCCCTGAGCTAGGAGATAGAACCAAAGGCCCATACAAGAGGTAACAACTAGAAAATTTCTAAGGTGGTGATAAAAGTTCCCCAAAGTCACAACAAAAAAAGAAAAGACAAGAAGACCACAAGGAATACCAGAGGCATGATCAAATTTGATAGAGACTCTAAGCTACAAGCTAGGTGAGTGTCATCGCATAGCCCTCACCCCTTGGGTTGTCCTGGTACTAGCCACTCTTGGCCCCGGCCCCCAAGTAGGCACATGCGGAACCGAATGCCTCTCGTACAGACAAGGTCATTCAGTTGTACCTACGCATAGGTACCTTCTCCCACTCCCATCCTTAGTCTTTACTAGCACTAAAGGCATGGGCAAGGCACAATTAATCTTGATTAATGTGTAATTTCCCATTCCAATAATCTCCCATTCCCAATTCATTTATTTAGGTTATCACTTGATTAAATAACTCATAGTAGGTTATCCTGGTACTAGCCACTTAGGGCCCCGACCCCTCACTATGAGCCACTCACCTAGTGTACTTAGGTTCCCTAACATACATATAAAAATCATAAGAACATAATAGATTCATCATCAAGAATTCATATCAATTCCATAACAACATTTGATTGAGTTTAGGAAAACATATGTTGTCCCTAGTCCACTTGACAACCCTAAACCCAATATGGCATTCAGAATGTTCCAAACATATAAGAAGACATCCAAGTGATATTATAAACATATTCAGAGTATAAATAGATCCAATTAACCAAAAATAAATTCTAATAGCCTCTGGTAACCATACGAAACCTTAAAACTTAATGATGTTCTTAAATTGAATTATTTCAAGCAAGGATTAAATGCAAAGAATAGTCATCATAGAACAGTCATCCATATCTTCCACAAAACATAAAATAAAGGAAATCACTTCAGTGGAGATTTAGATAAAATAATTATGGACTCTCAATTTTATTTTTAGGAAGATCCAACGGTGGGAAAGAAAGTTATGACTTCTGGTTTAAAACAGAAAATTCTGGTTAGGGTTCAGACCTGCCTTCACTAAAACGGTTGTAATTTTCACAAAACATAATTAAAATTCACCAAACCAATTGGAAATGAAATATAAGACTTAAGAGAATCTTTGATATCAAATTTAGACTTTTATATAATGCAAAAGCACATTGTTCACTCAAAAGCATTACTCCATGACAATCAATTTTCCATTGCAGACCACATGATTGAACTCTCTGTAGAAGTCCAAATTTCACTCCAAACATGTAAGATTCTGCAAGAGAATTGGGATAGAAATCTGGCACTAATCATGAAGGTACATTCTGATTTTCTTTCACATTTTGGATTCTCCCTGTAAAATACTTGTATATACACCTTTGGCATTATTGTCAAAAAGGGGGAGAAAATGTATAGGAGAAAGTGTATAAGATTAAGGTGTGTAATACGAAAGGGGGAGAAAGTACTCTATATAAGGGAGTCATGAAATGTATAAACATAAACAACAGTTTGACAAAGATAAATTTTGAAAAATAAAAAAAAAGAGAGATTCAGCATGATTCTTGTATATAAGTTTTGGCTATAAGTGTTTTTGTCACTAATGCCAAATAGAACAGAACTTACCGAGCCGAGCAAAGCTTATCAAGTAGAACAGTGCATACTGAGCTCACAAAATTTCATAGTGTTTACCGAGTTCTGGACGATTAAATAGGAAATTTAGTTTCTACCAAGTAACACTTTATCTACCAAGTCTCCAGTGTTTACCAAGTTTGAAACTACGACCAAGTGGTTAGTATGGACCAAGTTTCCACTTCTACCGAGTGCATGATGATGCTGAGTAATGTAGTGGATGCCAAGTATCAGAAAGTCACCAAGTTAGTTTCCAGTAACCATGTAACTATATTTGGGCCAACTCAGTAATATTTGTGTTTACTTGTTTAAGAGCTGACTTTGTAATTGTTTTGGAATTGACTTAGACTGATATATAAACAATGTTTTATGTCATATCCAAGTATGATGAAATAGAGAAGTATGAAAAAGAGAGAAAGGTAGAGATAAGTGAATTAAAAAGGGCTACAACAGTATAAGAAGTAGAAAAGATCTATCCATCACAAAAGGTGATCAGTACATCATAGAATCTCAATCAGCAAGTACAGTTGCAAGCAAGAGATCTACTATTTCATCCTAATAGGTGAATCAATTTGAAATCCTTTAACCGGGTAGACTTAATAGTCTTTGTAAAAATCTCTTAACCGAGTGCATACTTCATTGTATGTTTGTAAATCTTCTAACAAGGTGGACCTAGTAGTCCTTATTGCTCCTAATAGGGCAGATCATCAAAAGTGATCATTGTAAGCCTTAACTGGAAAACTTTATACTACAGTATTGAAGTTTTTTGGGTATCATCCCCACCCCAATTTTACTTTCTACTTGGAAGGTTTCTGGGTCACCAAATCTCTGTGTTCTAAGTGTTATGAATGTTTTATTCTTTTTGTTACTCATGCAGTCAGATTATCAATCTAATATTATTAAGATCTGAATCTGTTAAAAGTTTTGAAGTTACTGATTCACCCCTCCCCTCTCAGTAACCTAGATAAGTCTTGAATATTTCCAACAGAGGCTACCAAGTAGTATTTAGAGAAGATATCGATCACAGCAACATGATATTAGTTAAGTACTAACCATATATGAAATTCAGCAAATTAAGTTGCTACATACAGATCAAATTTATTGTTACTTTCTAACAACTGTGGAAGACTAAATCTCTTAACATAGTAGACCTAGCAAGTCTTTTATAAATCTCTTAACCGAGTGCACACTTAATAATGTTTCTTAAATCCTTTAACCAGGTATATCTTAACAGGTCTTAATTGTTACTCCTTATAGGGTAAGATCATCATAAGTGATCAACATTATAGGCCTTAATCGATAAACTTTATTATTGCAATAGTGAATCTTTGTGGGTGTCATATCCATCACGGTTTTTACCTTCTAACAAGGGTTTCTGTGATACCAAAATACATGTGTCAAGTGTATGAAATTTCATGAATGTTTACATGTTAGATTAGAAAGCATTTCTTATTTTCATTAATGTTATGAATGGATGGAAATGATAACATGATATTTTTTTAATGAGTTACATTGTCCTAAGGATAAAGATAAAAAGTTTTTAAGGTTACTGATTCACTCCTCCCCTCTCAGTAACTCACCTTTTGATAATCCAAACACCTCAAGAATCACACCATTGAGAAGGTAAGGGTCCAATGGGACCCTAGTGATGATTCATCAGTGACTTGGGAGGATGCAGTGAGACTACGAGATTTATATCCCTATTTGTTTATAGGCTTCCGAGAGTAAGACTAATTTTAAGGGAGGTGGATGTAGTGCCCACCCATAGTTTTCTTTTTTAGTTTTATGTTGTGAAACTCTTTTAGGCCATTTTCATTTGTGCATTGGTTATTTTAGATTTATTATGAGATTTTTGGATGTATGACATTACATGGTGATTTAATATTATATAGTTTCCAGATTTCAAATGTTTAGAGTTAGATGATATTAGTTACTTTGATGATGATTATTTATATGTTTAAAATGTTGTTTATATTCATGGTTTTACTGTTAGGAATGAATGCTGAATATAACCTATGGGGAAGTATTCATAGCCATTCTATAGTAGTTGTTGTTGCATTCATGACTATGATTATCATTGATGTCAACACAATGGTCTACTGAAGATTAGCAGTGAAGCAGACAATGTTTGGGTTAGCGCACTTGGGATATTAAATATGAAGCTATGTGTAGTTGAGGACTTACTCTATGATGTTATATGAGATTGTGGTTAAGATTGCAAATGAAAATTCATTTATTAATGACAGTTATGAGGAAATCAGTGGAACTAGTATTCAGGCAGTGTCCCTGTAGCGGTTTGTGGAAATTGGATAATATCTCCTAATCAGGATAGAATATGATCATGCAAAGTTATAAGGTAGTTAAAGACATGATTTTAGTGACATAGATGTGAGCACAAGGTGAACCCACAATATTGGGTTATAATTTTTCAGAGGAAGGAATCCGTTGAAAAAAGCATTTTTGGCAAAATAATATTTATCCACTTTCGATAGAAACTAGCTTCAACTTTTGATCGTAAGTACTAAACTTAAGATCAAAAGTCCTCAAACAAAGGACTTTTGATTGTAAGTAACTTTCGATCAAAAGTTCCTTAGTAACTTTTGATCGAAAGTTACTAAGGGACTTTCGATCGAAAGTCCTTTAGTCATGACTTTCGATCAAAAGTCATGTATTTAGGGTTTGTTTTGGCGGAAGTTTATATTCACTGAAAGTTCCACTATTTCACTGTCACTTTCGGCAATAGTGAAATAGTGGAACAGTGAGATGGCTTCCAAAATATCAAACACATTTTTGAGGTATTGTTATTGTTTGTTTTTATTATTTTTAGTTTTTGATAGATGCATAAATAGTATATATGTATATATGCATATACATGTGTATATATATATACATTATATATATGAATATATACACATGTATATATGTATATACATGTGTATATATTCATATATATATATATATATACACACACACATGTATACATGTGTATATATATATATGTATATATACATGTGTATATATACATATATATATACAAATGTATATATATATGTACATATATGCATATATATACATGTACATACATGTGTATATATATGCATATATACACATGTATATATGCATATATATACACATGTATATGTGTATATATATGCACATGTGTATATATAATTATATAGATCTTTCTTTATTTAAAGTTTGTGATATGTACATGTACATGTATTGATTAAATATATAGATTTTTCATTATTATATATATATATATATATATGTGTGTGTGTGTGTGTGTGTGTGTGTGTGTGCATGTGCATGTGCATGTGCATGTGTGTGTGTGTGTGTGTGTGTGTGTATATATATACATGTGAAAATATGTATGTATATATACATGTATATATATATATACATGCACATGTGTATATATATATGTGCATGTGTGCATGTGCATGTATATGTATGTATATATATGTACATGTGCATGTGTATGCACATGTGTGTGTGTGTGTGTGTGTGTGTGTGTGTGTGTGTATATATACATACATGTGAATGTATGTGTTCATGTATGTGTGCATGTATACATACATGTACATGCACGTATATAGATAGATTTTTATGTAGACATTGTGTATGTACATAAGACCTAGATAAGACTAATTAAGACTAATTAGACCTAATACTTGACTAAGAAGACATAATTAAATATACTTAAAATTAGACCCCTTGAGTAAATTGTGACCCATTAAGACCTAATTTTTAACCTATTACCTGACCTAATATGAGTAATAAGACCCAAATTAGGACTTAATATCATTAATAAGATGGGCTTTAAAGACATAATTAGACCTAATACTTGACCAATTAACACCTAATAAGACATGTGTAACTAGTCTCAAGTATACCTAATATGAGTTTGAGGACCCCTTAAGACCTAATTAGACATTTAATTAGACCTTTAATTAAGACTAATTAACACCTAATATCATGAGTAATAGGACCTACTAGTACACCTAATATGAGCAATATGATCCCTTAGGCATAATTAGACTAATTAACCCATGTAACAAGACCTTTAAATTATACCTAATTTTATACTATTTAATTTACCTTTAAATACATGTGAGTAATACATACCTAATATAAGTAATAGGAATTAATATTGAATAGTAATAATGCCTACTTAGGGACATATTTATGAACTTAATAGGACCCCTTAGAACAAATTAGTCATAATAGCTTGCCCTAATTATCTATACATACAATATGAGTAATAGTCCACCCCTTCTAACCTTTCAACATAATTAGATCAAATTTGAAGACTAATTAACACCTAATATACTCGAGTACTACATGACCCTTTAAGACCTAATTATACTTAATACATGCTTAATTTATGAGCTCTTAAGACCAAAGTAGACCTATTAGTTCACCTAATTAGACCCAATTAGATGTATTACGACCTAATTAGCACCTAAATAGACCCAATTAGACCTATTAGGACCTAATTCGACCAAATTCGACCTATTAGGACCTAATTTAATAGGTCCAATTAAACCAATTATGTCCTAATTAAACCTATTAGGACCAATGACAGGTTATATGACCCCATTAGACCTATGCTATGAGTAACATGACCCCTTAAGACCTATATTAAAGCACCTAATTAGACCTATTAGTACCTAATTAGACCCAATTAGTTGTTATGACCTAATTAGACCTATTAGGACCTATAATACCTATTATATGACCCCTTTAATACCGAATTAGACCCACTATGAGTGTTATGTCCCCCTTAAGAATTATTAGTGCTTCACCTAATTAGACCCAATTAGATCAATTGGGACCTAATCACACCCCAATTAGACCTAATTATACCTAATTTAACCTATAAACATACAGATAATTGGACCTATTAGGACCTATGATAGGTTATATGACCCTTTAAGACTCCATTAGATAGGTATTAAAATGTAATTTACATTTAAACATGTAATTTATGTAATTGATTTTACTTTCAAATAATGTAGTGAAATGCATGCATAGTATTTAATTTTATTTTTATTTAAATTAGGAAAATGTTTGTATGTATATATGTAGACTTTATTTGATGTAGTAAATAAAATCTTTTAGGTACATACATATTCTCTCTCTTTCAGACATTATTACACATCACACATGGTAGATGCACTGATTCCCCCTGCAAAACTATTTTCACACACTAATAGAGAGATTCAATGGCTACAAGAATCTATAAATAATCCATCTAGCTCTACTATCTATAAGAGCACATGTCAGTCCATCCTTAATAGCTTGATTAGCATTAGGGATGACATTCATCATACCACTCCATATGCCCTAGATATTATAGAGTCCATACTTGAGAAGAAGAGACAAGAGGTTGGCTCTGGTTTTTCTCTTAAGGAGGTATAGGCTTTAGTAGCTAAAGTGACCCTGAAAGGGGAAGTTTTCCCCTCTTATGTAGATAAAAATTATGTGAAGGGATATTAGGTTACCAGGTGTGCAGATCCTACTATATCAACATTGATATACCCTAGATTTTTAGCTGCCCATGGTCGTTATCTGAATAATGACCAGATTCCACTATACTTTGCACAACAGATTTTTGATGAGGTTCATTTAGGTCATGCTATTAATTACACTAATTTTCTAGCACATCTAGGATAGGGGCATGGTAGGTTTGCCGATAGAGATGCTTATCATCGAACTGATCGACAAAGACTGGTACACAGGGCCATTGTTGGTCAGAGGGAACCTGCTATAGCTCCTTCATTGGGCCCTATTGTAGATGATGTTATTCATAGCACTGAGCTTTGAGCTATGATTGATAGTGTGGGGGACATTACAGCAGCTGCCACATCCATATCTAGTGATCAGGTTGGTCAGTACCTGATGTCTCAATGACACTCTAGATTGTCAGGTGGAGCATCCACTAGCAGGACCGCAGATGACATGTACACTGCAATAGGCATCCCTTCACTTTCTAGCCTAGAGGGACTTACAGGGGAGATGACACAGGTGACACTGACTAGCTTGGCTGAGGATCTATTGGATGCATATGCATTTATAGTAGTAGAGCATGATATCCCCATATCAGAGGTTAGATCTCATGTGGGTACTATCAGATACACTCAGTCACATCCTTCTCACCTAGACCATGGCCATAGTGGTAGTGCTCATGAGGATCCACCTATAGAACACTCTATTGTTGCACAAGGAGAGGCACATCATATAGACCCTTCAGTTAGTGCAGGCCATTAGTTCTCTGATGTTGGTCTTGATGATGTTGAGTTCAACATGACCACTACAGGTTATCTAGATTTTTTGACATGTGATGATATGACTTCCATGCCATCTCATCTAGTTAGTCCATTGCATTCATCATTAGAGATGCATGTGTAGTCTACTCATGTTGTAGATGCAGATTTGAGCTTGGACCAGGCACAACAAAATCTCAATACCTTGGTTGATAGGATTGAGGCCAGTGAATCTGAGTACTATCAATTTCCACCACCTACATAGGTATAAATTAGATTATATACATGTATTTAATGTTGTACAATTTTAAACTTAAATTTATTTTCAAAATTTCAATCAATTGATTTATTTTTTGTCTACCAGGATATGCCTCTTATTACTCCTTTGGGTACTGATCGTGCATGTCATCGGGACTCACTCGATGATGACATTAGTAGTGGACAGGTGAGTTTTTAATTTATTATCTATGTTCCACACACTTTATAACATGTTTTCTTGTACAATGTTTATATATTTTAATTTATATATCTCTTTCTTTGTAGGGATCTGCACATCCTTCAAAGTAGGATAGTCACTCTGGGTGTGACCGCTTAGTGAGGAGTTGACATGATGAGTCATAGGCACATTCATATTTTATTAGAGACATATTTCATATTATGTATATATATATATATATATATATATATATATATATATATATATATATATATATATATATATATATATATATATATATATATATATATATATATATATATATATATATATATATTCACATGTGTTTGATGAACTATATTTCATTTCTAGACTCTATATGACTGATTGATGTGTTTGATGTTATATTTTATTTCTAGATGGGCTTTTGATAGAATGTTTGACACATGATTGATGTTTCATGCATGTGTACATTATATATATATACTTTCACTCTAGATACATGTATATGTGTGTGATGAACTTGTAAATTTTCAATACTTTCAATTATAGATTACATACACATGTACATGTTTAATTTAAATTTGATGTTCAACTTGATTTCAATAGATTAAACATACATGAATCATGTTTGAATTCAATATAAATTACATACATGAATGACATGTTTGATTGTACACATGTTCAAGATTTAAATGTACATTCGATAATAGTTATGTGCATGTACTTTTAATTTAATGTCAAGTTGTACTTCAAGTAGATTTTATATTTAAAACATGCACGTCCTAATGTAACACATGAAAATTCAATACATACACGTAAGACATAAATTTGAAGTACATACATGATAATTATAAGATATCCACTTGTAAGACATGAATTTGAGATCTATATATTCTTAATTTTTAATTTAATTTAAGCTCCATTCACTATGGGCACCAATAGGAAAGAATGGAGCTAAGAAAAGCTCTAGTCTTGCCCATGAAAAATTTAGTTCAAATCATATTTCATGCATGATTTAGTCCACATCTTCAGGTTCATCTCTCTCTTGAATAACATTTAATATTCTCTCATGGTCATTAGTATCAAGTCTCCACTTATGAATGCCACGTCCCATCACAGGAACAAGAGATAGGATGGTGGCAATTACAAGATGACTATACTAATAAACCTTATTTTTATGTTGATAATCAATAAAATGAATCCCTTGTTTAAGTATTTTGGTTTGCTTCAAATATGTTCCTTGCACGACAACTGAACCTGCACAATGTGTTCCTCAATGTTAAATATATAGATGTGATAAATACTAACCACATAAACAAACTTAAATACAGTACTAGAACCTATGGGAAACATAATTCCATTTCTTGTTTCACTTTGTGTTAGCTTCATCCTCTCCTTACAGCAACGTAATAAATAGTAACCAACACCTTCCACATTTCCAGGCTCTGCTACTACTGCAAAAATATGTCCTGCATTTAAAGTGAACTTTTAATTTTAGGAACTTGTAAATATAAATTAAACAAACTTTATTTTAGGAACTATGAGTCCTTTTAAAAACATGTACATATAAACACATATGTACCTATTTTGATCAAACCTGAAATATGGTCATAATCTATAGAAATCAATGGAATGTCGTCAAAGCTTTCATCCTACATGTCATTTGTGTTTGTAACATCTAGTGGAACCAAATTCCATTCACTAACATATCCACATTTTTGGTTGATACTGTAGACACCTAAAACTCCTTTAGAAAATAAAGTATTTTTATTTTTTGAAAAATCCCTGATGACATCATCATTTATTAATTAATTATTTATTTAATTAATTTATTTATTTTTATGTCATTAAATCCCTTTATCTTAATTAAAAATATTTAATTAAAGAATCCCTCCCAAAAATGTTTAAATCTTATTTAAACATTATCTCCTTATTTATTAATTATTTAATTAATAAATTGACCAAAAATCCCAAAATAAATAATTAATTTATTTTTTGCCCAAAACTTGGCCAATTTCCTTAAGACCACTAACCTCTTCCAGAATCTTCTAATCCTTCTTTAATTTCGATTAAAAACTAATCCCATCATTCCTTAACCCTAATCCCAACTCAAAATATTTAATTAAGATTAAATATTTAATCCTCATGTTTATTAAATTCATTTTAATAAATATTCTCAAACTAAACCATGGAAATAAATAAATCTTTATCTATTTCTTAAAATCCATATTTATCCTAAGGAAGTTCTAGACTATTCTAGAAAGTCTTTATCCTTGTCCCCCTAATCCTAATCCTAATCCTAATCCTAATCCCCCCCCTAACCTTGTCACATTCCCTAACCAAGGTTAGCCAACTCCTAAGCTTAACCCAAAGTCAACAAACTTCTAGAAACTTCTCTTACATGTATTAAATGCATTTAAAGCCTCCTTATCCCTCTTACATGCATTTATGATGCATTTAAGAAGCCCCTCACCCCTTTCTTACACCCTTTGACCTTAGGCACATTTCCCAAATTGTGCACATCCCTCCCATATTTCAACCCAATTCCCTTGTGACACTTGTCACAAGGAGGTGGCCCTGAACTAGCATAATCCATGTGCTCCCCTTTGAATGAATCTTGGCCTCTCTTAAGGATTTTGATCTTGGCCACTCATTCCTCCTTTCCAAAGCCTATAAATACTCCCTCTTCCAAGAGCAATTAATTATCTTAGCTTTTATTCTCATGCATTGTTATCATGCCCTTTTACTTCTAGCTTTAGCATAATCAATCCTAATTTTGCTTACTTTCAAGCATTTTAGCTCATCTTAATATAGATTTTATGGATTAACCTAGTTTCTTCCATTGTTTTGCATAAGCATAGCATCATATCACATCTCTATTTGGTCTAAAATCAATCTTAGCATAAGCATCATGTAGCTTAATCTTCATTTCAGCATCATTTGGATCCTTGAGGCCTTAGGGGCAAATTAGGTGTTTTATACCTTTTTGTGCCATTTATGAAGTTTTCATGGATCTCAATCCATCCTAAAATGCATAAGGAACATGCTCCATGCAAATAGAGAGCACACCCACATCCCCTTAAGTAAGAACAAATCAAACAGTGCTTGGGTGCACCTGTTTTAGCTCAATCTGAGGTGGCTTAGCTTAGAGTTTTCCTTGTTTTGGATTGATTTCATGGTAGATTAAAATCTTAACATTTGATTGATTTGAGCCTCTCAAAACAAATACAAGATCCTCAAAAGCCTTGCTCACATTCTGGCACGCCCGGTGGAACTCAAAACCATAATCACTTTGATTAGATCATACTTTGTATTCTCGTATTTGCAGGAAACAAATGAAATGTCACCTACACACAATACAGTCATGCCTACAAATAGTTTGATCATGCCTACAAGTAGTTTGATGATGCCTAAAAGCTCTGTATCGACACCTATATTTTGAAAGATTTCCACCATTGATAACTTCTATTATGTCTCAAAGTTCTTTTTTGTCGCTTGTAACAGAAGTAATCACGCCTGTAAGATAAACATTCACGCCTCCACATATAGGAGTCTCACCTGTAATCATTTCATTTATTGCATTCCATATTTCATTTATCGCCTATAATCATTTCATTATCGCCTTTGCATATTTCATTATCACATATAATCATTTCATTCTTGCCTGTCAGATTTCATTTATCGCCTATGATCATTTTACTGATGCCTATGCATATTTCTCTATTGCCTGTACACAAGCTCCTGTCGCCTTTGAACATTTCTCTATTGCCTATAACACAAGCTCCTGTCGCTTTACACATTTCTCTATCACCTATAACAAAAGCTCCTGTCACCTATAACACAAGCTCCTGTCACCTGTACACAATATCCTCTCGCCTATACACAAGTTCCTATCACCTATGAACTTAGCCTTGTCGTCACCTGTACACAAGATCATGTCACCTATACACAAGTTCCTGTCGCCTATGAACTTTTTCTTGTCACCTGTGCAGAAAGTTCTTGTCACCTTTGAACTTTCAAGTTCCTATCGCCTTTGCTCTCAGATTGATATTGGATTCATTTTTTTTTAAGCAAAAGTCAAAAACAAATCTTGAATGAAATTAAGAGAAAGAACTTGAGTCCTAAAGCGTCATTATCATTTTGAAAATCAAATACACTCTTGAATGCAATAAACTGAAAGAACAAGCATCTCTATTCCTTCCTTTTTTCAAGCAAGCACACAATCAAATCTTGAATGCCTTAAAAGGATCAAAACAAAGCGTTTCAAAGTTCTTAAATCAACACGTAAATCTCAATCTTGAATGCCCAAAGGAAAGAAATTGCAATCACTCAGATCATTTACCTTTTGGAGAAAGAACAAAACAAAAACTTAAACACTTGTGTCTTCAATTTCAAAGTTCAAATCACACTTAATTCAATTTGGAAAAAGAAAAACTTGCTTGATGTGCAATCTAGGAGCTTTCATTTTCTGTAAATCCTTGTTAAAGTAAGCAACATAGAACATTTGGACTTGGACAAGTTCACTTGTTCTACTTTTAGCGAGGCCTATCCATGGAGAAAAGTGCTTCCTCCTCAGAGAATGACCTCAAACTGGTATCCCCCCTGGCTGGTATATAAATAAAGTGAAGGCAAAAAGTACTCACTTATATCTCCTAATCCATGGGTGTTTTGTGCCAAATGCAAATGTCTGGGGATGGTAAATATTCCTCCCCTAGCATTGTTGGCTAGGCTCTTAAGTGAGTCATAGGCAGTCAGCATAACCGGGTATGGAGACTCCACAGAACTATTAAAAACCTGATAAAATAGAGGCTACCCTATCTACATCTGAAAGTATCAAAATCCTTGTGCAAGGACCGATTCCAAGGGGTTTACCGGGTCACCTCAAGATTACTCACCATTTGTATTCCCTTCTAGGGGGTAGCAAGTTGTGGGCAAGCAATTTTGATACTCACCTTCCTTAGGTAGATCTGTTTGAAGTGCTTGACAGTCAATACTCCGTGAAAACATTGTTGGAACATACACGTTCAAAGCATTATCAGAGTCAGTTATCATGTTTGTATCCCGCAAGGTTGCTTTGTCCCTTGTGGAGATTGTTTTTCCAAAAATCTTTGTTGAAATCTATCCTTTGCCATTGGAAAAAACATCAAACTAATCTACAACTTGGTTCACGATACTTAGAACATCCATGTCAGTCCAAATCCTCCAAAAATCCAAAAAAATGTCCAAAACTTTTAGAATCTCAAATCATGGTCTTTCAGTCATATTCAATCCAATCTTGCCATCCTTTCCTCCTATCCTAGGTTAGCAGAGTCATCTTGGTCATCCCCCATCCCCTTTTTTTTCTTCCTCTGGAGTTAGTCCTCTTCTAATCTTGAGCCAAATCCAATCCTAGTCTGATCCTATCAGTCATTCCAATCTGAGCCTTAGTCTTCCAATCCATCTTCATCCTTCATACCTATCCAACTCATCCACAAGTTAGCATGTCTCAAAACTATTATGATGAGTTTGGTTATTATGTCTCTCCCCTCAATCCATCCTATCCCAAAGATGATGAAAGCCTTATAGATCATGATGCATATTTTGAAAATCTTAGCAAGTTTTCTCCAAACATCCCCTAGCATCCAATCATTTCTGCAAAATATCCTATCATGCCTTCATGCTTATCCACTAGCACCCCCTTTCGTGTCCTCGGCAAGGCAAATCCATTATCTTATCCATCCACAACTTATCCCTATCTTAAACCTACACATCCTCCATATGCATCCTTCATACTTGCATCTCCTGCTATGGTCATATCCCAATCACCACCATCCCCTCAAAACACTTCACACTACTTCCCTTATCTAAAACCTCCATCCACTTATCCTCCAAAACCATTTCAAAACCAAACACCAAGTCTTCCAATCCTTTTCCCCAATCCTCCATCCTATCTCAATCCACCATCTTCTATTCCAAACCACATTTCCAAAAAACCCCTCCCACAAGTAGAGTGCATCCTTCAAACCACTTCATATCTTGTACCTCAATCCATTACCTCTACTTCTTCAGCACCATCATCCCCTCAAACAAGTTCACCATCTTCCACCCCATCATCGTGTGAGGACTATCCTAGCTATCCATCTCCCCCATCTTCTAATCCTTTTTCACCATGAAAGTCTCCAAGGAGTTTCACAAGGAAGCCAACAACAAATCCCACTCCTAGAGTTGAAGAGCCAAGCCATCTCAAACCTTCATGTGAAGCCATCATTGATGAGGCCCATCCATCACTCCCATTTGTCATCTATCTTCCATACATTGATCTTCTTCCATCTCCTAGCATCATTGAGTCCCTTCCATCTGAAGTCTCCATCCAATCCCCACCAACATCCCCTCCTCCTAGCATCATCCAAAGCATATCTGATAAGCCTCATGAATTAACCCTTCTTCCTGCCATCACAATTGTAGAATCTCCTAGCCTTCCATCCACCCCCTCTGAAGAGTCCATCCATAAATCCCCCAAAACTCTATCCACACAAATCCTACCATGTCAAGATCTTGTCCAAAAGCATGTTGAAATACTCACAGAAGAAAATCAAGAGCCAATCCCTTCACTTCCCCCATCACATGTTCTATTCCTTCCATCACCCCCAATCCAAAATCCTACAATCCCAATTCCTCCAATCCAAGATCCTATCATCCCGGTTCCTCCATCTCAAGATCTGATACTATCCCCCAATCCTAGTCAAAATCCCACCATCCTATCCTCTCCTCTTGAGGATCTTCCAATCCAAACTGTCCCACTACCATCACTCTATCCACTTGGACCACTTACATTTGTCAAAGGTAGTCCGCTTGAAGCAGAAGAAATCAGTTTCATATCTTCCATCAGGGAACCAGAAACTGGATGTTTATCATATTCCCCAAGTCATAAATATCCTTGTTTGGATAAAATGCTCAAGAAATGGAATTATCAAGGCAAAGGCCTAGGCTCTTGTGAACAAGGAAATATAGAGCCCAGTCAGGATAAGAAACATTCAAAATCATGTGGTATTGGTCACACATCAGAAGAAGGCACTTCCTCCAGAAATGTTGGTACAACTAAAGTTAAATTCAAGCATCCTTCCAAACCCACCATCACCTCTTCCAAAGCATACAATGCTATTCCTCCTCCTCCATCATTATAGCCGAGGACAACCTATCACATTCCTCCTTCCTCCTCCAAATCCATTTTGGGTCCCTATGTCCCAAAATCTACCAGCACATATCCTTCCCATGCTAACTCCATTTTGGGACCTTACATCCCAAATTATCATCCCCCATCTTATCCTACTCAGCCCTTCATCCAAAATCCAAACATCCCTAGTCAAGATCAACAAAGGCACATTCCCACATATCCTATCTACCAATCTCCTTCCATCTCTCCATCCATATTTCCTCCATCCCACACATCTCCTCATATTCACTCCAATGCTCCCTACAATTTGGATGCCATATCCAATATGAATAAATGGAAATATCCACAAAGATCTAAGGATTGCCATGTCAAGTCTAAATGACATGCTCAAGCAAAGCAAAATCCAATCAAGCAATCTAAAGCATCCCTATGGCCACAAAGGCCCAATAAAGCAAAAGCAAAATCTGATGCATACCAATGGCCACAAAGGCCCACCAAAGTTAAAACAAAGATGATGTGGATCCCAAAGAAAAAATATGTAATGCATCTAAAAGAAACATCCACAATGGCATCCAAAGTTGCTAATCCCCCAGCTACTCAGTCTTCTCCTCCATCTCCTAAATCTATTTTGGGTCCCAAAGATTTGAAATCTCCTAGCGTAAATCCTCCATCACATCCACCTCTATCTTCCACATCCTATCCACTTCATCCACCTTCCTTGCAACATGTGCCAATGTTGGTCCTGACAACATCCCCCTATCATGATCACTTTCCATCCTTCCATCCAAACACTTTCTACCACCATATTTCTCATCTACCCCATCTCATCCATGTCTTTGCATAATTCCTCCATCCTAATAAAGTTGTACCAACATCCAAGCACATTAGTGAAAAAAGTCAGTGCCAAATCAGAGAAATCAGCAGGTCAGCAAAGTCAGAAAGTCAGCAACATGACAACACCAAATCAGAAAGTCAGCAACACATCAAAATATCAAAAGGTCAACATCTAGTCAGCAGAAAATAAAAAAAATCCATAAAAATTAGAAAAATCAAGAGAAAAATATCAAAAAAGAAAAGAAAAAGAGAAAAACATTTGTCCTATGGTGAAAACTTGGCAATTCAAGCACCTTGGACAAGTACCATGGTGAAAACCTAGCAAACAGGCATCATGCGTAAGCCCCCCCCAATTCCTTTCTGCAGTTGGTGGCCATTCCCTTCTATCATCACCTTATCCAAACATCTCCTCCATCCCATTTGTCTTTCACCTCCTTCATCCTCCTTTGGATCTTGATGACAAAAATAAAGACTACCAGGTATACATGCTTTTGGGCACTTTCTTGGCATCCATCACACCTTTCAGCTACATATCCTCTATCCAATCCATTCATCCTATCTTCCATCTACCTTCCTCATCCTCTTGTCGGCATATCTTCTATCCAATCATACCCCATCCTACTACCTCTAAAATGAATGAACTATCCTAAGCAGGGGGCATCTTATTCCTTGGTAACATATTCCTTGGAGACTATCTTTCATCCAAAATCTTCCATCCAATCTCCCCAAGCATTCCTTTTTCCAAATCCTCAAGAAAATCTACCATCCAATCTCCCCAAATCTTCCACTATCCAATCCTCAAGCGTTCTTCCATCCAAATCCAAATCTTCCTCCATCCAAATCTCCTAGCAATTCCATCATCCTTATCCTAAGCATTTCCTCCATCTTTCCATCACCTAGTATCTTCCCTTGTCATTGGTATCTAGCTATAGGCTAACCTCATTACAATCCAATGCCATTCATCCCTATCCAAACATTCCTAGTAGTCTTCTAGCAATCTTTCAATCCTCTCCACATCCTCTAGCTATCCAAAATCCAACATCCAAGATCAAGTCAACTGATCCAATCACACCCTTAGTCTTGTAGCAAGCCTTGATCTCAATCCAATCATCATCATTGGGATATGTCCTTCCCAAATCTGTGTCATTTCAAGACACATCATTTGTCAGTCTGTCTTGGCTTTCCAACCCAACTGGGGCATCATCTTGCATATCTTTGGAGTTTTAGCTTCACCCCCAAGTTCTTTGTGCATCCTAATCCTGAGCTTCTATACATATCCATTGTAAATATCCTCCCGTCTTGTTCTATATATCCTTGTCAGTCCCACATCAGTAGTATTTGATCACAAATCTTGTCCTACCCAGCCTCACACTTCAACAACATTAATTGTCGACTATCCTTGATCATCATGACCATCTTTGAACTGCATCATTTTCCAATCAGCAACACAACATTCTCCCCATCAGCATAGGGTCCACACAGATGTATGATTATGTTTTGTCTGACCTAAGCCTAATCACAGGTCCCCTCAATTGTATCCTTCCTGTCTGACCCAATCTTCCACCAAGCACACTAGGTCTGTGTCAATGTATCCTCCCACACATTCAGACCAATCTTTCCACCATCAATCAAACCAAATCTCTCTCCTTGGCAAAGGTTGTCTTTTGGAGTTATCATTTTGACCTTGGATTTTTTTCCTTTGGATCTTGTTAATCTTTTACATCTTCTCGTTGTTCTCTACTCAAAGTCACCACAATCCTTTATATCATGGTGCGCTGTGAATGAGGACAATCTGGGGCAAAGTCTTTTGATCTTTTACTTCTACCTATGAGTCAGTCGTGTGTTTGTGGTTTCTTCAGTGTCATTTCCACCATGCCTCCTTTGGGTTTCATGTGTGATGCTAGGGAAACCTTGCGTGTCTTTTTAGCATCAGTCCTATGCAATGCTGGTGACAAGGCCTCGTGATCCTAGTATCCTTGGTAGGTCTCTAGCATTGCTACATCAAACTAGGTTGTTCTCTCTAAAAGATAAAAAGCATGGAGCTCCCTAAATCCCCCATCCTGCATCATATAGATTAATCTTGCATCTTGCCTCTCTCATGTAGCTGCATCCTGCATTTTGCATTCCATCTCATCTTGCATTCACTCATCTTTGCTCTTGGAAGCTTGGTTATTTATCTCCCCTACTTCCTCACTCCTTCCTTCTCTATTTCCTTTCAAGAAAATTCCATAATGTTTACTCTTTGCATTATTTTCTCGAGGGGGCACAACCCATCACTCCTCCAAATTCTAGCCTCGGGCATCTTATTTTTTTGTCTTTGACACCATGCCACTTGCGGCATTGCATCAAAGAGGGGCAAAATGTAGACACCTAAAAATCTTTTAGAAAAATAAAGTATTTTTATTTTTTGAAAAATCCCTGATGACATCATCATTTATTAATTAATTAATTATTTAATTAATTAATTTATTTTTATGTTATTAAATCCCTTTATCTTAATTAAAAATATTTAATTAAGGAATCCCTCCCAAAAATGTTTAAATCTTATTTAAACATTATCTCCTTATTTATTAATTATTTAATTAATAAATTGACCAAAAATCCCAAAATAAATAATTTATTTATTTTTTACCCAAAACTTGGCCAATTTCCTTAAGACCACTAACCTCTTCCAGAATCTTCTAATCCTTCTTTAATTTCGATTAAAGACTAATCCCATCATTCCTTAACCCTAATCCCAACTCAAAATATTTAATTAAGATTAAATATTTAATCCTCATGTTTATTAAATTCATTTTAATAAATATTCTCAAACTAAACCATGGAAATAAATAAATCTTTATCTATTTCTTAAAATCTATATTTATCCTAAGGAAGTTCTAGACTCTTCTAGAAAGTCTTTATCCTTGTCCCCCTAATCCTAATCCTAATCCTAATCCCCCCCCTAACCTTGTCACATTCCCTAACCAAGGTTAGCCAACTCCTAAGCTTAACCCAAAGTCAACAAACTTCTAGAAACTTCTCTTACATGCATTAAATACATTTAAAGCCTCCGTATCCCTCTTACATGCATTTATGATGCATTTAAGAAGCCCCTCACCCCTTTCTTACACCCTTTGACCTTAGGCACATTTTCCAAATTGTGCACATCACTCCCATCTTTCAACCCAATGCCCTTGTGACATTTGTCACAACGAGGTGGCCCTGAACTAGCACAATCCATGTGCTCCCCTTTGAATGAATCTTGGCCTCTCTTAAGGATTTTGATCCTGGCCACTCATTCCTCCTTCCCAAAGCCTATAAATACTCCCTCTTCCAAGAGTAATTAATTAGCTTAGCTTTTATTCTCATGCATTGTTATCATGCCCTTTTACTTCTAGCTTTAGCATAATCAATCCTAATTTTGCTTACTTTCAAGCATTTTAGCTCATCTTAATATAGCTTTTATGGATTAACCTAGTTTCTTCCATTGTTTTGCATAAGCATAGCATCATATCACATCTCTATTTGGTCTAAAATCAATCTTAGCATAAGCATCATATAGCTTAATCTTCATTTTAGCATCATTTAGATCCTTGAGGCCTTAGGGGTAAATCAAGTGTTCTATACCTATTTTGTGCCATTTATAAGGTTTTCATGGATCTCAATCCATCCTAAAATGCATAAGGAACATGCTCCATGCGAATAGAGAGCACACCCACATCCCCTTAAGCAAGAGCAAATCAAACAATGCTTGGGTGCACTTGTTTTAGCTCAATCTAAGGTGGCTTAGCTTAGAGTTTTCTATGTTTTGGATTGATTTCATGGTAGATTAAAATATTAATGTTTGATTGATTTGAGCCTTTCAAAACAGATGCAGGATCCTCAAAAGCCTTGCTCACAGATACATTCATCATAGTTTTAAAAAATGTAGTCATAACAAAAGCATGAATAATCTCTAGTGTACAATTACCACACATTACTATCTGTACTCATAACTAAATGTAGGGATCTTGTTTTGTCTACTCTCTTGCATCCATGGATTGATCTTCTTTCAACACCTGAACAATAGAGAGGTCACATGTAAAAATTAAAGACATATATATAAGTTAACTCAAATAATGATCAATAAATTTAAAATTAGTACCTTTTATCTCCTAGAATACTCGGAAGGGTATGACTTGATCTGATCGTGATGATGTGTTATCACGATTTGGCACCATAAAATGCTTCTTGCACCACTCAACTACATCATGAGCATTATTTATACGATATCCCTGATAGTCCAGTTGATACTTTCTTAAAGCATGTTTGATACAAGCTTCTGCACCATCATGCTCTCCCTTTCCATGTCCACTCTCAAAGAAACTCCAAATATGTGGTATCTTTTGGTATCGATGATATCTACATAGTGCATAAAATGGCCTTGCTGATTTAAATTGTGTTGCACATTCATCCAACCAAGCAAAATGCTTTTCAATTTTGATGCCTTTGTTTTCCAAATATCCAAAAAATGTCTTAAAGCAATGCTTGACAAAATGTATGTCATGCTCTTTATCATCACTTATGTAAAAGTGATATTCTTTCTTTATGACTTGTGCTTCATATGTACTTTCAACACCATCCAAATCTAATTGTGCATGTCGATAAGACACATGTACCATGATAGTCACCTGCTCTGTATAGTAGTATTCTACTTGAAGTTGTTTTTGAGATACAAAGGAGTAGTTCTCTGCAAAATCAACAACTGATAAAATCGTTCCAATTGGAAAAGATTCTTTTTGTATTTGGAATTGTTCTACCTACCATTTAGTGAAAAAAAAATATCATATGTATGGTTGAATCAATTTATGAAAATTCTCCATAAATGTTGCAACAGGTATCTCGTCTTCTACATATTCCAACCTTGTTGATTCTTTCCCAACTTTTGTTTCAGACTTTATGTACTTGTATCTCTTGCATTTTACCATCCTCACCATGTCAGTATCTTCAAGTCTTAAAGGAAATTTAGCCAAATCCCCGCATGTTTGACAAGTTCCTCTTATGCAATCTATTTCAGGTATTTCATGATCAATTGATTTGTTACATAAGATTGATGTTATGAATTGACTTGGACATTTAGGAAAATCATTTTGAGAACCACCACTTTCTTCTATCATCTTTCTAAACCCTTGGTAGTAGAGATCAAATTCAATGTGATATCGACAACAAGTTTCAAAAGATTTATTTATCTTTACAAAAAATGGTTTTAATCTTTCAAACATTGTTTGTCCAATCTTAATGTCAGGATTTGAGTTACAAAATGAGAGATACAATTCATGTTGTGTGGTGTCCAACCAATGTTTTGTGTGATGGAAATATTCCTTAGGCTTAGTCCTCTTCTTGATAATGTCTCTTGTATTTGGTGAAGGATGAGTATGATCAGTCCAAAATGACGTAACTAAGTTCCTAACCATTTCATTAATTCTATCAGACTGAGGAGCTCTGCACATTAGTGCCCAATTACCTTCCAATGTAGTATCATCCAAATTGATTCTTCTTTTCAAATAGTTTGTCATTGTCTTCCTACTGTACCCGATCTGAGATGAAAGTGAAGAAATTTTTCTTCTTTGGGACATGTTTTTATTTAAAATAGATATCAGTATCACTCTTCTTGAAATGGACCTATCTGTACATCTAGTTGTTTTCCCAATGGAATGCAAACCTTCCTTAACACTGTCAACAATATTTTTTTGTACATTACTTGATTTTAAATTTTTCAAACTTGCATCTACACCCAATAATTTTAATGGCTCTTTTAACTCATCTTTAAGAAGTGTAATTGATAACAGTTGAGTTTTTTCAAGTGTACCAAGATTCTCAAATTGTTTCATTATTTTCTTAGACTTTTTATTCAATGCCCTCTTCATAATATTTATGGGTTGTTTAGCATAATCTCTCAATTTTTTGACATCCATTTCAATTAAATGATCTATGCTTTTACGATTAATTTTTCTCTTCAACTATTGGAGTAGATTATCATTCACATATGTTTCTTGCACTTCCACTACAAATAAAATAAAATAAAAAATCTTAATATCTCATCTTAAGGGGACCTTCATGAAATAAGTATTTACAAGCTCTTGAACATGTTCTACCTATAATAATTTATACATTAATTCAAGAGAAACCCATTCTTGTTTGACCTTGGGTTGATTCAACTTGGGATGCCCCTTGTCCAACATTTTCATCATCAAAGGCTGCATGAACGTGCAACAAAAACAATAACTTAGATTCTTAGGGGAAAGACCCAAAATATATATTCACCAATAAGAGACTAAATCAAGAGAGTCTATGAGAGAAAGAGAGAGATGTGTACTTATTTGATATTCTGAGACTTGTGCTTGTTGAGCTTGTGATGACCCTTCTCCAACTTCTGAAGGTTGGGCTTTTTGAGCTTGTAATGACCCTTCTCCAACTTCTGAAGGTTGGGCTTGTTGAGCTTGTGATGACCCTTGTCCAACTTCTAAAGGTTGGGCAGCTTGTTGAGCTTGTGATTCTTGAGCATTTCCTACACATGTATGAAGTATAAATTAGTCATAGTTCATTGCTCATCTAATTAGTCATAATTGGTTCTAATAGGTCATATAATTAGTTCTAATTGAGTCTAATTAGATCTAATAGGTCATAATTGAATGTAATAGGTCATAATTGTTCCTAATTGGTCATAATTGAGTGTAGTTAGTCCTAATTGAGTCTAATAGGTCATGTTAGGTCTTAATTGGTCCATATTAGGTCCTAATTGGTCCCAATTGAGTCTAATTGGTCCTAATTGAGTCTAATAGGTCATATTAGGTCCTAATTGAGTTTAGTAGGTCATGTTAGGTCCTAATAGGTCCTAATTAGGTCTTAATTGGTCATAATTGTGTCTAGTTGGTCCTAATTGAGTCTAGTTGGTCCATATTGGTCCTAATTGAGTCTAGTTGGTCATAATTGTGTCTAGTTGGTCCTAATTAGTCCTAATTGAGTTTAGTAGGTCATGTTAGGTCCTAATTGGTCATAATTGAGTCTAGAATAAGTCATATTAGGTCCTAATTAGTCCTAATTGACTATAATTGGATCTAATAGGTCCTAATTGAGTAGATAATAAGTCATGTGTTAGGTCCTAATTGGTCCTAATTAGTCTTAATAGGTCATGTTAGGTCCTAATTGGTCATAATTGAATGCAAGTGGCTAATTGAATCTAATTGGTCATAATTGAATCTAATAGGTCCTAATTGGTCCTAATTGTTCCTAATTGAATCTAATAGGTCCTAATTGTTTTGAATTATTCATAATTGAGTCTAATAGGTCCTAATTGGTTCTAATTGAGTTTAATTAGATCTAATAGGTCATAATTGAATCTAATTGGTTTGAATTAGGTCCTAATTGATCATAATTGTATCTATTTGGTCTTAATTGAGTCTAGTTGGTCCATATTAGGTCCTAATTGAGTCTAATTAGTCCTAATTGAGTTTAGTAGGTCATTTTAGGTCCTAATTGGTCCATATTAGGTCCTAATTGGTCATAATTGAGTCTAATTGGTCCTAATTGAGTCTAGAATAAGTCATATTAGGTCCTAATTAGTCTTAATTGACTATAATTGGATCTAATAGGTCCTAATTGAGTAGATAATAAGTCATGTGTTGGGTCCTAATTGGTCATAATTGAATGTAAGTGGCCCTAATTGAATCTAATTGGTCATAATTGAATCTAATAGGTCCTAATTGGTCCTAATTTTTCCTAATTTAATCTAATAGGTCCTAATTGTTCCTAATTGTTCCTAATTGTTCATAATTGAGTCTAATAGGTCCTAATTGGTTCTAATTGAGTTTAATTAGATCTAATAGGTCATAATTGAATCTAATTGATTTGAATTAGGTCCTAATTGATCCTAATTGGTCCTAATTGGTCCTAATAGGTCCTAATAGGTCATATTAGGTAGTATTAGGTTCATATATGTTCTAATTAGGTGAACATATAGGTTCTAATAGGTCCTAATTAGTTCTAATAGGTCCTAATAGGTCCTATTAGGTCCTAATTAGTCCTAATAGGTCCTAATAGGTCCTATTAGGTCCTAATTAGTCCTAATAGGTCCTAATTACTCCTAATTAGTCCTAATAGGTCCTAATAGGTCCTATTAGGTCATAATTAGTCCTAATAGGTCCTAATAGGTTCTATTAGGTCCTAATTCTAGTCCTAATAGGTTCTATTAGGTCCTAATTCTAGTCCTATTAGGTCCTATTAGGTCCTATTAGATTCATATAGGTTCTAATAGGTCCTAATTGTATGCACCCTAAAATGGTCGCCTAGACTTTGGGCCCCCATTTAGCAATTTGTCAAATCCCTGAATCATTATTTTCAAATATCTATAATATCAATTATATCAATTTTCTTGATCAAATCATAATCAATTCGATATTTCTTAAGGTTTGAGCCTTATTTAATTTAAAAGAGAAAAAAAATAAAAATATTTTTTAATTAAGAGAACATGCTCCCTTTTAATTAATTAATAAATCTCTTTTAATTAATTAAAAATCTCTTTTAATTAAATAATAAAATCACTTTATCCTAAGCTTTTATTTAATTAAAAAGTATATTTCCTCCCCTTTTATTTAAATAAAAAATCCCCACTTTTCTTCTTATCCTTGCACAAATAAAACATTATTCTTATTTTATAAAAAGAGAAAAAGTACTTTTTGTCTCATATGGACACTAAAGTCAACTCCTATTTTCCTATTGGAAGATATTTGTGCACAAGGATCAAGCTTCTATTTTTCTCCACTGTTGATTAAGTCTTTTTCCTTTTAATCTCAATGGTCCATTTTCATCTCATTTTTTTATAAAAGGAGAGCTCTCTCCTTCATTTTTCATATCTTAGGTTTTTATGCTAATGTTATGTTGCAGGTTTTCTAGGTCATTTGGAGCTCTTTGAAGACATTCTTGCATTCAAGCTTTGAAAAAATTGTTGTTGCATTTCATTTAGCTTATTTTCTTACATCATAGTTGCATAATAATGACATTTTTAGTATAGATTTCTTTTATGCAATAGATTAATCTCACATAGCTTAATAGGAAGATTTGTAATAGTTGTATTTTCTTTTCATAGCATAGCTTGCATCTTTCATTCTCATAGATTAGTTTGCATTGCTTTACATCCATATTGATTTCATTAGAGATATTGGCATTGTTTCCCTTGTCTTTGATTTGGAATCTCTCATTGTGTGGTTGACTAGCAAGGTCATGAGTTTATAGCTCTAGCTAAGAGCAATTTTACAAATCTTGCAACTCCATGCATAGAGAGCTAAAGATTGATTTGTGAGGGCTCATTGTTGAGTTTTCTTGCATGTAAGGATTCATAAAAGTGTGGTCACATTTTCACCATACATTTTTGGTACCCACCATGGGGCAACCCATTTTTACATGCTAGTTTTTGATTATTTTTTGGAGCTAACCCTTGTGCAGATTTGTTTGGAGATGGAAAACCCTAGATTTGAAAGATTTGATAATATCTTCCAAAAAGATTATATTTTTGGTCTAAAAATTGTTTTATAGGTTGGAGACATATCAGAGAAGCTCCAAAAAAAGTTTTAGAATTTTTAGAGGTAATTTATATTTTTTATGATTTTTTCTTTATTTTTCATAAAAAATTGATTTTTGATGCAAATCAGCATATTTTTTTGGAAATTTTTACATTTATGGGAAGGTCTTGAAATTATATAAGGGTTACATTTATTGTGTTTTTAATTTAGAGATCATATCATAGCTCATTTGGTCAATTTATAAAAAACTAGTCTATTTTGAGAAAGTGGCTCTCTAGGGCACAAATGAAGAGATTTTTCTAAAATTTTTACATTTTTAGAAATCTCTCTATTTTTTAGTAGGGGTATTTATTTTGAATTTCCATTTTTTTATCCAAAATCATAACAAAAAAATTAGATCTTGTTGACTGGGTCAAATGCAAAAAAAATAAAATTTTGTGATGGGTATGCACTTATTTTTCATTGTTCAATACATGATATGAGTTATCATTTGGATTATTTGATGGCTATTATTTCTCCTAAAAATTGATTTTCAGATCTAACCTTAGGGTTTGCATAAGTTGGATATACATTGCATATCTTGTTTGCTTGTTTTCTTGTCTTGTTCTTTTGAAGGTGCTCTTGCTTTCATGGAAAATGGTTAAAACAAAGCGTTGGACTTGAGGTACTTTGTTCTATCTCTACAAAATTTGGATTTTGGGATTAAAATTGAACCTCTCATGTGTTTGGATTGAGTGTTTATATGATTTCATAGAACACATTTCGATTGATGCTCTTAATGGGAAATAAATGAACATAGATTTGCTTTCATACAAGTTTGTGTAAGTGAATGCTTGTGTTTAAACCTTGAGTAATTCTTGGTTCCAATATCAAATATCTCATTGGGTGATTGAGGGCATGGATTCATTCCTTGTTTACATAGGGAGTTAAATGCACCACTTTGTGGACTCACTCTATGTTTTCTTGGAAAGTTAAATATTTCATTGATTCAACCCTTTGTCATTTGTGAGTAGTATTAATAAGCAACTTTAGATTACTTTTGATTGATCTTGTTAGCTAAGTTGGGTGTTGGACTCACTTATTTCTAATCTCCCCTCATTACCACCCTTTGGATGCAAGGTCAGCATTCATACATAGGGGAGGGGTCTACTTGAAAAGAGCGTTAAGTGTTCAACAAAGTTGCCCCCTTTTTATGCTTTCTTGATCTCATTGGTTTTCTAAGGTGTGGACTTACTTTGAGTTTGTGTGAGGAGTTAAATGTTCCACTTTTGGACTCACTTCACATTCACTTGAAGAGTTAAATGTTCCACTTTTGGACTCACTTCACATTCACTTGAAGAGTTAAATGTTCCACTTTTGGACTCACTTCACATTTAATTGAAGAGTTAAGTGTTCCACCTTTAGTGCTTTAAATACTTTTGATAGTGAATTACTTAATTTTGTTTTTAGAAGGCCTGCTTGGGGACACACCACCTCAAGAGATGACCTTAACTCCTATGTTCCAATGGAGTATAAATAGCGGGTGGTGAATCGAAAGACACCTCTCTTGGGAATTGAGTTTGATATCACTCTTGGCTAAGCCTCAAAGAACTTTATACCTTGGAGAAGTGAAGGAGGAGATTTGGGTTACCATCTCCCCCTAGCTGTGTGATTTTGGATTCTTCTCATCTATGGATTTGGTCCTCACGTACCTTGCGTATATCAAGGACTCCTTTTAGAAAGCCACATATATTATTGTAGACAGCTTGTTAAGGTGTTGTTGTGTTCTATGTGCCTGCTAAAACATTTTCAAGAACATACACAAGTAGAACCTTTAAGGGGTAGAAATACTAAGTCACTATACTTGTTCATGTGCAAGGTTGCTTTTCCCCTTGCTCATTGTTTGAATAAAATTTCTTACTTGAACTCCTTGATTGTTGTCTTATGTACTTGATAAAATGCTGGAAATCTATTAATGTGTCTGATTAAACCACAAAACAACTAAATTCCTGAGTTGAAACACCCAACCTTTTTACAGCTTGCTCAATTTTCTATCCTATCATTAGAGACTTGTTTTGACTTTAAATCTCTGGTTTCTACCCTCTAGGAATAGCATCAATTGGTTTACAAGGCCACTTTGGAAATAGTTGTCAGGTTAGAAGGTTATTCTTGGTGAGAAAGCTTATCTCTAAAATTGTTAGCTACATTCTTGGAGAATTTTAGTGCTCTTATTGTCCAAATCACTTTCATTTAATCAATTTCAATTATATTTTGGCCTAGTCCAACCTCCTGATTCAAAAGTGCAAGGATATTCATCCTTTGATTTTAGCACCTCTTTGACAGTGTTGGTAAAGCCCCTTTATTTCTATTTTTTCATTTCATTTTAGACAATAGAGAACTTTGATTATCCTAGTTTGGTGTTGACACTTTGTGAGGTCACCCTATCATTAAGAATATCTTTCTTTCATGTCAGTTACAACAAGGTACTAAGTCAATCAAGGGAAGTGACCCCCTATTGTCTTTAGCCAGTTACCACCAGTTAAGACTTGTCAACAACATAATGGAAAAGGACCCCTTTTTGATCAATCTCCTAAGAGTGAATCTAAGATTTGTTTTAATCCAAAAGGTAATCCTAGTGAAGTGAGTACCTCTTTAGCACCCATTTCATCAAGTATGGACATGAGTTACACCTTCACTCGACAACAAAGAGAAGCAATGAACCATACTCTTGATGACATATTTCAATGGCATAGGGGTAACATGATGTATGCTAGGTCTGCATATGCTAGTCCACCTAGATCACCCTCGATCAACACAAGGTATCTTGATGCTCACCAATGAGCTGAGAGACATCACCAACAAACTCACTTAGATTCAGGGTCACAACATGAAGACCAAAGCAATGAGTCTAGTGACCACCACATCAATGCAGCCAATGCAATCAGATAGTCAAGGCAACCTTCTCCACTTAGAGATACCTCTCGATATGAAAATATGAGATTGAAGAGCATTGAAAGGGAGAAGCAAGACTATCTAGATGAACAAGCTGCTAAAAAGGAGAAATTTAGACAACTAGAGGAAGAGGAATGTGCATTATTGGACATAAGGAAAAGAGTCACTCAAGAAGAAGAAGATAGACTCTATGCACAATAACTCCAAAACTGATTCAATGGGAGGGGTACTAATAGTGTGACCCACTCACCCCCATCTACTCCCTCACCAAGTCCTAGAAGAAGGTCAAGGAAGCCCTCAAGATCCCCAAGTCCTAGAGGTAGAAGGACTTCAATATATGATCACCATAGGAGATAGTCACATCCTAGACTTTCAAAGCAACCCTCCCAATGAGCACATCATGGCTCACAACATGGAGGAAGTTATGCTAACTTTGATCATATAGATTTTATGACTATGCAACAAGAACCATCCTTTCAAGCATATGTAGAAAGGTATGTGGAACAAAACAAGGATCAGTTCCTAGAAAGTCTCATTAACAAAGGTGCTAAGGTCCCATATAATTTTGATGTGGACTGAAAGGTAAAGAAGCAAGATCCATCAACTAATGAGGTGATCAAACAACTTCAAAAGGATATAGAAAGGATCAGGGCTCCTAAGAGCACATTTAATTTGGACTCCATATGTCCCAACCCAATTGACAAGAGTGTGGTGTTGCTTGAGTTTCCTAAGAAAGTTGAGTTTCCAACCTATGAAAAATATGATGGTGTTGGTGACCCTCATGACCATGTTTGATAGTTCTACAAAATGAGCTTTTCTTTTCACCATGAAGACTCCTACTTGATGAGATTATTCCCAAGGAGTCTCAAGGGTCAAGCCATGGAGTGGTTTACTAACCTTACTCCTCCAGTTAAGACATTTAGAGAGCTTGTGGAAAGATTTGTTCAATATTTTTCTTACAACTTATCAAGGTTGGTCACCATGCTTGATTTTTGCAAACTCAAGCAGAATCAAAGGGAATCCTTTGTTACCTTTCTACAAAGATGGAGACGTTTGTGCTCAAAATATTCAAGGACAATTCCTGAGGAGGAAAGAATAGACATCATTGTGAGCAACTTAGTACTGGAATTAAGGTATGAAGTAAGGAAGATCCCATTTAATTCTTTTGATACCATGGTAGAAGTGGCGTGTCACATAGAGGATGTCCTAAAAGAACAAGGAATTTTGGCCAAAACAACTAATAACAAAAATGGCCAAAACAAAAATAATAATGGTAATAAGGACAAACAGAACTCCTATTGGAATAAGAACAAGCAAGAGGTCAATGATGGAGTTGTTGACTCATCACAACCTAAGAATGAAGGAGTTCTTAATCTCTCTAATGTAGTCCAAGCCATGAAGTTGCAAACATCTTCAGCACAACAAGAAAATAAACCAAAGTATCAAGGGAGACCTAAAATAGAAAAGAGACAATTTACCAAACTTGGGGACTCCTATGTAGACATTTTCAACACATTAATTGCTCTTAATTTGGCACAACCTTAGGATCCTACAAAGTTTCGCATACCGGATCCTAAACCTCATTGGTGGGATGAGAAGGCTTTCTGTGTCTTTCACAATGGAATTGGACATGATATAAAAAATTGTTTTAAACTTAAGCATCTTGTCCAAGATCTTATTGAAAGTGGAAGATTACAAGTTGATGGTTTAACCACTAATGTGGATCACAAAGCTTTTAAAGAACCCTTGCCCAAATATGAGAAAGGAGAGAATTCTAACAACAAGAACGACAATGTTGCTATCAACTACACCTACACAAATGCTGAAAATGTTATTAATATGCTGGAAGTTGTTGATGATAATGTCAACATGATGAGAGGGAAAGACCCTTATGGATATGATGTGGATTCAAATCCTATGCCTGATGAAGGACCTATTGTGGTACTAAGAGGTCCTCACTCATAAAGGATGTCTGAACCCCTCAATGCAGTCACCAGGAGTCAGTCTCAAGCTCCCATTGTTATTAGAGGTCCTAACTATAGTAAGTCTAAGTAGCCAGTGTCAAAAGGTGTTCTTCCTAAATCTTTTGTTCATCCTGTGTTGAATTATAATCTTTTTGACCAATTACAGCATACACCAATGCAGATTTCAATCTTTGAGCTTTTGGAATTGTCCCCTAAGCATAAGCATGTCCTTGAGGATGCCTTGCGAGTGGCTAATGTCCCTAATGATATAGACGTAGATCAATTCTAGAATATGGTAAACCACTTGGCTAGCCCTCACTACCTTACATTCTCAGAAGAAGATGACAAGTCATTAAGCCACCCACACAATTTGGCCCTTCATATAGGGGTTATGATCCACAAGACCCATGTCAGGCACGTGTTGATAGATGGGGGTGATGGGCTTAATATTTGTTCTTTGAGCTTATTGAAGGCCTTGGGTTATTCAAAATAAGTCATCGACACAAGGAAGAAGATAACTATTAAGGATTATGATGAAGCAGAACATAGTTCTAAAGGATTGGCTATTCTTCCTATCCGAATTGGTCCTGTAGAGAAAGATATTTTGTTTCAGATTGTTGATGCCGATCCTTTGGCTTACAATATTTTTTTGGGTAGACCTTGGATACATGAGATGCAAGCAATCCCATCTACTTATCATCAGTGTGTGAAGTTCCCTTATAATGGAGTAGAAGTTTGCATACTCAGGGATAGCACATTGCCAGTCAACACAATATCAATTACATCAATTTCCTTGATCAAATCATAATCAATTCAATATTTCCTAAGGTTTGAGCCTTATTTAATTTAAAAGAGAAATAAAAATAAAAATCTTATTTAATTAAGAAAACATGCCCCCTTTTAATTAATTAAAAATCTCTTTTAATTAAATAATAAAATCACTTTATCCTAAGCTTTTATTTAATTAAAAGGAATTTCCTCCCCTTTTATTTAAATAAAAAATCCCCACTTTTCTTCTTATCTTATGTTGCACAAATAAAGCATTATTCTTATTTTATAAAAAAAGAAAAAGTACTTTTTGTCTCATATGGACACTAAAGTCAACTCCTATTTTCCTATTGGAGGATATTTGTGCACAAGGATCAAGCTTCTTTTTTTCTCCACTGTTGATTAAGTCTTTTGCCTCTTAATCTCAATGGTCCATTTTCATCTCATTTCTTATAAAAGGAGAGCTCTCTCCTTCATTTTCATATCTTAGGTTTTTATGCTAATGTTATGCTGTAAGTTTTCTAGGTCATTTGGAGCTCTTTGAAGACATTCTTACATTCAAGCTTTAAAGACATTGTTGTTGCATTTCATTTAGCTTGTTTTCTTATATCATAGTTGCATAATCATGGCATTTTTAGGATAGATTTCCTTTAGGCAATAGATTAATCTCACATAGCTTAATAGGAGGATTTGTAACACTTGTATTTTCTTTTCATAGCATAGCTTAATAGATGGGAGTGTTGGGCTTAATATTTTTTCTTTGAGCTTATTGAAGGCCTTGGGTTATTCAGAAGAAGTCATTGACACAAGGAAGAAGATAACTATCAAGGCTTATGATGAAGTAGAACGTAGTTCTAAAGGATTGGCTATTCTTCCTATTTGAATTGGTCATGTAGAGAAAGATATTTTGTTTCAGATTGTTGATGCTGGTCCTTTGGCTTACAATATTTTGTTGGGTAGACCTTGGATACATGAGATGCAAGTAGTCCCATCTACTTATCATCAGTGTGTGAAGTTCCCTTACAATGGAGTAGAAGTTTGCATACTCGGGGATAGCACATTGTCAGTCAACACAATATCAAGACCCGTGTCAGGCGCGTGTTGATAGATGGGGGTGCTGGGCTTAATATTTGTTCTTTGAGCTTATTGAAGGGCTTGGGTTATTTAGAAGAAGTCATTGACATAAGGAATAAGATAACTATCAAGGCTTATGATGAAGCAGAACATAGTTCTAAAGGATTGGCTATTCTTCCTATCCGAATTGGTCCTGTAGAGAAAGATATTTTGTTTCAGATTATTGATGTTGGTCCTTTGGCTTACAATATTTTGTTGGGTAGACCCTAGATACATGAGATGCAAGTAGTCCCATCTACTTATCATCATTGTGTGAAGTTCCCTTACAATGGAGTAGAAGTTTTCATACCTGGGGATAGCACATTGTCAGTCAACACAATTTCAGCAGGGTCTCACATTCCTTTGAATAGGGAGGCTGACACTTTTGATACTACATTTGAACAATGCAAAGACAAATTCAAAGCCATGGATCTTGGTATGGGGGATTAAAAAATTGATTCATTCACAAAATTTCCAATTTCCCCTAGGTCTTATGGCAAACCTTCTCAAGATATGAAACCCTCATCTTCAGCCATGACATTGTTCGACAAGTTTGTAGAATCCTTAGTTCCGATTTAGGAGGAAAAAGAAGAGGTTGTCGTTAGGGACTGGATTCACCAAGAGGAGATATATTGACATAATGATGATTTTGCATCTTGTCCTCGAGCTTATGGGAGAGGGTATACATTGGTCAAGAATATGGGTTATCCAGGACATGGTCCCCTTAGTCATCGGTTGGATGCCAAAGCTGAACCTCTTAACCATGCCCTTTTTGGATGAAGGAATAAGTCAACAGTTGGCTTAGGTTTTGCAAATAAGAAATAGAAAAGTGTCCCGATCTTAGCTACGATGGATAGTGACAATGACTCAGACTACACACCTAATCTCTCTAATCAGCAAGACATGTCTGATGATTGGGTGCCTTCAACAAATCTCCTTTGGGGAGATTCAAAAAATTTGACAATTGATAGTCCTACTATCCCAGTTGCGATGGATGATGACTATATGAATGCTAGATTGACAATGGAAAGTGTTGCTATCCTAGCTATGACAGATAGTAACAATGCTAGTGCTAGAGAAAGGGAAACCTATCCTAACCTTGAGGCTTCTACATCATGAGGCCCAAATAATGATTCAAAGACAGACTCACATGAGTTCGAATGGGACTCACTTTCAAATGTAATAGTTGATTTGGACATGGATGTTGTCCATACTTATAGTACTCAACCCGATGTGACCAACGAGCCTAGTGTAGTACTAGAGGATTGGACTCCTCAAATTGCCTTAGTGGATGATGCTTTGTTTGGTAGGGAAAATCCTGATTCAAGTATCTTAGGAGACTTGATGAATCCCAATTGTATGGTCACCAAAGATAACACCTTCCACATACACAATGTTGAACCATTCATTAACCTACCCCTTGTTCATTTCCACCTAATTGATTGGTCTCAACGTCACCAAGAGCCTTAGCTCTTAAACTTTCAGAATGACTATGAAATTGCCTATTATCTAAATGCTCTTCAACTCGTAGTCTCTTCCACCAGTGAACCAACAACAAGTATGATGGAGCCTGATATTAAGTACCTCAGTCTAAAAATAAAAGAATAAGAAAAAAAGAAAGATGGTTCTGATCTCGAAAACCACTTTGTGGCGGTGTCAAAACCCAAAATAGTAAAAATAAATGATGTATCTAAGGGTGAAAACCTCTTTGAGGTGCCTAAGGATGGGGTACTTAATAACTTGCCAAGTTACTTCCAAGATAGGTCATCAGTTCTCATTGAGACCACACAACTAGTGAATTTGAATACAGAAGAGGCTCCCCAAATAGTGCACCTAGCTCAATCTCTATCAGTTGAAGAAAAAGAGGCATATACAAAGTTTTTGCAAAAGAAGAAAATCAACTTTGCTTGGACATATTCTGATATGCTAGGGCTTGACACTGATCTTATTATGCATCATCTATCTATAGCTCCAGGAATAAAACTGATCAAACAAAGGTTGAGGAAAATGCACCATCACATAGCTCTTCTTGTTAAAGCTGAATTAGAAAAGCTCTTATGCGCAGGATTCATTCGAGCTATTGACTATGCTGAGTGGATCTCCAATATTGTTCCAGTTTCAAAACATGATGGGTCCATTCACATTTGCACAAACTTTAGAGACCTCAACAAAGCATGCCCAAAGGATGACTTTCCACTCCCAAACATAGACATGATAGTGGATATGACGACGGGCTATGAGATATAATCCTTAATGGATGGGTTTTCTGGATATAACCAGATAAAAATAGCTCCCAAAGATCAAGAGAAAATAGCTTTCACATGTGCATGGGGAACCTATTGTTGGAACGTCATGCCATTTGGCCTAAAGAATGCAGGAGCAACATACCAACGAGCTATGACCACAAATTTTCATGATATGATGCATAAGAACATGGAAGATTATGTGGATGATACCTTGGCTAAATCTAGGAAATGGGATACACACCTTGACTATTTGGAAGTGATTCTAGATCGCATGGAATAGTTTCAACTTAGATTGAATCTGAAAAAGTGTGCATTTGGAGTTACCTCAGGTAAACTTCTAGGATTCATAATTTCAGCAAAAGGAATAGATATGCCACCTCCAAAGAACATAAGTCAAATGAGAAGTCTTCAAGGGTGACTCCAATCTATACGGAGGTTTATTTCACAACTTGCAGATAGAGAACAACCTTTCAATAAAACATTTCACATGTGTGTGGAATGAGGATTTCCAAAAGAGCCTTGATCAAATAAAATAGTATTTGGCTAATCCTCCAATTTTGATGCCTCCTATTCCAGGGAAACCATTTCTTTTGTACATTTTAGCAATAGAGTCTTCCTTGGGGGCATTGTTGGCTCAATTAGATGACACTGGGAAAGAAAGGGCCATATACTACATTAGTCCTACTCTAGTATCTTATGAGATCAATTATAATAACATTGATAAGTCTTGTCTTGTAGTAGTGTTTGCTTCCCAAAAGTTGCAACACTATATGCTTTCTCATACTATACATTTGGTTGCAAAAATTGATCCTCTTAAGTACTTGCTTAGTAAGGATGCCCTCATAGGTAGACTTGCTAAGTGGATGATGGTTTTATCTGAGTTTGATATAGAGTACATTGAGAGAAAGGCCATAAAAGGGCAAGCTATTGCTGATCAGTTAGCTGATTTTCCAGTTAAGGATAGTGTGCCTATTCAGGTAGAGTTCCCAAATGAACACATTCTATACATGACCACTTGCACTTGGAAGATGTTCTTTGATGGTTCAAACATGCAAAATGGATCAGGTGTGGGAGTATTATTTATTTCTCCTCATGGGTATAATATACCAAAATCCTACAAACTTTTATTCCCATGTACAAACAATATTGTAGAATATGAAGCATTAACCAATGGATTGAAACTAGCTATAGAATGGAACATAATAGAGTTGCATGTCTTTGGGGATTCACAATTAATTATCAACCAAGTCAATAAGGAGTATCAAACCAAAGATGATAAATTGATACCTTACAAAAAGATGGTTGATTCATTGAGATGTTACTTTAGCTTTGTGACATTTCAATAGATCCCTAGAGTGGAAAACAAAGCTATAGATGCTATGGCTACATTAGCTTCACTCCTATAGTTGGAAAAACATGAATCCAAATTTGAATTCCTAGTGGAAGAGCTACACCACCCCATATTTGACTCATCTAAAAGCAATGTCATTTGTACCCTTGTCACACATGAGTCTTCCCGCTATGGTGCTATCTATTCATATCTAAGCGATGGCATCATCCCTAACACTTTCAACCATTTAGACTACCAAAACCTCATCCATAACACCTCTCACCACACCCTTATCTCTGGTGATTTATATAGGAGGGGTTTAGATGGGATACTTCTTAGAAGCTTGGAAAAGGAGGAATCCAACCAAGTGTTAGTTGACATTCATGAGGTCATTTGTGGTGGACACTCTAATGGTCTTTCCATGGCCTGAAGGTTGCTTAGGGCGGGGTATTACTGGACTACAATGCAAACTGATGCAGTAGCTTTCTCTAAATCTTGTGAGAAATGTCAAAAACATGGAAACCTGATTCATGCTCTAGGGAGGGAGCTAATTCCTTCTATTTCTCATTGGCCATTTCAGCACTGGGCCTTTGACCTTGTTGGGAAAATTCACCCCAACTCATCAGGTGGACATAAGTTTATCATCATAGCTACTGATTATTTCATGAAATGGGTAGAGGCAGTCCCTCTTTTTGTTGCCTCAGGTAAAATAGCTTCCCTATTTATTCTGAATCATATTATTTGCTGATTTGGAGTGCCTTCTGAGATTATTACTGATAATAGAGGTCAATTCAAGAACAAGGACCTAAAGCATTTATGCAAGAAGTTTAAAATTAAGCAACATTGGTCCTCCATCTATTTTCCACAGGGAAACGGGTAGGCAGAAGCCTCTAATAAAACCATTCTTAAAATCCTTCATAGGATAGTACACAAGAATGGTAGGGATTGGCACTTGCAAATCAATCCAGCACTATGGGCCTATAGGACTAGCATTCACACACCTACAGGAGCTACTCCTTTTTCTCTTACCTATGGTGCTGAAGCAGTGTTGCCTTTAGAAGTAGAGATACCTTCACTTAGAATCTCTCTCAAAGGTTTGATTATAGATGAGGATTACTGTGCCATGAGGTTACAAGAACAAGAACTTCTAGATGAGAAGCGTAAGGCTTCCTTTGATCACATGAGAGTATATTAGAAGCATATGTCCAAAGCATTCAACAAGAAGGTTCGCACTAGGGAATTTTAGATAGGTGATCTTGTTTTGCGAGAGAACCCTAAGAATCAATAGAACAGAGAACAAAAGGGCAAGTTTGAACCTAATTAGATTGGACCATACATTATTATAGCAGCTTTTGGTACAGGTGCATATTTACTATCGAATGAAGATGGAGAACAGATCCCTGAGCCCATCAACATTTTGCACCTAAAGAAGTTCTATCCTTGATGCCCATTTCTATCTGGGGGTATCCTTTGTACATATTTTATGATCTTGAAAAAATACCAAAAAAAATGATATATGATGCTGAAAAAATCCTAAAAAGCATATAAAGTCCTAAAAAAATACAAAAAAATCAAAAAATAGTAAAAAAAAATTTTAAAAATAGAAAAAGTGCCTTGTTGAAACCCTAGAAATAGGTGCTTTGGTAGCAAAAATATAAAAAAATTGAAAAAATAAAAAAATTTCCAAGTGGTGAAAACCTGGAAATAGGAACTACTTGAGGATTTGTGACATTATGGCTCACAACATGGAGGAAGTTATGCCAACTTTGATCATATAGATTTTATGACTATGCAACAAGAACCATCCTTTCAAGCATATGTAGAAAGGTATGTGGAACAAAACAAGGATCAATTCCTAGAAAGTCTCATCAACAAAGGTGCTAAGGTCCCATATAATTTTGATGTGGACCGAAAGGTAAAGAAGCAAGATCCATCAACTAATGAGGTGATCAAACAACTTCAAAAGGATATAGAAAGGATCAGGGCTCCTAAGAGAACATTTAATTTGGACTCCATATGTCCCAACCCAATTGACAAGAGTTTGGTGTTGGTTGAGTTTCCTAAGAAAGTTGATTTTCCAACCTATGACAAATATGATGGCGTTGGTGACCCTCAGGACCATGTTTGATAGTTCTACATAATGAGCTTTTATTTTCACCATGAAGACTCCTACTTGATGAGATTATTCCCAAGGAGTCTCAAGGGTCAAGCCATGGAGTGGTTTACTAACCTTACTCCTCCAATTAAGATATTTAGAGAGCTTGTGGAAAGATTTGTTCAACATTTTGCTTACAACTTATCAAGGTCATTCACCATGCTTGATTTGTGCAAACTCAAGAAGAATCAAGGGGAATCCTTTGTTACCTTTCTACAAAGATGGAGATGTTTGTGCTCGAAATATCAAAGGACAATTCCTGAGGAGGAAAGAATAGACATCATTGTGAGCAACTTTGTACCAGAATTAAGGTATGAGGTAAGGAAGATCCCATTTAATTCTTTTGATACCATGGTAGAAGTGGCGTGTCACATAGAGGATGTCCTAAAAGAACAAGGAATTTTGGCCAAAACAACTAATAACAACAATGGCCAAAACAACAATAATAATGGTAATAAGGACAAAAAGAACTCCTATTGGAAAAAGAATAAGCAAGTGGTCAATGATGGAATTGTTGACTCATCACAACCTAAGAATGAAGGAGTTCTTAATCTGTCTAATGCAGTCCAAGTCATGAAGTTGCAAACATCTTCAGCACAACAAGAAAATAAACCCAAGTATCAAGGGAGACCTAAAATAGAAAAGAGACAATTTACCAAACTTGGGGACTCCTATGCAGACATTTTCAAGATGTTAATTGCCCATAATTTGGCACAACCTTAGGATCCTACAAAGTTCTGCATATCAGATCCTAAACCTCATTGGTGGGATGAGAAGGCTTTATGTGTCTTTCACAATGGAATTGGACATGATATATAAAATTGTTTTAAACTTAAGCATCTTGTCCAAGATCTTATTGAAAGTGGAAGATTACAAGTTGATGGTTTAACCACTAATGCGGATCACAAAGCTTTTAAAGAACCCTTGCCCAAATATGAGAAAGGAGAGAATTCTAACAACAAGAACAGGAAGGCTGCTATCAACTACACCTACACAAATGCTGAAAATGTTATTAATATGCTGGAAGTTGTTGATGATAATGTCAACATGATGAGAGGGAAAGACCCTTATGGATATGATGTGGATTCAAATCCTATGCCTGATGAAGGACCTGTTGTGGTACTAAGAGGTCCTCACTCATGAAGGATGTTTGAACCCCTCAATGCAGTCACTAGGAGTCAGTCTCAAGGTCCCATTGTTATTAGAGGTCCTAACTCTAGTAAGTCTAAGCAGCCAGTGTCAAAAGGTGTTCTTCCTAAATCTGTTGTTGGTCCTGAGTTGAATTATAATCTTGTTGACCAATTACAATGTACACTAGCATAGATTTCAATCTTTGAGCTTTTGGAATTGTCCCCTAAGCATAAGCGTGTCCTTGAGGATGCCTTGTGAGTGGCTAATGTCCCTAATGATATAGATGTAGATCAATTCTAGAATATGGTCAACCACTTGGCTAGCCCTCACTACCTTACATTCTCAGAAGAAGATGACAAGTCATTAAGCCACCCATAGAATTTGGCCCTTCACATAGAGGTTATGATCCACAAGACCCCTATCAGGTGCGTGTTGATAGATGGGGGTGTTGGGCTTAATATTTTTTCTTTGAGCTTATTGAAGGCCTTGGGTTATTCAAAAGAAGTCATTGACACAAGGAAGAAGATAACTATCAAGGCTTATGATGCAGCAGAACATAGTTCTAAAGGATTGGCTATCAAGGCTTATGATGAAGTAGAACATAGCATGCATCCTCAACACTAAACCTTTCTCCATCATACCTTGACCTTATTTGACTTTGTCTAGAATTGGTCTTTATTTTTTTCTAGGGGCATACCTATTAGCATAGGTCCTTTAGGTGCGTTTGTCTCTTGGGGCATTTCACAAATAGGTGTTTTTCAACACCACCCCAAACAATGTTTTTCAACACTACCCTTGTGTCAAGTGTTTCTTAACACTTATCATATGTCTTACCCAATAGTGTAAGTATGATGCGATATTTCTCATTGATAGATGTGATAACCAGAGTCTGACTCTATGACCAACACACACGCACTTAAACAATCAATTCACTTAAGATATGTTGACTTTATTTTTCTTTGTGTGCTGTCTATGAGGATTTCTTTGATGAGTGGTCTCTCCCTGAGAAGTTTTCAATGATGCATAGCTAGAAGACTAAGGGTATGAGAACATGTTTTTTTTCTTTATTTGCTTATGGGTATATTTTGTTGATGCTAACTTTCATGAGCATTTATGCTGGTCTTACTTCACATTATGGATTGACAAGGTATTATCCTTGACTATTTTGCAAGTGCATGCTTATAGCTATCTTGACTTTCATGTGTCTTGATACAAGCATAATCTCACCATATCAAACTTAGGTGATCTCACTACACTAGTCATCTTGACCTACATGTCTTTGATGCCTAGGTGAGATTTCCACATTTCTATCTAATCAAGATCATATTCATATCCACATAGTTATGCTAGTGTGCATTGTATGATCTTACGATGCTACCAATAATGCTCAATGATGATAATTAGATGTCTATAGGCATTGTGACCTTGCAAGTCAACCACTTTCATAGTAGCTTGCATTCTTAGGCTCATCATAGTTTAGTTTTTGCATCTTGCATATGGAGAGAGCTCTCATTTTTATCATCTACAGACTAGTTGGTCAACTGTGCTCATTTTCTGATTCTTCTTAATCATATCTTTCATTTTTGGTCTTTCATATCACATCATTTTCTATCCATTTTCAGACTCAAAATCAAAATCTGAGTCGCGTTTCCATGTTTTCTCATTCTTCTACATAGTTGACTGACCTTTTGAGGCATAATTCTTCGATATTTGATGAAATTTCTTCCTTTCCATATCTTCCAAACTTCTAGTCTTTCATTCACCCCTTTCACTTCCTCTCTCTGAGGTTTGACTTAATCTTTATCCTATATCTTTTTTAGTCAAACCTCGTCAACCTGGGGCATATCTTCACTGCTTGATGGTTATCCTATCATGCTCCATCCTTCGATTATGATTTATTGTGACTTGATCAGGTTTATCAATTTGTTGTTCTCCTCTATCTGATTTTGATTTCAATTCTGAGGGGGCAGTACCTATCATCTTTAATCTTTGATTTAGTTTTATCATTCAGCTTATCTTGAGATTCTTATTTTCAGACTTGATTATCACCTAGCAGCGATGGTGGTGATTTTTTCTTTCAATTTTTATCTCCTATTTTTTAGACTTGATTATTGCCTAGCAGCAATGGTGATAGTTTTGTCTAAGGCTTGATTTGCACCTAGCAGTGACGGTGTTGGTCTTGTCTTTCAGCTTTTTCTTATTTTTGTCCTGATGTGTTCCTAAAATGAACACACATCTAGGTTGTTTTGTGATCCCAGATCGATCTCACATTTCAATTTATTTTTTGACTACATGTGTTCCCGAAATGATCACACATTAGTCAAAGAGGGGTGAATGTATGCACCCTAAAATGGTCGCATAGACTTTGGGCCCCCATTCAGCAATTTGTCAAATCCCTGAATCAATATTTTCAAATATCAATTATATCAATTTCCTTGATCAGATCATAATCAATTCGATATTTCCTAAGGTTTGAGCCTTATTTAATTAAAATGAGAAAAAAAATAAATTTTTTATTTAATTAAGAGAACATGCTCCCTTTTAATTAATTAATAAATCCTTTTTAATTAATTAAAAATCTCTTTTAATTAAATAATAAAATCACTTTATCCTAAGTCTTTATTTAATTAAAAGGAATATTTCCTCCCCTTTTATTTAAATAAAAAATCTCCACTTTTCTTCTTATCCTATGTTGCACAAATAAAACATTATTCTTATTTTATAAAAAGAGAAAAAGTACTTTTTGTCTCATATGGACACTAAAGTCAACTCCTATTTTCCTATTGGAGGATATTTGTGCACAAGGATCAAGCTTCTATTTTTCTCCACCATTGATTAAGTCTTTTGCCTCTTAATCTCAATGGTCCATTTTTATCTCATTTCTTATAAAAGGAGAGCTCTCTCCTTCATTTTTCATATCTTAAGTTTTTATGCTAATGTTATGCTACAGGTTTTCTAGGTCATTTGGAGCTCTTTGAAGACATTGTTGTTGCATTTCATTTAGCTTGTTTTCTTACATCATAGGTGCATAATAATGGCATTTTTAGTATAGATTTCCTTTGTGCAATAGATTAATCTCACATAGCTTAATAGGAGGATTTGTAACACTTGTATTTTCTTTTCATAGCATAGCTTGCATCTTTCATTCTCATAGATTATTTTGCATTGCATTGCATCCATATTAATTTCATTAGAGATATTGGCATTGTTACCCTTGTCTTTGATTTGGAATCTCTCATTGTGTGGTTGACTAGCAAGGTCATGAGTTTATAGCTCTTGCTGAGAGCAATTTTACAAATCTTCCAACTCCATGCATAGAGAGCTATGGGTCAATTTGTGAGGGCTCATTGTTGAGTTTTCTTGCATGTAAGGATTCATAGAAGTGTGGTCACATTTTCACCATACACTAATTAGTCATAATTAGGTTCTAATAGGTCCTAATAGGTCTTAATTAGTCGTAATATGTCCTAATAGGTCATATTAGGTTCTAATTAGTCATAATAGGTCCTAATAGGTCCTAATTAGTCCTAATAGGTCCTATGAAGTCCTAATTAGTCTTAATTGAGTCTAATTAGGTGCTAATTAATTCTCATTGATTCTAATTAGGTCCTAATAGTCCTAGAATAGGTCCTAATTAGTCCTAATATGTCATATTAGTCAAAATAGGTCTACAATCAGGTCTGGTTAAGTCTAATAGACCTGTACAATATCACATTTACATGAACATTAAGACAAGTCTTGACCATCAACTCAAAATATCTATCTAGAAGCATCTTAGACATACCTTGATTCCGACGATGATATCTTTTTTGTGATTCTTCATGTAGTCTTTGTTTAGTCTCTTCTGAATAATGTCGTGTACTTTTGTTTAGCCTTCTCTTTTTATTTCCCATCACAACTTACAAAATTATTCCGTGCCAAAATGTCTTCCTTCTTCCTAAATTTGTGAATTATTTTATTGCTTTTGAATTTATGAAATGAAAAAAATATACATTTATTTATACCCAATTCTTATTACCCGAAAATGGCACCAAAAAGGTCGACATTGGTTTCAATCGAAAGTCCCTTATTATTGACAAAATGTTGCATTTTAAAGTCAAGTTTGACTTTCAATCAAAAGTCAAACTTGACTTTTGATAAAAACTAAAGGACTTTCAATCGAAAATCCTTTAGTATTAACTAAATTTTGCATTTTCTACAAAACTACTTTTGATAGAAAGTACTTTCTATCGAAAGTCATTACTTTCGATCGAAAGTGCCTAAAATGGGAGTTTGTTTCAAGTTTTCAAGAAATTTTGAGAATATCATGGCTTCAGGCCTCAAGCATGCTGATCAAATGGATGAATAAATAGATGTCCTTTTACAGACAACAAGTACTCAAAATTAGCTTTCTAACGATTATATATTTGACTATTTTTAAATTTATTATGTGTATGATTTTTTACATTAAATGAATGTAGGTTTTTTATCAAATATAAACCTCTGAGTTTGAAATTCAACGAAAAATAGTAAAATAAGGAAAAAAAATTCTAAAAAATAACAGTGCCCTTCATATTTGAGTCTACTTTCTATTAAAAAAATAATAATTGAAATTCGATAAATAGACAATAAGTTATAAGCTATGTAGTCAAGGTAGGTCAAAATTTTGGTTTAGTCAACTTCAAACGTTAATAAAATATGAAATAATAGTGATAATGTCATCAAACCAATTGCATGCCCTCTGTATGGATGTTACAAAACTAAATTTGAAAGAATCACATCCATATCTATTTTACAAAAAAAGTTATGCTCTATGAAAACAGTGTTACTATTTGAAAATGACATTTTCAGCACCATACAAGTTTTCGTGGGAGAAAGAAAAAAGTATTCAAATAAATTCAAAAAAAATAAAAATATATATATTTAGAATCTAGACAAAAAATCCTAAAAAACTCTAATTTACTTTATCCTCTGATTTTGGGTGGTTCAACAACAATATGCATCCGAATCTGAAAGTTTTTCTCAAAATGTAGAGTTCAGTGTCCATTCAGCGTAAAAAGTGTAACCCACTATTGTGGGTTCACCCCACAAGATCTGAGGTTGCACGAGTGGAGAATTATCTTAATTGGAAGCTGAAAATTTTCTATAATTTTGATGTAACATGTGAAAACTTTTATTTTTTAATTTGTATGCCGACTCATTTGTAATTACTTGAGTGTGGTATAAAGGAAGGAATGTTTTCCTTGTTGTAATGTGTGCATATGTATGTGAAAGTGAATGAAGGAATTGTAAAAGAAAATTTGTGGAAAGAGGATATGCGAAGCTCAGAGATCTGGCATTGAGATTTGAAGAAGCGGTTGGTGTGGTTTGGCACAGTCAGAGAAGGAGTATTGTATTGTTGAGATAAGTAATCTTTTGGTATTATTATATTGAGTACTACATAGATCAGTTGGACAGTGAGTTCAGTGATCTTACCCTGAAGTTGTTTGGGTAGTGGGTCCTTCTATCTTCCATCACTCCTAATAGAGTTAGAATATTTTAGCAGAGATTCAAAGTCTCCTAACAAGGACTCATATGTACTGAATGTATTTCATAAGACTTCTAACAGATTCCATCCTCTCACAAGGAACTTTCATATTAGTGCATATTTTGTGGGCACCATTCCCACAAGGGTTTACTCTTTGATCAAGAGGTTCCCTAGTCAACATATCTTGTGTCATTGTGTTATTGTGCATGTATATCTTTCTATGGTTGTTGATTACATTGCTTACATGGTTAAAATCTATTAAGGTTGATAAAAGTTGTATTTATCTGATAACTGATTCACCTCACCCCCTCTCTCAGTTGTCTTGGTGGACTTTACTTTCTAACAATTGGTATCAGGGCACCAGGTCCTTGAAGGAAAATTTAAACAACTTAAGGAGATCCATGGAGAATTTTAGGAAAGAAAGCCCTAAATTTGATGGAGTAAATTTTGACAACTAGAAAGAAAAGATGAAGACACACCTACTTTGTTTAGGACTAGGCTATTGGTTAATTACAAAGAATCAAAAGACTATAATTGATGAGGATAATATTGAAGATTGTACTAATGAGGAGAGAGATTTATTTATGTATAACATACTTTCCAGAGAAGTACTCTTGTCATCCCTTCCAGAAAATGAATACAGTCAGGTAAAATATCTAAAGACATCTTATGAAATTTGGTTAGCTTTACAGTCTACTTTTGAAGGTGATGAACATGCTAAGAAAGTCAGATTACATAATTGGATATGTGCATTTGAAGATATAAGAATGATGGAAGATGAATATATTAGAAGCTATATTGGTAGAATTTTAGAGATTGTTGCGAGTATAAAATCTTGTGGAGGAACCAAGACAGAGAATGATGTGATATGGAAAATTATGAGGACATTGACTCCTGCATTTAAGAAGACAACACAGATGATTGAACAAGTTATTCCTTGTACTACAAGCTTTACCAGAGAGACTTTTCTTGGAAGATTGGAAGTAGTAGAGATGAACCCAAGGCTATTAGGAGACTTACCTAGAATGGAAACAACATTTAGTGCTCGTAGTGTTTGCCCTACTTTGTCAAGTAGCATAAGTGTGAGCAGAGATTATGCTAGCAGCAACAGATCTAGAAATGAAGAAGACAAGAATATTGAAGAAGGTATTGCCTTGCTTGTGAAAAGAGAACCAGACGGTAAGAAAATTTTTAAATGTTGGACTTATCAAGAATATGGTCATTTTGCATCTAAATGTCCTAAGAGAGTTAAGAAGTATAGAAAAAATTTTAAGCCTAGAAGATCTAAAGAATGTTACTATGCAAATGATGAAGAACTTGAAGCTAGTTTGGATAAATCTTTGAGAGAAAGTGATACTGAGCATGATAATATAGGATTTGTAGCAATAAAAGAAGAAAATCCTAAAATTGAAATTAAGGAAGACAAAGCTTTGGTTTCTCAAGTAGAAAAGAAAGCTCATTGGATTATAGATAGTGGTTATTCATATCATATGACTGGTGACATGAAAAACTTCATAAAGTTTAACAATTATGATGGAGGAGTTGTTAGAGTTGGAAACAATGCACCTTGTCTAATTAAAGGTATAGGATCTATTAATCTTGATGGAAAGACTAATACTTAGGGAAAACTTTAAGAAACCCCCTCCCTAGAAAAACTATAAAATCCTGGTGAATCTTACATTAATTTGGGTCAAAAAAAAAATATTTTTGGTGAATTTTTTTAATTTGAAAGGAAAAAATATTATTTGTATTGGCAATTTTTTTTCAATTATATGAAAATTCTATAAAATATTGGTGAATCAAGTCTATTATTAAAGAAAATCATGATGACAGGAACCCATACCTAGAAATCATCATTATTTGATAGGGGTTTAAAGGACACAAAATTCCTTTCAAATTAAAAGGTTTTAAAGGACACAAGATTCCCTCGAAAGTATCTGGAAAAGAGATGTGTCAAATCTATTTTGGGCCAAAGTTTTAAAAGCCATAAAGTTTCATTGAAAGTGTTCTAAATAGAGATAAAAAGTTTCATTTATTCCAGGCCAAAGCTTGAAAGGATAAAAAGCTTCATGAAAGGTCTTTGGAATAGACACATGTCAAATTTATGTACTTAACTCATACTCTAACTTAAATTTTGACCGCATATTGGCAAATATGACCATCGATTAAGAAAAACTTTGGAATTTGTAGGTGAAAATACTCAATTTACTATTTGGAAAAATTAATTCGATTGGCGAAGTCATCGTTGAAATAAAAATAATTCCATGTCACTATTGGTGATTTGCCTATGCACGGGACCCAATTTTTATAAAGCGTGGGTGACATGGCCACCCCAAAAGTCCAAATTTTTTTGCCAAATTTTGGGTCCTCGATGAGTGAAATTCGCTAATTGGTGAATATTCACCGCTAAAGTTATCCCTACTAATATTGATGATGTTTAGTTTGTGGATTGTTTGAAACATAATCTTTTGAGTGTTGGAAAGCTAGTTGATAAGGGATATCAAGTTTGGTTTATTGAGAAAACTTGTGTAATCAAAGAAAGAGATGATAATTTGATTGGCACTGGATCTAGAACCATAAGTAATGTATTTCAGTTGAATCCTACTGAGATGACATGTTTGATTACTAAGATTGATGATAGTTGGTTATGGCATAGAAGATTTTGTCATATAAAATTTGATAACATTATGAAAGTGATTACTACACTTTGTTAGGAATGAATGCTAAATGTTTGGAAGCCATTCTATAGCAGTTTTTGTTGCATTCATGACTATGATTGTCATTGATGTCAACATAGTGATTTACCAAAGACTTGCAGAGAAGAAGACAGAGTTTGGATTAACGCACGTGGGTTATTAAAGTTGGAGCTATGTGATGTTTAGGATATGCTCTTTGATATGTTATATGTCTATGGTTAAGAGCATAGATAGTAATTCTTTTATTCATGGAAGTTATAAACACTTTTGTGGAAGCAGTATTCAGGTAGTGTTCCTGAGTAACAGTTTGTGGAAATTGGATCATATCTCCTAATTGGGATGGAATCTGGTTTTATGCAGTTAAAGGGAAGTTGAAGACACATTGATAGTGATGTGGATGATAGTACAAACTTTGAGGTTGCACAAGTGAAGATTTATTGTATTTGGAAGCTAACAGTTTTATGTAATTTTGATGTAGCGTGTGGAAACTTTTATTTTGTAATTGTATACCAACTCAATTGTAATTATTTGAGTGTGGTATAAAGGAAGGAATGTACTTCCTTGTTGTAATATGGTTGAAGTGGTGGTTGTGTGTGATGGTGTATGCATGAAGTGAAGAAAATAGCTAAGTATGAAAGCGAATTTGTGAAGGAAGACATGCGAGGTACAAAGATCTGAAAGTGTAATAGTGAGTACGGTTTGTGTAATTCCCCACCAAGGAACCCAAGAGAGATAAACCTGTAGCATGCTACTAAGTTTGGTGAACATTTTTTTTCCTAAAGTTAACATACAAGATAAACAATAGTGCAGAAGCAATTACCATTTACTCACATTGAAACAACATCCAACACAAATTACAAATCTCGAGGGTTCCATGATGTAGAATTACTTAAGAACAAAGATACAAATGAGGAAATATAACAAAAGACCCCATAACATAAATGATACAATTACAACTTACATCAATAAATACAATCCTCATGGACATCCATGATAACTAATAAACTGACATCCACTGCACATGTCACAGGGTATGTAATGAATAAATCTAACACAAAAGTACAAAGTCCATATTAGGTATCACATGCGATACTCTAATATAGGATTACATAAAGGAAGATATGATAAGAACCATCAATGAAGAAACATAAAGGCATCCAATTGCAAAAGTACCAACAACACTGGTAACAGAACGTCAAATCCCAAATGGTAAAGAATCACTACCACCCATCCGTGTAGAACCACAAAGGCCTACCCCACCCTATTAAGGAGATAACAACAAACCCCAATCGGATGGCCAAACCAAACAAGAATAACCACTGAGAAAGGAATCCCGAAAGCTCTCTACTCAAGGTGTACAAAAATAAAGTGCAAAGTGAGACACACTAATCTAGAGGCATAAACAGAAACTCAGGAGATGATCTAGGCTACATGCTATGGGAGTGTCATCACATGTCTAATTACTTGAGTACCCTGGACTAATCACAATGGACCCCAGACTCTCAAGCATTGAGTTACCCTGGAATTAGCCACTCTGGGCCCCAGACGCTCAATACGATCCATGTGGGATTAGAATACTCTCTCATAGAAATGAGGAATTATATTCATAACCATACTCTAAATTATCTTTTTAATGATCTTTACACATTTTAATTACTATGTTATCACTTAATTACATAACTTATGATAGGTTACCCAGGTATTGACCACTTTGGATCCCGGTCCTTATTGTAAGCCACTCCCCTAAGATGCACCTACTCAACCTCCCCTAGGCTCATAATCTCATAAACATCAAAATAGGTATACTACCAAGTAATCCCAGAAGTAGTTTCACACATAAGAAACTAACATGATTACAAAGATACCAAAAATAGATAATACAACAACAAGAGCCCATAAGATCAAAATAGGAAAGATAATCAGAGAAGTACATACACATCAAAGCATAGCTTAACATAGAAACATCTGACACATATCCCTACCTCTGTCTCCCCCTAGGTCATTCTAATGCCCGACATCACATTATGCACTAGAAGTCAGAAGCATGAATGACAAGTACACATTCACAACTTAGTAAACTGAAATTGATCTGCAAGCATTTAAATTTTGCATTCATTATAAATAAATTCAAAAGTACAAATGAATAAAATTGCTAGTAGAAAATTAACATAAACTTTACAATAATGTCTTAATGAAAGAAAATATCCTATATACATTTCAAGATCTCACTACAACAAATCACCCAATTTCCCTACAAAGTCTCCAATTCCCAATAATCGATCATTTGAAATAACATATATAGGGAAAAGCATGAGTTAGTGATATATTAATGTACACACCTAAGCATTTCTTATAAATAAAAGATTACTAATCTAATCAATTGACTCATACCATGAAGATGAAAAATTAATGAAAATAATCATTCTTTGCTCAATAATAAATTTCCAAAACATACAATCTACTATTTGAATAAACAAATCTCCTAATAGCTTACAAACAAAAACCTAATTTTAATTAAGTTAATACTAACCATTGAGCTCAACTTAGTTAATCTGCAATTCAACTTAATCAAATAATCCAATTATTTAAGCTAAATTAAATAGAAAATTAATTATATAGTCTAAACAAACTAAGATAAATTACAAATAAAGTAATTTATAAATTAATTTGATTTACATATTAATTAAATTATAATTAAAATACATTACAATAAAATAAATATTAATTAAATAAATTAGGATTAAATAAATTTAAATTAATCTAACAACAAATTAATAAACAATGAAATTTTAAATTAATAAAAAAAATAACATTGGGGGGGAACCTTGTGGGCCCCACGCTCCACTCACATACCCCATTCACCCATACGCTGCTACTTGCACAAGGTACTGTCGTGGCAGTACCCCCTCTGTGCACGACAAAGCTGGTACTACCACAACAGTACTCCCTCTGCCGTCGACGGTACTCTTGGGGGGTGGGTAGAGGTGGTGGCCCCCACCTCCCTCAAACCTTATCAATTTTTTTTTATTTTTTTTTTTAAAAACCCAAACTTTTAAAAATGATGCATATATATAAGTTTATATATATATATATATATATATATATATATATATATATTATATATATATATATATATATATATATATATGTATATATATATATATATAATATATATATATATATATATATACATAGATATATATATATAATATATATATATAGATATATAGCATATA